>JARHVA010002256.1:625000-952500 GCA_037957365.1 Torreya grandis | reverse complement strand
GACTCCCCATGAGTTCATGAGTAATTTCAATTTTTGTTTTCAAAAGAAATGGAATATAATTCTAGTGTTGGTTAAGCCAAACCTAAATAATGATTTCATATATTACTTAAGATATTTAAATAGTGATATAGCTATCATGATTCAATCAATGGGTGGCACCACACTTCCTAATGCCTATGAAATTATGATAAGAGTAGAAAATTTCCTAATTCAAGCTATAAAAATTACCCTAGGTCCACCAATGCCTCCATTTATATAAGTGATTCCTATGCAACTTGTATTTTCCCCAATTACCACCAAAACCAAATCACCAACTTTAATTCCTACTCCTACTGATTATTTATATGAGGTTAAGTCATTACTTAAGAGATTTGTAAATGAATTGGTAGAAATTAAGAGGCAAAAATACTAGAAATAGAGGCCTTATCATCAATCTAACCAAACATACCAACCCAATAGGAAACCATACCAAGGCAATTCATATCCATAAAGTCACAATATGCAATAAAAACCTTTAAATATCAATGCTCTACCTATACCAAGTACTTCCAAAACTATCGTACATGTTCAAAACAACTTGGATCAGGAGTATGAGTGGTGCTACCCTTGTACTCAACAACATAATCAAAATGCTTATCATAATGGTCTTATTAGTCAATCCTTGATGGTGTAAATCATATTGAACACTCAAAGATAACAAGAAGAAGACACTTCCCAATAGGAAGATACACAAGAGCCTGCCTAGAGTGAAGCTACTCTTTTGAACTAACATGAGGAGGATTTTTAGTTTAAATTAAGAGGAAGAACTAATCAATGATGTTGGTTTAGTGGAAGCAATTCTATTCTCTAAAAAGGGGGAAATTGAAAGTGATCAACCCCCTAGGATTTATCTAGCTACAATTTCTATATTTGTAAAATAATTTGCAAAAGGCAACACAGTCCAAAGGCCGTACAATGTTAATAGGCTATTCAAAGACAAAAGTAATGAACACAAATCTTTTGAAAGAATACATAGTTATAAAAAAGGCACCAATGAAGGTTGGTAACATTCCTTTTAGTATTGTTGAACAAATTAAGAAAAATAGTTTGAATGTCACCATGTGGGAAGAACTATTTATTCCAACACAAAAGGACTTGATATAAGAAGCTTTGAAAAACTTCTAACTAATAGATAAAATTATGGCTAAGGGAACTAATGTTGTAGTTAATTTGTCTCAACCAAAAACTGACACCAAATCAAGAAAAAATTGTAAGCCTCCCCCTTTTTACCTTTCACTCATAATTGGGAAACATTTCATCATCCATAATCGCATGGTAGACTCATGGGCTAGAAATTCTATTATGCCCAAAAAAATAGCTAATACTCTTGGTATTAAGTATACACCTATTAAAAAAGGTGTAGTTCAATTAGATGTGACTATTGTTTAATTAGTTGGGATTATAAATGTTTAAACCTTACCATCCATGCATGTCTAAGATACTCAGTTCCCCAAGATATATTAGTTATTTATCACCCCCTTATTTTGGTATCTACCTTTCCTGAGACTTTACTAAAAAAATGGGAGGGTATCTAGCTAATTATTTGTCTCACATGCTACTTAGGATGATATATGAAATGAGAGTAACAATAAGAGTTGATCCAATCACCAAATACCATATTAAGCCATGCACTCCTATCCATGTGGATATAAATTACACATTGCAAGATCATGAAGAGGAGATTAATCATGAGGTTACAACACCTATGGAATAAATTCTAGACACTAATCTAGATGAATGGGGATCAACTCTTTAATTTTATCCTTATGATTATGTAAAATAAACTGGGTTGGGTACATATTACATCCATGAAAATGATGTAACTATTTTGAATCTCGTGAAAATAGCTAAGGATCTCCAAGGAATGTGTAAATTATTCTTCAATGGTTCAAAAATTAGGAATGGTGCAGGTTTAGGTATTATTTTGATATCTCTATAAAATAAGAGTTATTTCTATTCTTTTAGACTTTAGTTTAGATATACTAATAATGTAGTTGAATATGAAGCTTTAATTTGAGGTCTCCAACTGGACAAGGAAAGAGGGATACAATCATTATAATTATTTAGTGACAATAAGTTTATTGTTCAACAAGTAAGATATAAAAGTATAACCAAGAATAAATTATTGAGATCTTACAAACATAGGGTTTGGGACTTGTTAAAATAATTTACCACTTTAAACATCCAAAAGATAATAAGAACACAAAATAAATATGTTGATCATATGGCCCTAGTAGGCTCCCAACATAACCTACTTGAAGAAATAAATAAGAAAAATAGCCATCATGTAAATTTAATAGTACGGTCATCTATTATTGATAATGCAAGTAATTGGTAAGTCTTTGATAGTGATCAACAAATTATAATTTTTTTGAGAGAGGAAGTTAAATTCTCATATAGAAAGAAATCAAGCCTCTAAGATCAATATGAAGGTCAAATCATTGAGTTGAATATAAAAAATTATCCATTAGCCTTGTTACTATAGAAAGTATCTTCAACTCTGATGATCAGCTAAAAGGTGGAAATAAGAATATCATAGTCAATGAAGAAGACTATAAGCTAATAATCATTTAAAATGGTAAAATATTAAATATTGGAAAGGTATGTAAAGTTTTTTAAAAAGAGGATTTTATTGAGTTGTGTCAAGAGTTTGATGATAACTTCTCTTGGAGTTATAAATATCTAAGGGTGTTTGACCCTAGCTTATCCCAACACACAATAAATCTTAACCCAAATACCAAACATGTTAGATAGAAATAGACACCAATCAATCCAAAAATAGAACCCATGATGAATAGTGAGTTAATTAAACTGATAGAGGGTAATATAATTTTCCCTATCAAACACTCATCTTGGGTTGCTAAATTATTCCCTATAAGGAAAAAAATGGTAAAATTAGGGTTTATGTATATTTTAGGGACCTAAACAAAGTGTCCTTGAAGGATCATTATCCCCTTCCAACCATGGAGAAAATTCTTTAAACTATATTAGGATCTGAAAGGTTTTCCCTTATAGATGATTATTCTAGATATAACCTAATCCTAGTGCAAGAATTATACCAGTTCAAGATTTATTTCACTATAAATGGGGCACATATGCATATAAATATATGCCTTTTGGTCTAACTAACATTGGTGATACATTTCAAAGATCTATGGATATGGATTTTAGAGGTTTGATAAAAGCGATGATCATAGTATACCTAGATGACATCACTATTTATTCAAAACATGCTAACACACACTTGGATCACCTTAGGAAAGTTTTTGAAAGGTGTAAAGAGTTTGGATCTTTCCTAAATGCACAAAAGTGCATTTTCATAGTTCATAAAGGGAAACCACTATGATACATTGTTTCAAAAGAGGGTCTTGTAATAGATGCAGAGAGAATAAGTGTCATATCTTCACTAACACTTATGATCCATAAAAAGGGCTTACAAAGTTTAGTAGGAAAGATCAAGTTCGTAACAATATTTGTTCCAAAGTTTTCATCTATGGAAAAGCCCCTTAATTTTATGCTTAATAAGGGTATCATTTTTAGATGGACACAAGAAGAAAAAGATAGTTTTAAAGCTATCAAGTAGACTATTTATCAAGATCATACCCTTTTCAACCCTAACTGTGAGAATGATTTCATTCTCTATTATTTTGGAGGGGAAGGTAACATATTAACTATTCTTACACAAGATAATAAAGAATAATTTTAACAACCAATATCTGTTTTCAATCAATCCTTGAAAGATTATGAAAAAAAGTACAATTTCATTGAAAAGCAAGTATATACTATAATAAAAGATATCAAAAAGTTTAGGCATATGCTCTCCAATAATAAAATTCATCTGATGTTTAGTAACCAAAGTGTCAAAGAGATCCTACTGAACTAGCAAATAAACAAAAAAAGAGCAGGATGGATCACAAAAGTCATGGAATATGATGTGAACATCAAAATTACAAATATTGTAATAGGAAAGGGCTTATGTGAACAATTGGATTATGATATAAAGATTTAAAAAGAAGTATCTGATGAATTATATGCTCAAAATACATCCCAACTAGCCATTCCACATCCATTTAATAGTTGGATCCATGACATGACCATTTTTGTATAAACTGGTGAGTACCCATACGATTTCTAGTAGTCTAAGAAAAGGTATTTTAGACTCCAATCTATTCCTTATGTTCTTATTGATGGATTATTATTTATAAAATATGTGAATGGAGTCATGTTGGGGTGTATCAGACATGGTAAATTCCCCAAGGTGATGGAGGAATTTCTTGATGGTCCATCAAGTGGACATTTCTCTGTAAGAACCACTACCATAAAAATAATGAGAGGGGGCTATTATTGGCCTAAAATATTCAAATACACCCATAAATGGGTAAGGAACTATGAGAAGTGTGATTAATTTAAAGGAAATAAAATATTAGAAATTTTACCTATCAAACCAATCTAAGTTGACCAACCATTTTCCCAATGGGGATTGGATTTCATTGGCATGATCAATCCACCGTCAAGTGTAGGTCAAAAATAGATCCTTACATTAACTGATTATTTCACCAGATGGATTGAAACAGTTGCACTGAAAGATGCCATAGAGGCATCTATTCTATAATTTATGGATGGAATTATAACAAGATTTGGTGTTCCTTACACTATTATCTCAGATAATTCCAAAGATTTTGTGGGTGCTCAAGTGAGTGAATGGGATATAAGGCACAATGTATACTTGATTACTTCATCCAATTATTACCTATAGGGTAATGTCTTGGCCAAGTATACCAATAAAAATATCATAAGGATTATTAAAAGGATAATGAAAGATAACCAAAGGACATGGAACATGAAGTTAAAATCAAAACTTTAGGCCGATAGGATCTCTACTAAGAAAGCCATTGGAAATTCTCCATTCATGTTGGTATATGGAAGGGAAGATGGAGCTCCACTATCAATTAAGTTACCATCTCTAGAACTCAATCATCAATTGGAATTGATTGATAATGATGAAATGATACTATAATTGGTAGAACTCATCGAAATAGAAGAAATCAAGAACCAGTCAATGAAAGTTCTGGAAGCAAATCAAGGTTAAACAAAGAAAATTTTTGAAAAAAAATCATCTGACAGGAGCTTCAATGAAGGAGACATGTTTTTGAAATGGGATGTTGAAAGAACTAAACTAGGAAAACATACAAATTTTTATGCAATAAGGAGTGGTCCATATATCACAACTCAATTCAAAGGAGAAAATGCATTCTAGTTGTCCAAGCTTGATGGATCAGAACTATCTATCCTAGCCTATGGGATATACTTCAAATTTTTATTTTGAAATTGGAATTCTTTCCAAAAAACATTGTATTTATTAGGATTAGTTATTTTCCACAAATAAATGATTTTACATAGGTCAACTCATTAGGGGTTTTTGTTTCCTTGGTTTTTTTATATTTTCCATGTTTCATTCTTGTTTAGGCAAAATATTAATTTTTTTTTCCTAGTTAAAAGTGTTTTAAGATTAAAATGACTCCATACCCAATGAACTAGAAGGTTACTATAAATAAAATAATTAGCAGACAATCACCCCATAGAGGTTCTCAAAAATGTTGATATTTTTGCCCCAAAAATGTAAAAATATATATTACCCTAAGGGAAATTGATTAATTTTTTTAAAAGGGCCATTAAATGACCCAAATACCTTTTTATCAAATCCCAATAAAAACCAAAGATCTAGGTGCAATTTACAACTTTCAAACTTGTAAATTGCATCCAAACCTCTATTTTTTGCTTTAATTATAGCCAATGGAAACTGAAGATTCAACTTAAATTTGTAACTTGCAAACTTGTAAATTGCATCCCAACCTCTGTTCCCACTCAATCCATGGCCATCAAAAATCAAAACCTTGCTCCTAATTTTAAACTTTGTAAGTTGTAAATTACAAATAGAACTCTACCTTCCACCAAACACTTTGCCTAAAAAAGATAGATATTCAAATGTAATTTACAACTTGGAAATTTCAATTTAACCTCTACTTCCCATGCCTCGAACTCCCACTAGAAACTAGAACTCTGGTTTCAAAGTTACAAATTTCAACTCAAGTCCCACTTCTCGCTGACTATTCTTTCTACAAAAACTGGAACTCCAGTTGCAATTTGTAAATTGCAAAGTTTCAAATTAGGAATGGACCTCTTCTTTCCAATTTAAAAATCACCAAGTCACTTAATGGAAAGTGGAGGTCAGAGTGCAAAATGCAATTTTTCAAAATTGCATAATTCAATTTTTTAAAATTACAAAATTACTCTAGGACTTTAAAATTTAAAAAATCTTGCCAACCACCAACCTAAGGTACATTAATTATAGGATTAAGGTTATATTAATCAAAATGGGGTTAATGAAAAATCATTGTTTATTTTGTGAACTAAGGAATTATATCTCTATGAATCCAAACCATGAACCTACCATGATGTTGAGAAATGCCATGCCTTTAATCATGACTACCATTATTACCCTACTCGGTATTCCTAATTCCTCCTACATTTTTTAGCTACCATTTTTCTCTATCAAGCTAGGAATATATTATTTTCATGTCTTTCTCCTATCTATTAGAATTTCCAAGGATTTTAATTTACTTGTAAAATCTAGGGTTTTAGTTTATTTAGTTGTGTTGTCTCAATATTTTCTATGTTTTTAAAATCCTTGTCAACTCCTTACAAACATTTTTATAGCATTGGATAAACCTAAGGTTTGGATATACTAGTAGAATATTATCTTGAAGATTACCTACATAGTCCTCATGGACATTTCACCTGTGATAGTAATTACAAAACTCATGAATTTTTCACCTGCATTTGATACCATATAACCCCATGAAAAATTCCATTGCATTTGTAACTCCAAATCCCCGTCAAGGATTTTACCTACAATAACAAGCTTGAAATCCATCAAAAGTTTTGTCAAAGCTTATTAGTGTGTTTTTCAATTCTAAAACACAACAAACATATTCACCTACAAAAGCAACTCCAAAGCTCACAAAAACATTTACCTACAATTGTAACCCCAAAGTCTACCAACTCTATAGTTGGTTTTCTCACATCAAATTCCCCACAATTTATGTATGGAAAATAAATGAAGTAAATATAAGGACATAGTATCCCACTTATCTTGGAATCCAACACCAATGAAACTATGGACACAAACCTAGGTCACACAGACCTAGGTGATTTCTAGACAAGGGTAAATGTTGAATTCAAAAATCACTAGATTTAGAGCATTTAAAACTATGGACTTCCCTAGGTAGAAGCCTTCCCCTCATCAGTATAGAGTCCTGAGCTTGTGATCACATTAGCAAAGCACTATGATGCAGAAAAGAGATAAGTGTTAAATGACAAGGGAGAAAAGATTCTAAAACTAGACCCTAACTTCATAAACTAAATGTTACTAATTCCAAAATATGAGATTTATCTCAATATAACACCTGACTCATCTAAGAATTTTTATCAAGATAATAACACTAGATGTCTAAGGGTACTTAATAAACAATGGATAAAAGTTCCTAGGCCTACATCTACAAGACTACCCAAAATTTTGGCAAGAATATAATTTAAGTAAGAAGAGTGACATCATCATACTCTTACATAGAGTCATTGGGAACCCTAATGCCAGGAACTTTCAGGATCATATGTCCCAATACATATGGGTAATCCAATAAAATAAGAAGTACATCCATTAGGTCTAACTCATAAGTGACTCCATCCACAAATAATTGGTGGAAGTTGAGAATACAAGGAAGTTATACATGAATTTATATCTAGTCTACATATTAGCAAAGGAAAGAACCTTCCCAAGGTTGAACACATTGTCTGACCAAGCCAAAAATGTATTTAATTATTACACTGACCTTACCCTTGATGCAAGTAGGCAACATGTCATAAGGATAAATGATGCATTCATATACTGCATCATAATCATGTTTGACAAAGATTTATAAAAGAAGAGATTCTTTGATGCTACTAATTTTGAGACCATAAACTGGGGATCTTATTTCATTCAATTCCCCACATATTCATAGATCAAAGTAGGAGGATTCAATGGTTTTCCTTACACCCTTCCAAGGTATGTAAGTGATAGATGGGATTTAATGAAATTTCTGAGGCAATTTGTAGAGACTAATAAATTTTTATCAAGTAAACATAAGATAAGAATCCATTTCCACATTAACATAAGGAGGTATACATGCCCTCCCTTATCCAAAGCCAAGTGTACAAATGCCAACATGACTTAGATAACCTTAAGATATCTCGAGGTAAGGTTATTTTATGACATAAATGGTAGCATTACCTGATCCAAAACTTAGAAGTTTTGGTTGACAAATATTTCAAGAACACAAAAATAACACACTAACAATGACTTCTCTGAGAAGAGATGTTTTATTACTTAAGATTGTAATACAACTATATGTTTATCTCTAAGAAAAGATGTCTAATTTATATTTCAGGTTACATCTTCACTTAGACACATTTTGAAAGGAGGGGGAGGATGTGGAAGGTCACCAATATCAAGGGAGATGAAGTGGTTTGACTTCAACAATTTAAAACAATACAAAATTCAAGGAATTACTATTTTTAGAAACTTACTATTTTTATACTGCAATACTAAAATTGAAATTCGGAACACTTCAATTAGGTTTTTAGGGGTAAAAATCCATTAAACAAAGTTCATGCCATCTCACCACATTCTCCTCATTCTTAGCTTTCCAATAGTTCAAATGGCAAGTTAATTTAAGCTACAGTACAAATGTTATGGCTCTTGGAAGTTCCATCATTAATTGGGGTGGAACAGTCACCTGAATTATCACCTAAATTATTACCTAGATCAGTCCTCCCTCGAGAAGAAATGGTCCCCATTGCATCAATTTTCCTCATCAGGTATGATAGTTGTGTCTTGATTTGATTCTCTATGAGCCACTCACCTTGGTGGCTAAGTTAGCCCCTTTTGACCACCTAATAAAGTAGAATAGAGTGTCCTTTTGTTGTCTTCATCCAGGTGTCCACAATCTAATCCTCCTCTACTACATAAAAACTTTGTGGATTAAGCTCGTCAATGTCTAGTTTTTCTACCATGACTAAAGTGTCTAACAAAGGTGGATGATATGGTTTGAGGAGCTCGATGTTGAATATTGGATGCAGACCAAGGTAGGCTGGTAGGTTCAACTCAAAAGAATTTTCTCCAACTTTTTTGGTGATGGTGTAGGGCCCATATCATAAAGGACAATTTTTTTTGTGTGGGCCTACAAGTCATTCCTTTTGAAGCTGTAACCAAACCTTGTCACCCATAGCAAAATGGTATGCAATCCTATGTTTTTCATGGCGTTGCTTATACTTCTAATTCATCTTCTCCAAGATGTCATGAACTTGTTGTTGGATGTGTTGCATTTGTTCAATGAACTTTGTTGCTTTTGTTACCTCAGATATTCCATTAGGTGCATATTCCATGGTGGAGAATGGAATGACTATATCAATTTGTGCCATGGGTTAGAACCTAAAGCATAATTAGAATGTACTATGCTTGGCCGAGTTGTGCAAGGCCCAATTGTATCCATGTTATATGAAAATAATCCCCTCATCCCATGTGCATGGATGTTTGGAGTGATACATCTGAATCATGTAAACAATCAAGTGGTTCACCACCTCTATCTGACCATCAGCCTGTGGATGGAAGGTTGTGGACTTCATTAGCTTAGTATCCATCATCTTCTATAGAGTGGACCAGGAGATGTTCAGGAACCTGCTATCTTGATCTAAGATAATGGACTTGGGGAGACCAAAATGGAGACATACATGACTAAAATATAGTGGATCAATTTCATTTACCAATATATTGGTAATCACAACATATTCCCATGTTCCCTATTATGAAGATTATTGGTAAGATATTAAAGATGAATAAGATGTGAGACTATAAGATTATTTAAAAATGACCATGAAGTAGATCAAATCTTATAACATGGTCTTCAAGGACTTGATAAATGATGAATCTCTAGTGGATAGGATTTACTATGTTAACAATATCTCTACTCAACCCTTTCCATCAGTTAGGTGGTCCATACCTAAGTCATTCTCATAAATAGATAAGACCACCAACATAATAAATAAGATAGTTAATTAGCTTAGGAGCAAAGAGGTCAAGGTGACCAAAGAAACTTTGAGCATCAATGATAAATTGAAAGAAGTCAAAGAGAAGGGTGTACCATCAGTAGTAAAAGTTTATAGTAGTGGAACCCAAGAAAATAAGCTAGAAAGGCTAGTGGTATAACACAAGAGAAAATAGAGGAAAAAAACTAAAAGAGTTCAATCTAGTGGCCAAGGAGTAGTAATAAATCAACCAATAGTAATTTCAACTAAAGACATAGTTTTCAATAAATCATAAATAATTTATCCCCTATCTCTATCATTCTAACATCTTCAATACCCTTTCCTCCTATCTCCACTCCACTATCATCTTAAAACAATTAAACCTCTATTTCCACTAGCTCACCTAAGCCAGTGACTCCACTACCAAAAGTTCAATCAACATAATTAGACACTTAGGGTCACTTCTACTCCCCTCTTCCAAAATTCCTTCCATCTCATCCCTAATATCTACCACCACTTTGTTAATAACTAACACCACACAATAGTACATGGTCACAAATTTAGTCATCCTAACTATGATCCCTCTAGCCATTCCCACCACTAGGGTAGCTACTGCTCCATTTCCATCTCCCATCACTTTCCCCATTACATGAACCCTGAGTGTCCCCACAAATTTGATTGATTCATTCACAACTCTATTTTTCACACTCCCATAGGTTCCCCTTTTTCAACTCCCTATGACTACCCCACCACTTGTGTCACTTCCAATTCCCACACCCCCGATAGGCACATCTATCTCCATTACACCCATATCTTCCACTTCTATAATAACCCAAACCCTAACTAAAGAGGTATAAATAGATTAAATCATTGATACAACTATGGCTACTCAATCCATAGATGGGGAAGAGATTTCCAAAACACCAGTTGATGATTCAATGACCATATCAATGATAGATACATCACTCATCACCATAACTACTAGTGCAATAACTTTAGCTACAAATTCACAATTGGTAGTGCTAGGACAACAAGATGCCACTCCAAGCTATCTAATGCAATTAATGGAAATAGATGGTGTCTCCTAGCATAATAAAATTTATCCTTATAAAGGCATCAAATAAATCAAGGCCAATTTTCAAAACTATATACAAAATATTATATGATTCAATAGGGGAGAAGTATGTATAAATTGTAGTCATCTCACCAGACAAACAAAAAATAATATCTAGTGGTGGGAGATTACCATATATCCAAAGTTCATCTAGGTCATCCTACAAGATATGGATTGAAACATGATGTTCAATCAAACATTAACTCTCTTTTGGATAAGATGGATAGTGACAAGGTCACAAATGATGAATTGAAGAATAAAGTTGAATAGTTGACTACTACACCTAAGATGTTAATTGAACCCATATCCCAAACAAAATAATTTATTACTCATTTATATAATAAGGAAACACTTGATGTAGTAACAAAAATTGGCAATATGGGAAAGGATACAAAGGATTGGGCAGAGTAACTCATCACAAAGGGAAATAGAGCCATTTTTTTAGTAATGGACTACTACAAAACTATGAAGACATAAATGAACAATCAAATTTGAAGACATCAATGAGAAAATATGAGGACGAGATAGAAAGGTTGAACCTATTCTACCCAAAATTACAAGCTATTGACATGATTGAAACTGACACCCTCATTAAAAAAACTATATTGAAAAATGATGTAGAGCATGAGGAATTGGATAGGGAAGCTAATTTTAGAATAAGAATACTCATGGAGATTATTAATAAAGCTAAGTATATATACTATAAGGTCATAGATATGATCTATGACATTGAATATTTTCTTAATAAATTATCATGTGAAGTAATATATTGTCAAGACCAAATCCTTTTAATACAGAAAGTTTAAGACAAGTTCAAAGGAGTGGTCAAGAGAGAGTCAACATAAGAGATAAAATTCAACTTGAGTTCCATCCACTGATCAATTAGGTATCATAATACATTGGATCAGATGGGGAAAAACACTCAAGTGTACAAGGATGCACAAAGGGAAGTCTCTGACACAATTACATAATTGAAATAAGCAACCTATATTCACTTGGTCCTAATGAACATCATATCCTAGAGATCTTCAAAAGCTTTGATGGTTATTATATTGAGAAGACACTGACAAATAAGGAAAAATAATATTTAGAGGTTATGATTGTAGATTAACTCTTTCAATCAAATATATTCTATGTATTACATTTCCTTATTGTAAAAAACATTGTAAAGTTGCATGTTGTAAATTTAAACCATCATTTTGGAAGCTCTTTTTGATAAAGAGCCACTTTTAATTTCCAAGTACCTTTTTGATAGGTTGTAAAAATTGAACTTGTAAATTGCACTTTTATTTTTGACAAAGTCTGAGTTGCTTACTTTCAAAAACTCATGTTGTAAATTGCATTTCTAGTTTTGTCAAAGTTGGATGACTTAAATTTTTTTAAAAGTCCTAATGAAAAAACAAATTAGGTATTGCAAAAAATAACCTAAGTTATGAAAAATATTTCTATTATTCTAAGTATGAGTTCATTTTTGGTGCCTCATTCCATGGAGAAGACAACAATAGCTCAACTGAAGACAAAGAGGACATTTCATGAAGATTATACACGATTCCTCTACACCTCTATCACTTATTGAAGTGCCTAATGTTCCTTTTTACATCTATTTACCTTTCTAAAAATGCCATTCTAGCTGAAGATTATACCCTTTGCATGAGGTTTTCTAACTTTCACTTTCTCTTTTAACTGGATGTAGAGTTTTGATAACTACCTCTATTCCAAGAGAGTATTTTTTATAAGTATGGGTACCATGACGTATCCCATTTCTCTTTTTATTGATGTAAAAATTATTCTAAATTTTGAATAATTAAACTACATGTTGTAACCTGGATAATGATAATAAATTAAAAATTTTCCTTCCTTATCTATGTTATCTTTGTGTATGTAAGGCTATTTGTCAAATTTATGGATGTTTTCATTCTTATTTGAGTCAAAAAATTTCATATGTAGTATTATTTTACCTTTTTGAGAGATTATTTGATTAAAAATAAAAAATCTTGTTCCTTACATGATAAATTCCCAATATTACCTTTGGTTTCATTTTTGCATGAGTTTATGCTGCAATATATTTCTGTATATTCATTATTCTATTGTGTTCATATAAAGTAAGCATTAAAATCCACTATAAATATTTGGTACAATCACCATTTATACTTTTTCAAATTCATTTCTAAAAATATTTTCCTCATAGTTAAACCCTAGTTTAGAATCAAGATCATTAAGAAGTAGAATTTACACATGAATTTGTAATTTATCAATTGTACTAAAATTAGAGAAAGGAAGCCATACTTCTCTGGAGGTTCACTTCAATTTGCCAAGGTCCTACAGCTTGGAGGTGATCCCATTGTATCATTATATTTATGCATAATATTCTATAACATAAGGATAGGTGAAAAATCTATTTGATAACACACACAACAACAAGCTCTTACAAGACACCTTGGCCAAGGGATATATTAAGGCTCAGTGGGTTCATTTTAAAAAGTATGTATTCCTAACTCTTGCTCTTCCTTGTTAAAGTAGATATATTTTCATTTGTTAGTTTATATGCTTCTCTCTCCATGCATTAGAATTTCCTATACATTGACTTGATTATAGATATTTTATGCATATTTAATTTTATGTTTATTACCCCCATTTTGTGCCACAAGATTTGGTGAGTACTAGGTTACATTTTAATTTACTTTGTTATTTAATTTGTGAATAAGAAAACATAGGACCTACCTAGGGTTATCGCATGGTGTTATTTTACTAGAGGCCTTGAAACCCTATCTAGTGATATTATTGTGGTAAGGGATCCCTTGGTTAGGTCTAGTAGATCCATCATGATCATGACCTTGATTATATAAATGTACCAATAAGTGGAATTGTAAGTGTGATTTATCTTCTCCAAGATAATATTGATTTGTAGATCAACTTCATTTTCCCTTGTATACTCGCATTGATTTCCAAAGTAAAAATTATTTTTCCTCCTCCTTGTCATAGAATTCACTATTGATGTCCTTAAGCATAGTCTTCAATACTTCTTATTCTTCCACTCCCATTTCTAACAAGTCATACTGAGCCACTATGCTTGGACCATGTGGATTATCCAACTATGAATTTATCTATCACATCCACTTCTTAGGTGGAGCAGGTGAGTCTCACTCCTTATGTTCCTTAATTTTCATTTATCTTACTAGGATAGGGATGCTAAAGCTTATGGTGGTACCTATAGATGCACTTATTTTTATGCTTATTACTGCTCCAATGCTGGTTTATATCCTTATAAATGGATAGATCAAAGAGATGGAACATTATTTGTAGCTAAAGCATTTTTCCTCCATAATTTAGCATGTAATTCTACCACTGTAATGAATAATAGTATTATATTTGTATTTGGAATGACCAACTCATCAACATTGGTCTGAATTCTATTATGTAGCTTTGTAATCGACATACATTATACCAAATATTGCATGACATATTATGAGATTCTTATGTGTGTTTTGATCAAGGTGAGGGCCTCCATCCACCATGTATTAAAATACCCCAATTATTCATAATAATTCCCTATTTTATTCTATGTGATGTTTACAAGGGAAATAGCATGCCAAAAATCTACAATAACATTAATTGGTCCTAGTAGAGATTGTGACTACGTAAAAAATAATAATAAGACCAAAAACTGATATTTAAATGTTTCTAAACCACCTTCAAGTAGATTATTGATATTGGCAATGAGATTTGATGCTAAAAACTCAAGCCAATTAAAATCCTCTTATAGATGTATCATGTTATATGTTATATCAATTACCCCCTTCCTTACCTATTCGACATGTTTAGTAGTTTGATAAAACATTTTTGTGATGCATTGAACTAGAATATGCACTAAATCATCCTCTATTGAATCAATCAATATTAATCTACCTACTATTTTGGTATCCTTCTCTTAAACATCTGAATGGATTGGTGGTATGATATATTTGTATTAGAGGAGGGATTTCCCATGATTGGAGAGACTTGTAGCTCTTGCCATAGCTTGAACATTGATCTAAATTGTAATATCTTAGGATAAATGGATATCCCATTAATTATATTGAATTAAAAGAGTGAGAATGACCTCATTAATCTACAAAAATTTAGGGAGCTTAATCAACCTCCATGTATCTGAACCTTGTAGCAGATATAGGAGCACAAGGATCTAGCTTGTGCAGCTTCTTATGGTCCTAGAAAAACAAGGTAGATTTTGCTTGGTCAATAAAATTTAAAGGATATGGGTCATTATATTTAGTATACCATAAACCCAAACCAATCCCCATATCTTATTTATATACATTTTTTAGAGGGATCAACAATTGAGATCAATCCATGATTGTTGTTTTAGTTTAGGATGAACATTTACTTTGATGATATAGACTCTAGTATGAAATCTATGTGTAGTGAGATATTTTTAGGGTAAATCACAAAATTATATTGTTGACTAGAGTTTATAATGTTTGAGTTTTGTTTAGATCCTTATTTTTATATATTTTGACACTAATTCCATACATTCCAACTATTTTAAATGCAATTAACTAGGTACACTTGAGTTGTGCTCCAAAATCAATATGACTTGATATTTGGTTGATGTTATTGTGAACATTTTTAGATCAAAACTCTTGATTTATCCCTCATCAGTTACTTGATGTGATGTGATATCCTTCCATCTTCCCTATTTATTTTATGACCCTAGTTGTCCATTTCCAACTCAATATATCTTATCATTGTTGCCTTCCCAGACTTATTTCATAACCTCTAGTAGTTGGTTCTAGATTTTCTTCCTTAGTATGCTTTGGAAGCTAATTACATGTTATAACTATAAATACATTTTTTTTTATGATGTACCATGGTGATAAAATCATACTGCACAAACATACTACCCTAACAAAACAAAACACCCACATAAAAAAGCAAACAACATTAAAGAAAATCCTAACTACATGGTTCCACTCATCACCCTCTCATATTATTAGTAGAATGATAGAGATTAAAGGTGGTAAGGTTTAAGCCTACATCCATTTACACATCTTGGAAGTATGGTTCCCTATAAATATTTTAATATAATAATGCCCTATTTTGATTCTTATTTTATAATGTAAGGTCCTTTTCATCTAATGTATAATTTTCCTGGGAACACTCTAAACCTACTATCATATAAAAATATAGATTACTTTGGGTAAAATTATTTAGATCATAAGTTATGATCATGCCATGCCTTTTCACTTAAATTATGTGTCTATTATGTCCATAATGACCTTTATTGACTTTCCTCCATCTTACTAAAGTCCAATAGCCTTTAATTTAGAGATTCATGATCACGTAGCCTCGTAATCATTAAAATTCACAAGCTTGAAACTATGTACTCCATAGGCATTACTACTCCAAGACCATAAACAAGTTGAAAGAGAGTGAAACTAGTTGTGTTCTTATAGTTTGTTCTGTATACCATAAGAATGCAATCTTCCTAGTCATCACTTTACACATTACAAATCTTTTTTATCATTTTTCCTAATACATTTTTTGATGCTTTAGCTTACCCATTTGCTCAAGGATGACAAGACATGATTTTATGGTGCAATATCATAAAA
Organism: Torreya grandis; assembly: GCA_037957365.1. Lineage (NCBI taxonomy): Eukaryota > Viridiplantae > Streptophyta > Pinopsida > Cupressales > Taxaceae > Torreya > Torreya grandis. Next base: position 935,619 of record JARHVA010002256.1, on the reverse strand, counting down.
TATTTAATGATATTCTTGATAGTGTTATAAAGGAAACATGTTCCTTTATCATTGATAATATTAATAGGACATCTAAACCTTGTGATGATATTTTCATATAATAATTTGGTAGTATCTTTTGCACCATAACATGCGGTCACAACTGCTTCCACCCATTTGGTGAAGTAATCGGTTATAGTTATAATATAATGTACATGAATTCAATTACTAAGAGGATATATACACCCAATAAATTCAATTCCCCATTGTTTAAATGGTTTATCTGTGAGCATTATGACTAAAAACATCTCATCATGTTGACTTGGCTTACTCATTTGTTGGCCTACATCACAATTCTTAGATCCTCTATGCACACACTAAAATAATTTAAGCCACCAAAGACCACTCTATAAGATTTTCCTTGTAGTGGCTTCACTTGAAAAATGACCTCATGTAATTCCTTGATGATATTCCTGAATAAGATGTGGTCATTCATACTCTAGTGCTACTATGTGCAACACATCATATCTACCTGGATTATACAAAAATCCATTGATGAGTATATATGGTATAGCTTAGGTTACCATTTAATTTTTTTCCCTTTCCAAATAGTGCATAGGAAAATTTACTTGATCTAAAAAGTTAGCAATATCCTCCATATTATTTTGAATTACAACATCCCTGAATAAGTATGCATATAAGGATTCATCTTCTAGTTATTATGCCTCCTCCCCATTGTGTAGCTTACTCAGATGATCTGTCCCAACATTTTATTGATATAGCTTGACAATGATGTAGAATTTAAATTATTAAAATAATATAAGCCACCTAGATATGCATCCTCCCAACATTGGCTTGTTAATTAGGTAGTGCAGTAATTGGTGATCTGTAAAGAACTCAAATGGTGTAACCAACAAGTAATGGCAAAAATTTTGTAGCAAAAACACCATAGCTAATGCCTCTCTATTGGTAGTTGTATATTTATTTTTTGTATCTGATAGTTCTTACTAGAAAAATTTATGGGATGAACCAACATACCTTCACCTAGTTATGATAAAATAACTCCTAATGTAGTACTAAAAGCATCCACATGTATGTGGAATGGCTTATTCTAGTCAGGAAAAACTAGAATTGGTGTTCTTACTATCTTTTAATTTATCTCAATTAATGCCACTTGGAATTATACTATCCATTCAAACCATTTATCTTTGCACAATAGGTCCTCCATTGGCACTGATATGGTTATGTATCCTTTGATAAATATTTTATAATATCCCATCTAACTAGAAATGTGCACACTTGTGTAGAATTGGTTGGAGGTGGAAACCCTAATATTATAAAAATCTTATTTGGATCAACCAAAATACCATCACTACATATTACATGGCCCAGTAAAACACCAAAAGGTGTAAAAATAGATACTTATTTAAATTCAAAGTAATTCACAAAGTGCAACACCACTATAACATTAATCATAGTTCTAAAAAATGTTCTTTAAATAGAGAGAAAACAATCTAATCATCTAAATAGACTTACAAAAAATCATGAATGCATTTAATACATCCTTATAAAATAATGTAGGTAAATTATTTAAGACAAAATGCATTAACTTTTATGCAAATGATCCCCATTCAGTTACAAAAGGAGTCTTAGCTTGGTCCTCCTTTACAATGGGAATCTAATGGTATCCACTGAATCCATCTATGAATGAATACACTTCATTCTCTATTATGGAATCAAGGACTTAATTTGTGAATGGTATGGAGAATGGGTCATTAACACAAGCATCATTGAATGTGTGGTAGTCCCCACACACCCAAATATACCCTATATTCTTTTGATGTACAATGATGGGACTCACCCATTCTAAATTTTAAATTGGATAAATGATTCCATCTTCTTGCATTCAATCTAGTTCAGCCTTTACTTTGATTTTCATATTAGGATTGAGCCTATAGGGATGATTTTTAATATGATGCAGACACTCTTTCAATTATATATGCATACCTCCCAAATATGGATATACACCTTTCAATTCTAAGAATTTGGTTGGGAACACATTTTGATAGTCTCTTAGTAGCTTTAAGGCCTCAAAAATTTGTTCTTGTTTCTAATAGTTTCCCACAGTCATAAGCTTAGGATGTAACTCTATTCCAATGTTCTCTTCAATATTTTTCAAGGGATCTTGATATAATTTTCTTGATCCACTAGGTAGAGAATATTATAGAATGTGCTTGCCTTCCCACTATAGAATGTTAATGTTGCACAGTCTTTCTTATTCAACTTGCTTTTTGCTTTGAATTGGTTTTGGTTCAACTTCCCATTCTTGTTTAAATAACCTGTCTAGGTCCATATCTCCATCATTATCACTGAACTCTATCAATTCCTCCATTATTTTATTACATGGATTAATAAGAGCTTGTGATTTTTGACTGGCCTTATAATTGTGAAGTACCAAATTCAAATCCTATGAAACTTCCTGTTAAGATGGTGATTCAACTATAGTGGATAAGTATTCAACTCATCTATGATGTAAAAATATTTTTATCTTCTATAAGGCATTATTCACTACTAGATTATTATCTTCTAACACAAAATTTTGAATGAAATCTTTCTTCTTTTTCATCCAATGCTTCATCTCTCTCATGCACTCTTGGTTCATATACTAGGACATTGGTATAGGTGCTAACGTATGACTAAAAATGTGCACCTAATATCTTGGCTTAATGCCCTACATAGTCCATATATCCACACACTAATGAATACATAACTCATGGCATTAACCTTATTAAAATAAAGGCCATTCTGACTTCACAGTAGCTAGTAGCTAGAATCCTGCACATAAAAATTTGCATGCTTCCTCACAATGAATTTATGGATTTATATGCATTTCTAACCAATAGTATCAGTCCCTTTTAACACAAATATGAGTGCACTCTCTCATTGATCCATCTCCAACACATGGTGTTTGAGTCTCTATATGAAAGGATTAATATCCTCTATCATAAAATATTGAGGTATGTAGCATTTAGAAGTGAATACCATGCATAAAGGATGTATCTCATTATCTCTTTGAGCCTATTTTAACATGGGAGTGTCCTAATAACCACTTAGGGATGATGTTATTTCCTAAGGTAGAACACCCTCTAGATTATGTTCTATGTAATTCATCATTATTACACCTATATTATATAAGAAATCCACTTTAGGTATTGTGCGAGAGCACACTAAAAAAGAACCACATTCTTAAATATAAACCTTCTTGGTTAGAGACTTTATTATAATAGGCTTGTACACTAGTCATTCTTCTTGTTGTGCAGTGTGCATTTGTCTAAATTGATATTATATAGGTTGAAAAATAGTTTACCTTTCATCAAGACTGACCTTGAAACCAATTATTATCCTCATAGGCATAAGGATAATCTAGCTCTTTTGGAATGATATATGGATTTTCCTTAGATTTATTAACGGGTATAAATACTATCTTATCTCTTTAATGCACCTCTAGTTGATTGTGCATAATATTAATGGTCATTTGGCCATAATAATCCCATTTATTACCAATCAAGGTAGGATAATGGGTATATTATATATTCATATCAATGACCTCAAAATATTCATGCAAATTGAGCTTGACTACTTTAATATCAAAATTCTCTAACCTTCCAATGGGTTTCACCCTACCATAATCTACCAAAATGAGAGTAACTAGACTGTAGCTTAAGGTCGATTGACCAATGGCTCCCCAAGTTGATTTTTGGATCATATTGACCATGATACCAGAGTTAAACACTACATTCATAATCTTATACATAACCAACTCAATGTCTATATGATAATAAACATCCCAAGGTTTTTTAGTCTTAACATACCATACTACTTTATTGATATGTTGACCTTGTTGTGTGCACTCTTGAGATCATACAGGAGATTAGTGATATTTTATGAAATATATTAATTAATTAGGGTGTTGAGTAACTTCATAAATTCTATCAAAGCAATCACAACACCCTCATGTCTCATGATTCTCAAAATTTGCCCATATATTTGAGCATCAATGGCTACATTATCACCTTTAGAAGCTAGTTGCATTTCTTGTAGAACCTAAGTAGATTGGTATATCAAATAATTTTTAGTATCAATATCAATATATTTAACCCATTTTAATTTTCTAATCCCTTGATATTGTGTCATTTCTAATGGTGTTAACCCCTTTTCTGATCTGTATTGCCTAATGACTATTTATAGAAAGGCATTCTCTTTTGGTTGTACATTAATCATGATTACATTATGAACTAGCCTCTCTTTCCTTTTTTTCTCAATAAATAGACAATATTTTATTTTGTGATAACCTTAAAATCTATAGTATATGTAGGATATTTGTCTCTACATATTAGTAGGGCATTTCCTTGCATAGTGATTGTATGCTCCACAAATAAAATTGTATAGGTGGTTGGGTTTGGAAATTTTCATTATTAAAACCTCCTTGATATCCCCCATAATATCCTCCCTTGTAACCTCCCCTATATCCACTTATATTTTATTGGTATCCCCAAACTTATGTCTATTTTCTAACATACCCTCCTTGTTGGCCTTTCTATGCATCATACCCAACATATTAGTACTAAGGGGAACTCAGAGCCCAATTAGATGGTTATTGTTGAAGTTTAATATTGGTATAAGGCTAATGATATTAATCAAAATATTGGTAATATGGAGATGATACATTTCCAAATCCTTCAGTTGATACTAGGGTGATGAAGGCATCCATTTGGGAATACCTTGAGTCATACTTGTCATCTCCACTTCTGGTCTTGGAATCACCTACTTCATAGTTGATATTTTTTGTGTTACCACTGTGATGAGATTATTTTTAATATCTTCCTTCAACTTTTGTAATGCTTGGAAATTATTTTCATCATGGATAGTGGACTTTAAAAAAATACAAAACAAACCCTATGATTTTTGTCTGTAGTACTATAAAGTATGATAGTTGAAATTTGCATACCTTACTACCTTTCATATCTCACAAAACTCATTATTAATCTTAGGATAATCATTACTATGATTTCCTTCCCATTTGAATTCTATTCGCCATAATCTTAGTTTAGGCTTATATTTTTTGTGCATCTCATCCATTCTTCTCATGAATCCATCTATTTTGGCCTCAACTTTGGAACTAGATAAGAGAGTCTCCCTATAATCAATAACAAAGAAATAGATTGAGCATTATATTTGATTGGGTATTGGGTCAACACAATATAAAATCTAATTCTTAGTCATATCCCTTCTACAAACCAAGTAACCCTATCTTTATCTTTTAGAATGAATTTAATTATGTTCATGACATCATAAAATCTTTGATCATATTTTTTAGTTGATTCACCAAACTTTTAACTAATATCTTTTAAATCTTGGATAGTTTGGATTATACATTTATTTATCTTAAATTATGTTACTAACATATCCCTAACTTGCATAAAGTTGAGGGTATTTACATTTATTTTATATATGAACTCTAAGGCTCATCTTGATAAATACCATATGAGTTTACACCTCTTAACATCATCAAAGGTTACCCCTTTTACATTTCATTTCATATTGCAAGTTACTAAATATTGATTTGGATCCATAGACCCATCATATTGCATTAAGTTAACAAACATGCCTGCATTAAGTTTCATAGTTGGCATACTTTTAATTCATACCTTAGATTTCTAAATACTAGAAACTATGATTGAAGGTAGATGCACACTGTTGATTATGACTGTGCATTATTGACTATGACTATGGACTTTTATGTATTAATCTTTTTAGGTATTTTAAAAAAGAATTCCACTTCTTATGTTTTCTTCCTATCTAATGCCTACTTTATCTTTGTACTTAACTTTCCAAACTTTTATATAATGGAATCAAACCAATTTATATTTTATTCTTATCGTACAATGTTTCTTTTTAATAATAAATTGGGCTATGGGATGCATGCTCTTAAAATAAATGACTTATAATTCGAATTTATTCTAAATTTGAACTTGAACCTATGATATTTATTCATTAAAATAAAAATTATTCTTAAGAAATGTCCTTCTTAGGTCTAAATAAAAACCATTTCATTAATTATGGTCTACCTCTACCATCTAATTATTCTATTTCTAGCTTAACTTCTTCCTGCTACAGTATCTCCATATTTGCATCATTTCTATTTTTTTCTTGCTCTTCATCAGGCCCTTCTACATAGTTTTTGCATCATTTTATTTCAATGTATTTCAAAACATCTCTCTACATATTTCCATCTCCCACATCATCTATCTTATCTCTACTCCTATTCACAATTAATTCTATATCTCTTGATTTACTCCACTATCTTTGTTATTTCAGTTCCATTTATAGTCTCATATTTTTATTCTCACTCTAAATATTTTTCTTGTATTTTCTAGGATGAGGTTCAAGTTTATTTTTCTCAACTTCACATCATTTAATTCATCTCACACATACCCCCATGGCACCAAAAGTGATTACTCCATGTTGGCTAGAGTAGGTACCATGGCATTTTCCACAACCAACATTTTTATCAATGTAGGTAGTCAATACAAAAATTTCCCCATGATTCCTTAGAAAAACCTATCCTACACAACTTCAAAATCTATGTATCCTTGTACTATGAATTTTGTAATATAACCATAAATCGTAGTCCTTGTTTAATAGTCTACTACTCAGGTCCAATCTGTATCTAGGTTTTGCAGTCTATCTAACTTTTCTTATGTCCAAAATATAAAATTTATTCTCCTTGGGCTGACCCTCCTTAATTTTTATTATACAAAATTATGGATTCTCTCATCCAACCATCTCTCTATATACCTTTGTAATGGAAACCATGTCAACATATTTCATCCAAATGGTTCCATGATCACTATACCATTGCTAGCAGAGGTTCCTAGAAGACTCCAGAACATGGTAATTACATGGATAATTTGTGTAGTATAGGAACAAAGATAAACATGGAATATACTTCATAATTATATATTATTACTTCAAACACAAATGTATTTATGAAAATAATAATCATATAAATAGCAAATATAGAGGAAGTTGGCATAGCCTAAATGAATAACAGATGTTAAAGTAAAACAAAGTAATCACTATGCATAGTACAATGATAAAACATAATTAGAAGAACCATATCAAGACTATTCTATTAATCTCTACCAGACATTAGGAAACATCTTTTATTATATCTAACCACTATTTATAGAGAATTTCATAGCCCTATCTCTTTACATTCTAGTCTTTTGATATAGTCAAAATGAAAGACTCTTTTCATTATTTTACCATTGATTAAGTTTATAAAGTCAAAAATATCCAAAAGACTATAAAATACAAAATCATATACTTTTTACATTTGTCCATCCAATTATAATTCATAGTTTTCATGACCTCAATCCATACCAAACACTTGATTTCCCTCATTGAAGTATTGGATATGTAAGTAGTGGTTAATCATCAAAGGGGTGATTGGGTTTAGCTTAATCCATTATATCCCCCCTTTCTTTTTATAAATGTTTCAAGCTTTCAAGGTAACCTTAGGGTTTCAAACAAAAAATGATAAAAATAATAAATTTTGTGTGGCAAAAAAAAAAGCAATATCTCATCTAATTTGAAGACATGGGCATAGAAGGTGAAATAGTCATATTTTTATCATGGTCAACATATACAAGTCTCCCATAAATATACATGAAAAACTCATATTTTTGTGCATAAATTATGAACATGTCTAGGAATATGCTCTATTTTTTTCTTTCAAAGTTCTCTTTTCCTATCTTTTTCCTATTAGTCATTAATTACATCTAGCTGGTAAAAGTGTGTTATTAATAGACATGACCAACCTGCACATTTGTCTAGAATGTGTGGATCTATCTAGAAGTAGTTTCATATTTTTTTCATGATCTTGATCATGCATATTCATCTATTTTTCTTATTTTAAATTTTATATATCTATAATAGTCAACAAAAATCTTGATTTGAGCTAAATAAATTAGAATTGTTGATTATTGCACATATTTGGCATTCTAATATCTATCAAAATTTTCACATGATGGTACAATACAATTAATATTTTACCAAAAATAGGTTAAAATATATTGGTGAACATGTAATTTTTTTCAAGCATTTTATTTTCTAATTTTTTTCATAGGGGCTTAGATTAATTTATGATTACTATACACAAAAAAATATTTTCTTTTGATTTAATTTTCGATTTCAAATTATTTTCTATTTTCTTGCTTTATATAAAATGTGTTTTGGTAGTTTGAAAACTTATATGAGCTATTATTTTAGGCAAAGTTGTCATCAGTTTTATTTGATTCATGGTATGAGGGGTATTACCCCAATCTCAAGCCATTATACAACACTATATATGGATTCTAGTTTCCATGTACCTCAAAGTTTATTGGAAATGTCTAAAGTTTTTTAATTTTCAACCATAGGAATCCTTTGACCATTTGTTTTTGTATTTTACCAATAAGTTGTTACTCCCAACAAGTTACTCTCAATATACCCTAGAGACAAGATAATACAGCTATGAGACGGTGGAATCCTTTTCATCTAGTGCCCACTTTGGCCTTTTTCACTAGTTATGCCTAGGATTAGTATATTTAAGAGCCTACAAATCAAACATACCTTGCCTAGTCACATATATTGATATCTTTTCTTTCTTGGTATAATTTATTGTTTGTTAGCTATAAGCTTGGTGTTTTCCATATTTTCTTTATATTATGTCAACAAATATAAAATGGATTCTAAATATTTAATTCCTAATGTTGTTCATCCTGTAGATTTACTACTCTCTGAGAATGCTACACCTTATACTTATGATAATGAATGGACTAATGCTCACACTTATACAATTACTAATGTTTATTCTATCAATGAGGAATATGACTATGGTAGATATGATTGGTATAATAGTAAAGAATATAGTGATGAGGAAAGTGAGCACACTAATTCAAAATTTGAAAACCCAAATTTATTTATTCCTCCCTTGTGTTCAAATTTTGTTAAATTAGAACATCTAAAACATACTAATATTGAATATCTTCTTTCTCTTAATCTCTCACAAGGATCTACATGTGAAAATACAATCATTAGCACACCTTATTTACCTCTTAAGTTTTATACTACATTACACCATATTAATATATATAAAATATAAAGGCATATGTTTTGCATATAAATGACAAATAACATTATTTAATGTGTCATTATCTCTTTTTATATAAAATTGGATGATGTAAATATATATGATATAATTCATACTCTTTTAGACATGGTAATTGATATACAAGGTTATGATAATATTTCTCCTCCCTTGCCAATGAAAAATAATGTTGAAATATCTCATGATACTTATTTCCCTTCTATTGAAATTCCAAAGGATGAAAATTAATGTGATGGACTATATTCAAAATGTGACATTATTACTTTAGATACACAAACTAATGATAATTCAATATTATGCATAGAATGTGATTCTCATGGTTACATCATTTTTGATGAATCTCACTTTTATCCTAAGTCAAAATAATCTAGTGAGATGTGTATGCACATAATCTTATTCACTTTATCATTTAATAACACTTTATTTTATAGGGAATTGTCAACAAATCAATCTCCTTGAGTATATGCCTTAAAGGGTGCACTTAAAATGGGGTGGTAAAGGATCATGGTGATTTGAAATATATGTTTTTATTCTATCATATTACACCATTTATATTGTTATTTTGACCTCCTCTTAGTGTCTGTCTAGCTACCTCTTTTAATTATCTCTTGTTTAATTATGCTAACTTCCATATAACCTACAATGTCAACCAGGGCAATACCATATGTTATGTTAATATACCCTTCATATACTATATCATCCAACTCGATATAGGTCTAAGCATGTTGTCTAAAATTTATAACATATCATCCTAGCTAATACTTTTATATGTCAACTAACTTTTTCATTTGTATCGGCCAAATTGATACCATGGCTTAGTGTTTAGGGTTGTTTTTGTGCATTGAATCACTATATATAGGGGTCATATTGATGCATATCATATTGTATAAACATTATTCACTCTATTTTCAATCACACTTCTTCCCTAAATACACTTGGGATAGTTTGTGTTTAGAACATTATCTTGTCTTGTGGTGATAATAGAGCTTTGATAGGAGGAGTCATTGGGAGTCCATAGCTATGGATATCTTAGGTATTTGTCTATCCATTTGAGTTATTAAACCTACAACATCTCTTTTAGAGATCCACTTGAGCTAAGGGATATATAAGCATCGACATGTCTAATTAAAAGTAAGTATATTTTATTCTTATACTCTTTCATTTAGTAGATTAGCTTTTACTTGTTTCTTTGTGAAGAATATATGTATTTGTATCCTTATTTAGGCTTTATACACAAAGAATAATCTAGTGTGGCTATAGGATTTATTAGACTTGCCATAATCACTCTAGGTTTCATAGATTCCTATTTGGTTGACCATTACACCTTAATCTTTATAATCATTCTAACCCTTCCTTTATTTAGTTTATTAAAATCATTTATTGTAAATCCATGGTATATATTTTTTTAGGTATAGTGAGAGATATATCCTTATACCATAATATTATACTTTGGAACTCTTTTCTATTAACATTCACATTATAGTTAATTCTCTTCTATATCTATGGAATTCATTGATCCTTACCTGATCGTCCAAGTACCATGGGATCTATTTGATTGACCTTATTTAAGTCCTAGTCTTGAGGGAAAGAGGATAGTTGTAGGATAATCATATCCCATACATAAATTCTAGTGAACCTAATGTGAATATTATCTCACCTTTAGTTGGATCAGTTTCATGTTTTTCCTTCTATCTTATTAGTTTTTCCCTTCATCCTACAATCTCAGCTAGCTCGATATAATCTTTTATCTATCAACAAAAACTATTGGTAAGTGTGGTACCATTTTGTGTTTTTTCATATTGCATCTTCTAACTTGATATAGTTATGTGTGCTTATACAACTACATCAACCAACTTGTGTGCTTAATTTCATTTTCATATTTTATAACTATATTGACCAATCTGATACCATTCTATATGTTTATTTAAATTCATTGAATGTTGTAATTATTAATTTTAACCTTTATTTTTCATTTTCTTAACCTAGAAACTATGTTTTGATAATTTTAAAATTACTTAGGAGCTATCATTCTGGTCCAACTAGTGATGTGTTTTACCAACACTATGGTGTGATGGGTATTGTCCCAATACTCAAACCATTGGATAACACTATGCATGGATTTTATTTTATACATACCTCATAGTATATTAGAAATGCACATGGATTACCATTTTTATTGAACTAAAATAATTCATCCATCTACTTGATTTTATGTTACACTAGTAAGAAACTAGCCCCATGAAGTTACTCTCAACATAACTCAAATATGAGGTAGGGTAGCTACAAGTCTAGTGAAATACTTATTAGTATGTTACCTATTTTATGACTACATTCAGTGTATCAAAGATCCCACAAATCAATCAAATAATTTTTAGTATACCTCCTTATATTATTTTTTTCAAAGTACATAGTTGTATTATAGCATTTATTAATTTATAAAATGTATCATCCAACTCGATACTATGATATGTTATGTTTTTGAATTGCATTAACCAACCTAATATAGTTTGTTATGTTTTAAAATTGTTTCAGATAGCTTGATATAATATATGTCTCTCTAACTACATCATCCATCCTAATATAGTTTATTTTTACCTTAATTCTACCAACTATATCTACCAATCAAATACAATTATTTCCAGTCATTCAACTATGTCGGCCAACTTGATATAGTCTATTTTTACTAGTTTCTATGATCAACTACATCAACCAAGCCAATACTACTTTATTCTAGTTTTCCTATTTTAATTGTGGTGACCATACTAATTAATTTAATATTTTTTCTTCCATGGAGTACATATTTACTCAATCTAAAGATAAAATTCATCAAGATATAATGGAACTATTTAATTCCTATAAAATCATTAAAACCTATATGCCTTATAATGTATTTCAAGACCAAGATGCAAGAAATTTCCATGTGACTTCAACTCAATTTAATAGCTATGAACCACTTCACAATCATAATACCATCTAATGAGATTACCCACCTCAATTCATTAGATAAATTAAAGATGAGTGTGATCTTTAGTATACCAATGAAATGATTATTTACCCTCAAGAACATCCCAAATGCAAGGGAAATAACCTTGTGGTGATATACAACTTTATGATGGGTCTTTGCATGGAATGTTCTCCTTCCTCATACATTTGAATTCCTCATTTTATTCTTCATCCACCATGTCTAGTATTTATAGTAACATGATGGGTCCTTGTTTTAGTGGGTCAACCCAAAACACCCACATTAATGCAGATGTCAATACCACATATAGTACATCTAAATAATCTAGTCAAAATGCAATAGACACTTAACAAATCATGTTGTAAGCCATGATATAAATGTTTAAATTTTAATATAGTGATAATGCCTAGATGATACAAATTCAAAAATAGCTTTTACAAATACAAAATCATCCTCAACAACCTTAGTGGGTAGTGCACAATCCAAATTTCACCCCACCCCCTATATATATTAATAGCACTCTCATTTTGAAAACTCCTCTTCATAATAATGTCATTAAACACCTTCAAAATGAACCATTAACTCCTTAACCTGTAATTATAGATGTAGGTTGAATCACTCCTATGATAACTTATAGTGGATCTACTGATCTTGATTTGCACTTGAAAGGATATATATGTGTGTGTGTGTATGTATATATATATATATATATGTATGTATGTATATATATATATATATATATATATATATATGTATGTATGTATGTATGTATGTATATATATATGTATATATATATATATATATATATGTATATACACATATATATATATACATATATATATATATATATATACATATATATATACATATATATATATATACATATACATATACATATATATATACATATACATATATATATACATATACATATATATATATATATACATATATGTATACATATATATATACATATATATATATATATATATATATACATATATATATACATATACATATATATACATATATACATATATATACATACATATATATATATATATACATATATACATATATATACATATATATATACATACATATATATGCATATATATATACATACATATATATACACATACATATATATACATATATATATACATACATATATATACATATATATATATATACATACATATATATATATATATATATATATATATATATATATATATATATATATAAAGACTAGATTAAGATTATTACTTTTTTGGATACCAATCTATTAGCCAAAACATTTTTTAGTGACACTTTGATTGGTAAAATAGAATCAATTCCAAATATATCTCTACCTTAGAGGACTTAGTTAACGCATTGGTTCAAGAATTTCAAACCAATGATATCCCTAAAAATTACAAGCAAGTAGATTCTAAGACTATCCAAGTTTTTATCAAACATCAAAAATCCTTAGATAACAAATACAAACATAACATGTTAGGTGAAAACCTATTCCAATTGTTACAAATGTTTTTCATCCCAAACTGTAGTATAGAGTCAATACTGTCTCTCCAAAATCATTAAAAGAGGCCCTTGATCAAGATAAAATGCAAGACTTCCTCACAAGATAATTCGATCCTTCCCAACCTATGTCTTGAACTCATGTGCTTATGAAGTCTAGAATTAATAAACTATAGATGATGGTGTCTCAAACACATATGATTCCAAGATAACTATCAATGCTATTCTAACTAGAGGCACACAAAAATGACACTTTAAAAAAATATCAAGGGAAGTCCATTCTAACCTCATCCTTATACTTCCCATGTTATTAGTGGTTATATTCATAATTCAAATCATTAGAAAAACACAAGATGTTATAGATTTAAAAAACAAGAAAAAAAAGACTTCTATGCTAAATTTTTTATAATGAATACTTCTCATGAGTAAAGAAGGATATACGAAGAGTTATCTTCACCTACAAATGGATAAATTAACCCTCTTGGTGTTTGGATTTTTTTTTTATTGCTTCTTAGATGTAGTTGCATGTCATAGTGGAGACAATGTGAATAATTTGGGTAACACCTCCCCTTTTCAACCAGAAGATTGACTTGATGTGTGATATATCGATTGCTTGATTTGGAGCTCAAAGAGGCATAGTTTATTTACACAAATTAAATTTGTTGAGAGTAAGGGGTGAGGTTTAATTTATATATTTTGGGGAACATTGTGGACCGTTGTCTATAATCCAAGATCATTGGTGGAGGATGAATCAATTTGGGGGATTTAGATCATAAATAAGGGAGAATAGAAGTGCAAATATTTGAATTTATGAAGAATGGATTGATTTTTAAGCTAATGAATTCAATTTGCACTTTTTCCCTTGCATAGGGTTTTTTTGATTGCATTGAATTTTGGGTGTTTTCCTTGGATATTTGGAATGATTTGATTATTTGATGGTTTTATTGATGACAAGTTGATGAATTTGATTTTGATTTTTGGATATTATAGAATTTACTATTTCCATGGATTTTTGGATTTAGGACTAATTAACTAACTTGACATGATTTTTTAGCTAATTAATCTTGTTTTGAAAATTTATGTGATTATTTAAGGTTAATTATGATAATATAATTAACCAAGGGTGATGTTGGATAGTGATAGATTGATCCAATATGAATTTGAAAAAATTAAGGTTGAGATGCAGTACAATGATATGATTAGGGATGTAATGATGAGATTTAAGATGAAAACAATAATTATATTTATGATATGGGATAAAATGAGTATAATGTTGTAAGATGATGAATAATAGTGACAATGAATAATTACAACACCATGGTGGAGGAAATGATGTATTTTAGATCCAAATTTAAAATTTAAGCTAAAATAGTGCAGTTGTGATCACCCTTTTTACACACTTAGCTCATGACTTATTATAGGGCCTGTTGACCACTTTCTTAGACTCTTTATTTATAATAATAACTCTTGTAAGGTGAATAATGATCCCAATATGTTCTTATGCAAATGTTCTAAGCCCTCACTTAGTTAGTTATTGATCCTTAATATAATTATTTGTCCTCATTAGACAATTGTGCCCCATTAGACAGGAGTGTCCTACTCTATTATCTAAATCAACCATTATATTCCCACAAAATAATGTCTATTTTATGAAATTAAAAGTTATGAGAAGCTTTGCATATGTATTTAATAATCTCAACCTAAAGGAATTCAAAAAGTACCACCATAAAGGCACATTTAAAACTATTTTTCACATAAGAGACTTCCATACTGAAAATCACTAGATATATAATCGCACATTGAGAAAAATTCCCTATTTCTCCCAATTTTGATTACATACATCCCTAATATCCTTAAGATAAAGTTTGAATACACCTCCAAGGTCACAATTCACTATTGAAGAACTTAATCATAATAATATTGCACCATCATCTATCACTTTAGCTAGTCTTTTACACACACAAACATAGCATGGGATAACTGCATGGATTTTGATCCCTCTTTAGAGTATTGGTATATAGTCAATACTCAATACAAGGGGTGTTGATGTCACATGTAAGTTAAACCACTAAACCCTTTTTATTCCATGATTGTATTTGTCTTCTTATGTCATTGAGCTAGGGTTTGATGAGAAAAGAAGCTACACAATAGTCTTTGCAGTAGATTATAAGCTCTTACCCAATCTAAAAAATACATAGGTAAGAGTGAACATAACTCAAATATTCTAGATCTTAATTATCTATGGGACAAGGCTTCCCCATTTAGACAATAACACTCCTCATTATTGTTCAATTTAGTGAACTATTGTCCACAAGCCTTGTAAGCTCATGTTATATGTCCACACTTAGTCAACATAGTCTCCCTATTATTTATAAATCCAGAAACATCTCATATATAATTTTTATAGATAATTTTATATTTCTTCTTACACTTAACATATTTAGTATATTTCCAAATTTAGTAAGTTTTAAGTTAGTGAATGCTTAATTTATTGCAATATAATACTCCCTAATTTTACATAGTAGTTTGTCATAATTAGGGTAATTAATTTCTCTAGTTCCCAAAATTTGATAAAACACATCGGTAAAACTTCTTATTGTTGAAATCTTCTACAATCCCTAGCTTACCATTAGGTTTTCTTTCTATTTTCACACTTCCATCAAGGTTTTACATTTTAAATTTACTGATTTCTATGTGCATCATGATCATAATCACCAAATCTATCTATTATTTCTTAGTTAGAATTTTTTTGGAGATATTTACATGTTATTTGCCTATATCTTATCAAATATTTTATTTTTAATAACACACATTGATACATAATGTAAGTATAAATCTTACATCATATATCAATTAAGAGTTTCATAATGAGCCATTCTATGGTGATTACTATTGCATCACTTGATTTGAATTAACACCTATTACTAATAGACATCAAAGGGCTTATATGGTTTATTTTGATCCTCCTTCCCATAGAACTATAAATTATCTCAACTCATATCCCACCTCTACTATTTATCCTAGCTCATTATAGACCCTATAGTCTTAACTATTATTACTAGATGATATTGAGTTCTTCATCAATTGAGGAAGGAAGAACGAATTCAAAAAATTCCTCTTCATCCCAAATATAACCGAATAGGACCAATTACTCAATGTAGAGGATATGATATTATTGACCAGTTAATGAATACACCATCTCAAATTTCCATGTTAGAATTGATTTAAAAGGATATTATTTTCAATGACATTCTCTACCAATAATTGAATCAGACATATATGCCTTATGATGTAGAATATTATTAATTTACATACATTATGAATAAATTGAAAGATATTGAGGATGTTATTTCATTTTAAAATGATTATTTCCCTTTATAGTCAACTATTAATCAAAATTTACCATTATGTATATAAGTTCAAATAGAAAATACAATAGTTAGAATGGTTTGAATCGATGATGGTTCAAAATTAAATATTTACAATCTTACATTATTACAAATATTGGGAATTAATACGAATACCATTCAAAAGCCATATAATAATATCAAAGGATTTGATTATGTGCCACTGATCCAGGTGGATCCATGTACCATTCTATTTTTCAAAGTCTTCAAATTCATTTCAAATCATTTGCACATTGTAGTACTCATCGATATATTTTTAGCACTTTTTGCGGTTCAAAAAATGGAGTCCAAATGCTCAAGATATAGCCAGTTGAAGAAATCATGAGACAGGGGTGTCAAAAGTGATGTGGCATAGTTGAGGAATGCCAAGTGGACCAATCTCCATTTGACACATGGAAAATAATTAGGGGAAAAAAAATTTAGGTGTTTTATTTTATGCACATGATATTTGACATTTTCAAATAGAAATAGGCGCCAAACCTCCACACCACAAACACTAAACAAACCTCCCTCATTCCTAGGCATTTGACTAAGCTAGGTGGTGGCCAAAGTTGGTGCCCAAATCTTTGTTGTTTGAAAACTTCAACTAAATTTCTATTTAAAGCATTAAAACAACCACTCCTAGAAAATGTGGGACTAATTCCTTGGTCAAAGTGCAATTTTGGAGGAAGGACACCCTTGCCCACATCCCCAGGTGCCTAAAATGGAGGAAGACAATTTGGAACTTGAGACCTGGCACCTAAAAGGATAAGGCCTTGACCACTTCAACCATGGTGGTTGAAGTGTTATAAAAGGGAGTAATTTTTACTTGTATTGACATAGAAATCTAAATGTGTAAAGAGAAATAAGAGGATTAGAGCCTTATTTTTGCTTTGTACGGCCTTGGGCCTTTGTTTTCAGGTCTGAAGAGAAATATTTATAGGCATATAGAGATTAGAGAAGGTGAATTGAAGACTTGTAAAGGTTTTGGAATCCATTTGTTGCACAAAATTAATGAGAATGGTCCTCACTTTGAACGGACCCAGAGACGTAGGCTATTGAAGCCAAACTCCATTATCAATTTGCTGGTGATATCTTTGATTTTCTCTAATTATTATTGCATTTTGATCTTTATTCTAATTCTGATTTTAATTTCTTTATGCAAAAATAAACACAAAAAAGTGAGAATTTGAAGGATCTCTTAAATGTGAATAAGTGATTTTTGAATGTACTACACTTGTATTTTCAGTTTATAGATCAGATTTTTGGCATCAGAGTGGTTATTATTTAACAGTGATTACTAGTGTATGTTGACAAGGTCTAAATCCCAAAAGGGTGAAGGAAAACTCATTAAGTATGATCTAGAGATTGGTTTAAGGTGTGCTTCAAGGATGGCTGAAGAAGAGATGGAATCTGAACAAGCTTTCCACCGAGCTTTCATGGACATGAGAATCATGGATGAGGAACTATACCATGACAAACAAAGGAAATCTGAGAATGAAAAAGAAGGTGATTCATGAGAATCAAAAGGTAAAGAAACTGAAAAAACCTTCTACATCAGATGATGGTAAAAAACTATGGAATCTTTCCCTTCACTAAAATTGGATATTAAGTTTGAATTACCAATGTTTAATGGCAAAGTTAATGCCAAAAAGTTGGATAATTCGGTCAAGCAGATTGAAGTTTATTGCAGGGTCCAAAAGATTGCAGGGGATGAGTCAAAAATTCATTTGGCTACTCTTCGTATGGGAGGTATAGCTCTCATCTGGTGGGAGAGTAAGTTGAAGGAAGCTAAGATTCAAAAAGGTAATTTGATTTCTACTTGGAATGAATTTATTGAAGAACTCAGAAATCAATTCTATCCTTTAGGCTATATGCAACAAGCCATGATGGATTGGCAAAGTTTCAGACAAGGAAAAGGCCAAAGTGTTCAAGATTATACACAAGATTTTAGGAAAAAATCTTTACTTTTGAATGTTCCTCTATACACATAAGAAACACTGCTAAAATATATAGGTGGGTTGAATAGTTACTTAAGACATGATTCTTATGTTCAATCCCACTAATTTAGATGCCGTATGTGTTCAAGCTACTCATTTAGAGGCTAGAGGTAAACAATCAAAAGAATCTTTTCCTAAAAGTAAGCAATCTAATGTTAAGTAATCCAAAGGGGAAAGTTTAGTATGAAAGGGTAAATAGAAATCCACTTTTACTGTTAAAAAAGAAAAAGGAAAACCAATTTGTAATCATTGCAAAAAAAATCATGATGAGTCTAAGTGTTGGAAACTACATCCTGAGTTAAGGCCTAAAAGGTTTCAAAAGAAATAAAAGAAGGCTAATGCTATGGTTCAGGACTTAGGATCAGATTCAAGTGATGAAACTAAGATCACAGCTATGGGTTTACATAATGATTTTTCTCTTTTAGTTTCTATCACTAAGTCATCAAATGATGCATCTTCTTCCAGATAGAATTCTGTGCATGTTGATAAGAAAAGAAATAAATTGTTCCACATTAGAGTTGTTTCAAATCATACTAATATTGACACTCTATTTGATAGTGTTTCACAAGAAAATTTAATTTATGAAGAGGTTGTTAAGAAACTAGACTTACAAACCAATCCCCATCCGAAGCCTTATCCACTAGGTTGGGTGTGTGACAATGCGATGCTACAAGTCTCACAAACTTGTAGGCTAAGGTTTGCCATCACATCCAAGTTCATAAATGAGGTTGAGTTGGATGTTGTTCCATTAGACATATGTGGGATTGTTTTGGGAAGCCCATCTCTTTATGATAGAAAAGCAATCTTCTATAGAGAGGAGAATAAGTAATTGCTTGTTAAGGATGGCATTGAATATATAGTTAGAGCACATCACATTAGAACAAGTCTTTCCTTGGTTACATCAGGGCAAATGAAAAGACTAGTTAATTCAAGCAAGATTTTTTGTCTCATGTTGATTAAGTATAAGGAAAAAGAATATTCTCAAGCTTTGGAAAAGTGTGATCCTAGACACAAGAATGAATTGGTTGAAATCATTTCTACTTATGATGATGTATTTTAGGATCCTAAGGGCTTACCTCCCAAAAGGGGAGTTCAACATGAAATTCAGCTATTGCAGGATTCTCCTCTCCCTAACATTGGCATGTACAGGTTATCAGTGGTGGAAAATGAGGAAATCAAGAAATAGGTAATGGATCTATTGGGTAGAGGTGTTATTTGTCCAAGTTCATCTCATGTTGGTTCACCAATTATTTTGGTGCCAAAGAAAGATGGCACTTGGCAAATGTGTGTTGATTTTCGTGATTTAAACAAAATTACTATTAAGAATAATTACCCTCTTCCTCATATAGATGATTTTTTGGATCAATTAAAACATGCTATTTATTTCACTAAGCTGGATTTGAGAAGTGGATATCATCAAGTAAGAATTAATGAAGGTGATGTATGGAAAACTGCCTTTAAGACAAAACAGGGATTGTTTGAATGGCTTGTTATGCCTTTCGGGTTGTGTAATGCCCCGGCTACATTCATGAGATTGATGAATGATGTTTTTAGACAGTTCTTTGATGATTTTGTTATAGTTTACTTAGATGATATATTGATTTTCAGCAAGTCATGGGAAGAGCATGTGATCCACATTAAGAAAGTCATGGATGCATTACGAAGGGAAAAACTTTATCTAAAAATGTCAAAATGTGAATTTGGCAATACCTCTTTGATATACTTGGGTTACATTGTCGGACATGGTAAATTGAAAATTGATCCTGTAAAAGTGGCAGTCATTGTTAATTGGCCTACACCTACTAACACAACTGAGGTTAGAAGTTTTCTTAGTGCAGTATAGTTTTGGTGAAAGTTTATTGCTCAATTTTCATATATTGCATCACCTTTTTATTCTTTGACAAGTGTCGAATAGGTCTTTCAGTGGGGAGGAAAAATCAAAAAGCCTTCGATACTTTGAAAGAAAAGATAAGTACTGCTCCAGTCTTGGCACTTCTTGATATACAACAACCATTTGAGATCAAGACATGCAAGTGAGTATGCTATGGGAGCTATTTTAATGCAAGGTAAGAAACCAGTTTGTTATCATTATGAAACCTTTACAAGTGCAGTAAGAAAATATCCAACTTATGATAAGGAATTGTATGCATTGGTTCAAAGTGTTAAAAAATGGAAACATTACTTAATGGGAAAAGAGACAATAATACATACAGATCATCAGCCCTTACAGTATCTTCAATCACCAACCAAACTACAATAGTCTAGACATTTTCGTTGGATGGGTTTCTTACAACAATTTCATCTTGTGATAAAGTATAAAAAAGGTATTCAGAATAAGGTTACAGATATGCTATCTAGGCCTCCTATGGTTGTTGCATCTATTCTTTTACAACATGTTTCTTTGTCTCATGAAAGTTATAAAGAACAATATGTTAATGATCTTGATTTTCAAGATGTTTATAAAGACTTGATGAGTAGTAAACAAGTAGAAGAATTAGACTATCATGTACACAATGATATTTTGTATCATTTGGGAAATCTATGTATTCCTCAAAATGAGAGGGTGCACATGATTAGAGAAGCACATACTTCTCTTATTTTTGGTCATTTTGGAGTTGCTAAAATGGTTGCACATTTGAAGATGTATTGTTATTGGCCTCGTATGCAAGAAAATGTTGCTAAATATATAAGGGGATGTACTCTTGGTGCCACAAGTAAACCTAGTAATAAGAAATTGGGACTTTACACACCTCTACTTGTTCCTACTCACCCCTAGGAAAGTATCTCAATGGATTTTGTGGGGGGATTGCCTATGACACAAAGAAAAGATGACTATTTATATGTGGTTGTGGATAGATTTAGCAAAATGTGTGTTTTGATTCCTTGCACTAAGCATATTACTGGTGAAGGCACTGCATATTTGTTCTTTAAACATGTATGGGTTCATTTTGGTTTGCCTACTTCAATTATTTCTGATCGGGATTCTCAATTTATTGTGGAGTTTTGGTCAACTTTGTGGGGACTAATGGACACTAAATTAGAAAAGAGCACTGCATTTCATCCACAAACCAATGGACAAATAGAGGTTGTGAACCACACTATGGTACATTTGCTTAGGGGTTATAGCAATAAAAATCCAAAGTTATGGGATGAAAAATTGTGTTACATATAACATGCATATAACTGGGCACTTCATTCTTCTACTATGAAATCTCCATTTGAAGTTTGTTATGGATACTTGCCTAAATCTCCTTTAGATGTTTGCTATGGATAGGATACAGCTGTTGGTGAACCAAAAGAAGCCATTCAAGCCAAGAAGTTCATTTAACAAATACATCTCATTCATTAGACTGTTCATACTCAATTGGAGAAAAGTCAAGCCAAGTACAAAGCTAGGCATGACAAACATTGTATTGATCACCAATTTGTAGTAGGTGATATGGTATGGCTTCACATTAGTAAGGAAAGACTGACAGGTGAAGGTAAAAAGTTGAAACCAATCTGGTATGGTCCTTTTTAGATAAAAAAAATTGGCACAAATGCTTTCCGATTAGACTTACCATATTACATGCAAATTTATTCAGTTGTAAATGTGGAAAATTTGAAATTGTATGAGCCTCCAATGGTCATTGATCATGATGAAAGTGTATCCATTACTTCTGTTGATGACTTTTCTCCTAAATATCTAACATAATTACAGGAAGATACTATACTTGACAAGAATATGCGGACTTCACAAAGAGGTAATGTTGAATATCTTCGTGTTGGTCTCAAAGGGATGCACCCAATCAAGGCCAGATGGATGGAAGCTGGAAAGGTGAGGGAAAAATACCCTCACCTCATTACCAATTAATTTCAACTTTTGGAGGTCTAAAAGTTCCCAGTGGGGAGGAATGATCTAGGTGGATCCATGTACCGTTCTATTTTTCAAAGTCTTCAAATTTAGTTCAAATCATTTGCACATTGTAGTACTCATCAATAGCTTTCTATCACTTTCCACGGTTTGAAAAATGGAGTCTGAATGCTCAAGATATAGCCAATTAAATAAATCATGAGACAGGGGTGTTAAAAGTGATGTGGCACAGTTGAGGAATGCCAAGTGGACCAATCTCCATTTGACACATGGCAAATAATTCAGGGGCAAAAAAAAATTAGGTGTTTTATTTTATGCACATGATATTTGACATTTTCAAATAGAAATAGGTGCCAAACCTCCACACCACAAACACTAAACAAACCTCCCTCATTCCTAGGCATTTAACTAAGCTAGGTGGTGGCCAATGTTGGCACCCAAATCTTTGCTATTTGAAAACTTCAACCAACTTTCTATTTAAAGCATTAAAACAACCACTCCCAGCAAATGTGGAACTAATTCCTTGGTCAAAGTGCACTTTTGGAGGAAGGACACCCTTGCCCACATCCCTAGGCACCTAGAATGGAGGAAGATAGTTTGGAACTTGAGACTTGGCACCTAAAAGGATAAGGCCTTGACCACTTCAGCCACGGTGGTTGAAGTGTTATAAAAGGGAGTAATTTTTACTTGTATTGACATGGAAATTTGATTGTGTAAAGAGAATTAAGAGGATTAGAGCCTTGTTTTTGCTTTGTACGGCCTTGGGCCTCTATTTTTAGGTCTAAAGAGAAATATTTATAGGCATATAGAGATCAGAGAAGGTGAATTGAAGACTTGTAAAGGTTTTGGAAGCCATTTATTGCACAAAATTAATGAGAACAGTCCTCACTTTGAACGGACCTGGAGACATAGGCTATTGAAGCTGAACTTTGTTATCAATTTGCTGGTGATATCTTTGATTTTATATGATTATTATTGCATTCTAATCTTCATTTTAATTTATTTATGCAAAAATAAACACAAAAAGCGAGAATTTGAAGGATCTCTTAAATGTGAACAAGTGATTTTTGAATGTACTACACTTGTAATTTTAGTTTACAGATTAGCCACTCTATTATTTGGGGTTATATCATATTAAATATTATAGTGGGTCTAAAATCCATATCTACATAATTCCAAGTAATGCCTAGTAATTTGCATTACAATTTATTATTGGTAGGCCATGGATACATGACATGGAAATCCTACTCTCTACTTTACATATGTGTGTAAAATTTATACATGATGGATATTTATAGAAATTCCCAATTGAGACTCACCCATTTAGATATTGTAAGATTATAAAATATACTACTCAAAGTCCATCACAATTGGGGGCACCTCAGTCTACTATAGTGCCACCACTAAGGATCATACCTATAGAAAAATGCACACATATGATATTGGTGAATCTAGTGAGAATAACAAACCAACATAGGATACAAATGGTTTAGAACAAAAACACTCACCTAAAAAGGTGGAATAAGATAAGGATGTACAAGAATTACCATTATTAGTCAATTTAAAAGATCCAAATTAATTTTACATAGATAATGTTGACATTGATTCTATTTCTACTTCAGAAGATGACAAAAATACAATACCAATGAACATTGATGATTATTTATGTGGGTTAAATTTCACACGAGTTAGTCTAGAGGAATATGAAGATGATTCAAAGGCCATCATACCAGTGCACACATATATAGACAAATATATTAATTTAAATATTAATAAATGAAAGAATATGTGTTTCCACATAGACACTACATCTCATAATTTTATATCAAGCATCCCATGGACTAACATTTTTGTCAAATATATCATTTCTCAAATGTAGGAGACGCCATACATTAATGAATACACTATAATTACTAATAGGTCAGAATTTAAATAATGTGAAACTTATGGATATTGAGTCAATTATCGAGATACACACTAATAATGCACATGATAGACTGCATGTGATGTTATATATGTTACTTGTTAGAGAATTAATTATCTTGCCAATAGTATGTCATTGATCCACTAGTAGGTTGTCAAAATAAGAGGGCACACCCTTTTGTCACTTTCATAGAATTACAAGACATGCTATAAATACTTTTACAACATTATGACCATAAAATTAGAAATATAAGGATAAATGCACTATGCATATTACACAACCCACACCATAGCATACTAGGGATCCATAATATGATATATGTAGAAAATAAAAAAATTATAGAAGTAATACTTTAACTATTAAGGTTTTCATTGAGGATCAATATAAACAACATGTATAAATTTATGAGGACATTGACCCAAATGTATGTTTACTTATATTCCCTTAGCACATAGGGCATGATTGAGATGAATCATAGAATGTTATATATTTCCAATACTCCATAGGGCACATCATAGTACCAATGGCATGTGGTCCCAAAGTGGTGGATACACTTTTATTTGATATGAACATAGGAAATTAGATGTAATCTACAATTAGAAACACTTGGTTACATGAAATGGGAGCTATAGTAGACAGGTTACAACAATATCTCACATTCAAATTTGAAGAGATCATAATTCATATTTTCCATGATGGTATTGATGGCTATTATAAGTTATGAAATTAGAAACAAATATCAAAGTTGGTATATCCCCCAACTACAAATGTGGCCTTTTACATAATAGATCAACATGCTATATGGATGCACATGATTCAGAACAATGCCAAAGACAAGGCTGTAGTTATAGAACATGAATGGTATGATGACCATAATGATGATGATCTATGGGATGTTTTCAAGATTAAGTATCCATCACTCAATGATATTCCAATATATCCACTTTTAAATTATCCACATCCATTAGATGTGTTTTTAAATGTTTAGATTATCATATTTTTTTCATACATGCTAAAAAATACAAAAATGAAAAAATATTCAAGAAAATACCAAAATCAAGACCTATGCATGCTTATGTTTACTTTTTCATACATCAGTTAATTTATGCATAGTTATTTATTACTTATTTTTATCTATTTTATATCATATATGCTTCACAAGTGTAGATGAGTAACTATAGAGAATACATGATACCATTCCAGACCTAGTTACAAGTTACTTTATTACCATAGACTCATAAATTGTATTCAAACATTTTCATAGTTAAAATTGAACATGTCATTATGAGTGACATTTGAACATTCTATTATATATATCCCCTTGGCCTTCCATTGTGTGTTTTATGTGCATCATGGCCATGACACTTGTTTGCTCAGTTTAAATAGTTTTTAATGTGATGATGGACATCATAAATTTTCCTAGACTTTTAGTTCCATGATGGATATCATATATCACCCCAAAAATAAGTTCTATTGAATTCTTAGTACTTATTTTTGATCACCTATCTATGTGCCTAATTGTTAACATCTATCTAGACATCCTCACTATGTATTTTTGTTTGTACATGCATCTCACAACACTAGTATGTTCATTTTATCTATATGATGATGCCATGATCCTCCATGTTATCACTACTAGTCATATTTGCATTTTTTTTTTCATAAAAATATTTCTCATAAATTTTTATTTTGAGTTAATTTATTATGTAGGCTCAATAAGTCACATCAAAAGTGGGGGCATACATAGTGCTTTGTCTTTGAGACTAATCCCTAAATTGTAGTACAAAGATATAATTTTGTATATATAACATATTTAATAAATCTTCAAACTCAAAAATTACTAAAAAATTAGTTTTGGATAAGACCACTCCAATTGGATAGAATGACACTGCTCTATTTCCAAATAGGGCACTATTATCTTAACACCTAAAAAATAGTCAATTTCATAGTTTCTCAGCATCTCAGTTATTCCAAAATAGTATGTAGTAGGATTAAATTTTAGTTTACATAAAATAATTATGTTTATCTCATATTTTATTAGTTTGGGGTCATCATGCATGACATGTTGTTTAAGGTTATTTTTCCTTAGAATTTTAGTTGTTACCACTCAATCTCAAAATTTATATACACTAGATATCGGATTAGGGGCATGCACATGGCACATGGATTGCTCCTTGCTCATTTTTTCACTAGTTTCATAGATTTATTTAAAACACATGTCATCCTCCATGTTTTGTACACTAGACCCATATTATACTAACATTTTGCACTAGTTCTGCACCAAAAATGAGCCTTATTCCATCTACAATGGTTAGTTCACCTAGTTTTGCACTAGAAAATTATATTAGAATCAATAAAGGGATTACAAGTTACTTCACTAATTTGGGTATAAAATTATGGATTCAAGAACACCTTGATTTCTTAATCACACTCTCCTATTAATGAGGATTGGGGCATGCACAATCTAATCTAAGCTATTCAATTCAAATGAAATCTCTAAGGGTCCTACCCTCTATAGTCACTAGTTTTACATCATCTTCTTCACTAATAAAACACAATGGATCATGTAACCAATCATGTTTATTAATTCATTATTATTCACTAGTTTTTTGTCTTTTCTTCTTGATATTCATCTTCAATAATTACTAATTTTTACATGTTTCATTGCAAGTTTGCATGAAACATATTCAACATTGTGGCCTATATTCAAGACTGCACTTCATAGGTAAGTTTAAGTACACACTTTTCATTTTAATCTAATATTTTTATTTCCTAAATTAGTATAATAAAGGTTGGGGATTTTGACACATAAATATAACATTTAAGCTAAAACAATGCACTTATGACCACCCTTTTTACACACTTAGCTCTTGACCTATTTTAGGGCCTTTTTACCACTTTCCAACACTTTCCATGTGAAGGAATAAATATTATAAGTTGAATAATGATCCTATAATGTACCCATTTCTTGTGTAATATGTCTAATTCCACACTTAGACTATTCTTGATCTTCAACACAACTATTTATCTTCATTGGACAACAACACCCCATTGGACAGCGCATTTTGCTTTATTATCTGAATCCACCACTATTGTCTTCCCACCAAATAATTTTTTTTTTATAAAAAATTCAAAGTTATGAAAAAAAATTCCTATGATTTTAATAATCAGAATCTAAAATAATTCAAAAAGTACCACCATAAATCCATATTTCAAACCATTTTGCACACAAGATGATTCCATGTTAAAAAACACCAAAATTCTAATTGCACAAAAAGAAAATTTCCTATTTGTCCCAATTTTGATTACATACAACCTTAGTATCCATAAGCTAAAGTTTGAATACACCTCCAAGTTCATAAGTCATAGTTGAAGTACTTAATCATAATAGTGTTACAGCAACATCTAGTATTTTTAACAGTCTTTCACACAAACCATCATATCATGGGAGAACTACATGGAATTTGATCCCTCTTTGGAGTATTGGTATTTAGGTAGTAATTAACATAGTTGGTGTTTAGGTCATGCTTAAATTCAATCGCTAACCCCCTTTTATTCCATGATTACATTTATCTTCCTATGTCATTGAGATAGGGTTTGAAGAGAAAAGAAGTTACATAGTGGTCTCAGTAGTAGATCAAAATCTCCTACACAATGTACCAAACACATTGGTGAAGGAGAACATAACCCTAAAATTTTAGATTTTGGTTATCTGTTAGATAAGTCTTCCCCCATTCATATATTAGTGATATGCACTATTTTCCAATTTATGTTGTTGTTATCTAGAATCCCTGCAAGCTATTGTTCTATGTCCACACTTAGTCAACATATTCTCCTTGTTAGTTACAGATCCATAAACATCTCACATCTCAATTTTCCAGCTAAGTTTATATTTATTCTTACACTTTCAATATTTAATATATTTCCAAATTTCATAAGCTCTATATTAGTGAATGCTTAATTTATTGTAATATTATACTTCCCTATTTTACATAAAATTTTGTCATAATTTGGGTAATTAATCTCTCCACTTCCACAAATTTGATAAAACATCTGTATACATTTCCCCTTCTTTGAAATAGCATTGCAAGATGATGGGTGGAGTAACTATTTTTAAATAATGAATATGTTGAAAAGGGGGGTTATAGGATGTCCCAAGTGATGAAATTTTGGTTAAGAGTAACGATTTTTTAAAGAATTAAAAAATGTAAAAATGGGCATACAAGGATGCCCAAAATGGTATGATGTGATGTGAACTTAATGAGATATGAAGCTAATAAATGATATGGGTGGGTCCTTATAAGGAAGAAGAGGGAGGAAATAGGATAAAAAGGATGAATATTAGTGAAAATGGGAATAAAAGAGGTGAAACATGGGAAAATTGAGCTCACTATGTGAGAAATAGGGGTTAAGGGGTGAAAATGGGTGGAAATTTTTTAATTAGGTGGATAGGGGGGCATAAATAAAAGTTTAGGGGCAAAAAATATTCATTTTTACCCTAGCCTTCTTGATATTTTTGCTCTTTAATTCACCCTAGATTTGTTACTAAAATGGATTATATACTATCAAATAGGCATTAGAATGAGTGAGTGAGGGAGCATTGATGTTGGGATGAGTGTGGGAACCCAGTAAGTAATTTTTTTTAATTTTGAATTTTTGGTCATAAATAAGGGTTGCAAACATGCACAAGATGTAGACATTGCTAGAAAAAAATTCTCATGACATCTACATAGGTGAAACAGTGTTTGTGTACCCAAAATCATCATTTCTATCATGGTTTTGGATGTTTATTTCATTCTACATCTAGATATATGTTGTTATAATAGTTTATTTTTCATGATGTATATGACATTTATTTAATAATTTGATTCACATGCATGATTTTCATGTCTACTTAGACATTACAACATCTACACAAACATCAAATTATTTACATCAAGAATGGTGTTTGTATCAAAATCAATGTTTTCATTGCAAATGGTCAATTTTTAATGGAAAAAAAAATGAATAAGTATGAACATTGTTATAATGTTTTCATAATCATATTCCTATTATTATTTCATATATTGACTATTGAAATCATTAGGACTAGTGAGACATTTAATTAAACATTATAAAGTTTAGGATTCTAGAGGCCATGGGAATATACCACATGGTGAGGATGATCTAGATTATGGAATATAGGTATATGCTAAAATCATTAGCTGAGGGATGGCATTTTGAGACTAACACCTTCCACCTACCTATAAGGGAGATTATAGTGATAGTTGAAGATGTGTGGATGATTGTGTATATCCCCATTTAAGGATAGATAGTAGACTATAATGACATATATCCATATGTATTATTATAAAGGATGAAAAACATGACATACATCCTTCTATGTAGACATGGGTTTTATTTAGATAGTTGCCTTGTAGGGGGTGGATAGATCATTTACCCCTAGTCCTCATAGCTATTGTCATTAGCCTCCTACTACCTAACCACATAGGTCAATTCTTATACATAACTTTAGAATATGTAAATGCATACACGATCAATAGTGTTATAGTATTTGCATGGGGTATGTGCATACTAGCCCAACTTTATAGAGATATACACTTAGTACTATACATGAATGAGAAGTTTATTGATGCATCCACATTACTATAGATCTAGGTGTGGGATCACATTATTTTGGGGTAGCCATAAGGGACATGACTACTGAGAGTGAGAGATAAGACTTTGGTCTATGGGTGGTAGATAGTTATGGGTGGATGACATGGTCATCTAGGAGACCTAGATTTTATAGACAAGCCCTTGATGAGCTAAAATTATAAAAATTGATTTTAGACCATATTGGCAGGTTTAGATTGGTTGGGAAAATGATGCCTAATATTTAAGTATCTCACAAAATAAGTGTTATATTTTTAGTCACATGGATTACATAATAGATTGGTATAGAAATTATAGGTTTTTATGGTAGTTAGACATATAATAGGGTATCCTCATAGGGCCACATATATTTTACAAAGTGGTTAGGGAGGTACACAAGTGGGGACACCAAATGGGTTGAGTTGTTGGGGGATATTGGCTGATGTTGCATGGTATAGACTAGGATGATATGGGAACCATAGAGGATGCATGGGTACTATATGGATATGATGCTTGGTGGGCCTAAAAAAGGCCTAAAAGATTGACTAATTATGTTCAAAGGCTAAGCGTGTCAAGGGATAGGGTTAGAGATATCATTTTGGCATTAATATGATGGAGGTGGCATCAGAGGGTGAGGTAGAGTATCACTCTAGTTCATGTAGGTGGGGATAGATAGGGAGGTGGAGATGGTAAATAGAGGGGTGGATCCCTAATTATGACTATAGTTTTTCTAGTGTGAGTTTTTCCATTATATATGGGCCCTCTAGTAGTACCAAAAATGGTTACCTTGCTATACAAGTCTCTAGGACAACATCAAATAGGTATAGATATGAGGGTGATAGTAGTCATAGCAATAAAATTAGGAGGTGATAGGGTAGATCCATCATAACCACCATACATCTTGAGGATGTAACCCTAATCAATAGTATACAATGGGAGATAACCACTTGAGAGGGTGAGATTATAGGGTTTGAGACTACAATGGCTAGCATATTGGCATAAATAACTATATTATAGGGATATGTGTTAGGGATATAGGCTTAGATCATAGTGAGAGACACAAATATTTTAACCCTTTCAATAGAGGTGGATCAATTGATTATGACAATGATATAGTTGACCAAGGTGAAGGTAGATTTGATAGGAATATAGGGATAACTAGAAACTAGAGATATTGAGGTGGACACCCTTAAATGTTAGGTTACCTAGTTGGTAGTGATAGTTACATAGCTCATAGGGGACACCTAGAGGTTGTGAGTAGAGAGGAACATGACACAATTAGTTGTGACTAATCAGGGCCTAGGACAAGCCCTCTCAAATTGTTATAGATCCACATAGGAGTGTGCCTACTATCATATTTTATATGAGAGGGATATACTAATGTATCAATGCACACCATCATATGCAACATACTATGGCTAGAAAATGAGATTGGCAATGACATCAACATCAAAACATTTAGTAGGATAGTTTATACATCATTCAATGGGCATGATAGGTTAGCCACAAGGTACACCACTCAATATTTCAATGTAAATTCCTCCTTTACAAAGATCCACATAGAGGCCACCACTATGGAGTCCTCCACCATAGGGCCACAATGAGAGTTGATCACAAATTTTGATCTCATGTTGTCTTGATAGTCATGAAGTATATAGATGGATATGATGTATAGTGATGTATATGGATTTTGATTTTGTACATGGACATTGATATATATGATTATTTGATTTATCATGATTAGTGTCACACCTTTGTATCATGCATTTATTGACTTGATATGATGTTTATTAATATATATTTTATGTTATGAATATGGATAATTAGATATAAATGTGATGATGTGAGGTTTGGACAAACATTCTTACTTTTTTATATTCATGTTTGCATACTTAGTCAATTACATTTTTAATTATTTAAATTGATAAATGATAGGTAGGTTATTAGATGAGAGAGATGATGATTTATATGTTATGAATATGATAAATGTTTCCTTGTTTGCATGTGTCTCCACATATATTATGCAAATTGATTTTCTATATATCTTGTGAAAGGATGCACCATGATTATGTAAAAATCATGATGTCACTATTGTCATATGCATAAGTACTAACACAAAAACAATAAAATAAAAAACAAAGAAATTAATAAAATAAACAAACACACACATACATATAAATAAACTTGGAAACAAAAGGTAATAGAAAGCATCTTGTCATACATCAAGTTAAAATCCATGTGTGAAGTGTGATGATATTGATAGGTTCATTATGCCCTAGGAAATAATATATGAAAGAGGGTACAATTGAAAATGATCTATCCTGATGAAGTGGAAATGATCTATTTAGAAAGGATCAAGGATTTAATCTTGACTTAGGATGAGACAACTAACTGAGATTTTGGATTTTTTTTATTTTTATACCATTTTTTTTATTTTTATAGATATTTTTGATATGTTTATGTTTCTAATATTTAGAATTTTAGGATGGGAAATGACTACAGATGGAAAAATGAGGATATTGAGAAAGGGAACATGATCTCTCCAAGGGTTACATGGATTTTAAGACTATTGATCCCTATTCTAATCTAAGTTTCTACTACAAAGAGTTTGTTACACCATGATCATGTCAATAGTGCTAAGCTTCCATGTCATTATCAAGGTTAACACATAAAAGGGATGGATAAGATGTAAATAATATGGATGGGTAGAGTGGATTTAATGTGCCCCCAAGTATAGGTTACTCATACAAAAAATATGGGATTTAAGCACAGAAATTCTTAAAGTGCATGATATTCATGCACTCATCAAGTTCCTATCCATATTATGTAGCCAATTTATAGGCACCTAAACCATATTTATCAGTGATGATGTAGGTACCCAGCTAATTAGGATTGACTTTATATTTATAATCATATTATACATTGGTATTGCATTGATTCTCCTTGAGAACAAGGTTTCTAATCTCAAACTCTAGGGATATGATACACTTATCATAGTTACAATGTAACTTGTTTTGATAGGCCTCGTGGTGATTGAGTGTCACAAGTTATTTTTCATAAAGAAGTTATATCTCCTATAACTATTCCAATTAATATTCCTCATCATCAATGATATCTTATAATGAGATGTGCAAAAAGAGTAACTTGATCTCATTAGGAAGGATGGATTTAGATCTGAGGACCAAGGAATATGGAGTGGCTCTTGTAGGAGTGTAAATGTTTGTATAGTAAATGCACAAGGATAGATAGAGTTGTAAACTAAAATTACAACCAACGCCATTGACTATCCTATTGAGGATCTTGATAATAGTTTTGTTAGATGCCTTAGCTTGGTCATTACTTGTAAATTTTAAGGAGTGGACCATCTATGTCTGATATGAAACTAAATACATAGGGCCTTAACATCATTATTTTTAAATGATTTTCCATTATCTGTAATGATGAAGGATGGGATGTCATAATAGAAAATGAGATGGTTAAGGATGAATTCAGAAACATAATTACCTATTATATAAGTGAGAGGTATATATTATACCCACTTATTCAAGTACTCAATAGTATTAAGGATATGTTTGAGGTCATCAGATGATGTGAGATTTATTTTATCCATTAGATTAATCCCCCACATAGAGAATTAACACTAATTTTTATCAGATGCAGAGATTGAGATAATGCATGGATGTAATTTCCATGATTATAGAAAGTCATACATTTCTTGACATATTCACAATCGTATGATTCCATGGTCTGCCAATAGTATCCTATATGACTAATTTTATTGGCAAGGACTATTCCACTAGTGTGTGCCACATAAATCCCATTGTCGATTTATTTGATAGCCAATTTGACCTCTTATGAATTTAAATAGCGAAGCAAAGTTCTATCATAACCTCTAAGATAAAGGGTGTTATTGAGGAGGGTATAATTAGGCATGTTTGATTAGGTATTTTCATATAGTATGTGATAGTTTTATAGGTAGGTTATGGTCTTAGAGGTATGTATATATGTCATGATAACATGGGTAACTAGGACCAACAATGTCACATATCATCTCAAATTCTAGATGATCATATGTTAGAATGATGATTTGTTCTAATAAGAATTGACACTATTGGGTATCACATCATATGTCAAGGAGTGACTCAATGGTATCCATTAAATATGTTAACCTATTATTATCTTGATGGACATGCTCAAACTAGATATACATAAAGTCCTAATTAAATTTGTCCATCATGGATTTATATGGCATGATATTGTCATACTTGGTTTGGTATTGGTCGTTAACCTAATTAATGATTAGATGAGAATCACCAAAGACTATCAAATGTTTGATATTTCATTAGATAGCTAGCTGAAGTCCTACAATGAGGGCTTCCACTTTACAATATTATTGGTGTATTAGAGCTTGATGTAGAATGATTTAAGATTGAGGTCACCTTATAGAGTCAGGAAAAAAATAATTTCCCCTATTCCCCATGACGTGAATGATCCATAAAAATATAGTTTCCACTATTGGGAATCATCAAGAGGTAAAATGGATTCATCAAGAAACCCAATGGTTAATGGTTGCTTATCTAAAAATGGGGATTCTATGAGCTAATATGTAAGTATCTATCCCTTGATTTATTTTTGATTGACATACTTGATATCAAACTCACTGAGTAGCATAACCCATTTATCCATCCAACCTATAATTTTTACTTTGGGTAGGAGTTAATTAAAATGATCAATCTTGGTAATGAGAATAGTCTTAGTGTTGAACATATAATGTCTTAATTTATATAAATCAAACACTAATGCTAGACATGCCTTTTTGATAGGTTTTAGTTACACTCATAGGCAACCAAGTTTATAATTAAATAGTATAACACCCATTTTGTTCTATTTTCATCATGTTGAGTTAGGAGTGCCCTAGGGCATGTTCAGTTTCTGAGATATAGAGAAATAATGGTTTTCCCAAGGTTCATGGAACTAACATTGGAGGAGTGGAGAGATACTATTTTAGATTATCAAATTTTTATTGACATTTCATGTTCTATTGAAATTTTAAGTACTTTTTGAGCATCTATGTGAAAGGATGAAACCTATCAACTAATTAAAAAATGAACAGTCTTATAGCCTAGATTTTTCCTTGTAGGTTACATAACTTCTTGAGATTAGATGGTCAGGGCTTTTTGTAATGTCCTAAACCTTCACCAAGTCCAATTTAATTCCTCTAAAATATACAATGAATCCTAATATATTACTTGAAGTAACCCTGAATACACATTTATTTTCATTAAGCCTCACTTTATATTCTCTAACCCATTCAAAGATTCTACATAGGACTTTCATATGTTCTGCTTAGGTTTTTTATTCGCCTAGTATGTTATCCACATAGTAATTGAAAATTTCATGTATCGTGTCATGTTATATGACTATCATGGCTATCTAATAACTAGCACTTGCATTATTTAAGACAAAAGGCATGACATAACAACAAAACATTCCATAGGGTGTAGTGAATGTTGTCTTATGTTGGTCCTCAAGTGTGAGATGAATTTGATTATAACCATAAAATCCATCCATTAGTGGTAACATTTCATAACTCACTGTAGAATAAAATATCATGTCAATATTAGGCAATGGAAATTTATATTTGGGTCAAGACTTATTGATATCATATAAGTTAGTGCAAAGATATATCCCAATAGGTTTCTTTTCAAGTAGTTCAATGTTGGAGATACACTCAAAGTAGTCAATTAGTCTAATTAACCCTACCTCCAAGAGTTTATATAATTATTTATTGACAAGGATATCCATTTAGAGATGCACTTTAGTTAGCTTATATTTGATGTACTTAGAATCAGGTGCATGATGAGATGGTGGATCACTAGGGATGGATCCAACCCTAGCATGTCATCATATGACCAAGAAAATATGTCAATGAATTATTTCAAGAGAGCTATTAAGATTTATCATTATTGTGGTGTGAGTTTAACTCTAAGTTCTATTATCCTTGGATTATCCTTAGTTACAATATTAACATCAATAGTATCCTCAATGAGTATGTAGAACTATCTTTTAGTAAAGTTGGTGATGGAGGAAGGTTAAGTTATTCATCTATTTTATCCTTTGTAGGATAATCTTGGTATCCCATAAAGGATGAATATGAGTTAGATAGGACAATTGACTCTCATGAAAAAACTTAGGTAGATTATATTACCATTTCATTATGTAGCTATATTGACTTATGGGGAGAGTTGGGTTTTGAATTTAATGGTGACTCAGAGAGGGTTTCACCATTAAACACATCATTATTTTGAATTTTTATTTTTATTTTTGACCACATGACACAAATTTTTCATTTTTTAATATGATTGAGGAACTCAGTTCACTCCCCAAAGTAAGTAACTAAGTCTAGGTTGATTTCAAATCATTATTTATGGTCACCTGATGGAATATTGTGCCAAAGACCCATGAAATCCATGATCATTTCATCATTCACAAAATTATCCAAGGTTATATGATCTTGTTGGTTATATTCTATAATTTAGAAGTATATGAGGTCAAGGTGGATGGTAAGGATGATTGTTCATCAAAAAGGTAGGTGTCTATAAGATCATCGTAAAGGCTATAAAAACATTGTGTGTCACTATCAAAATATTCCTCATTATAAAGCATAATAATAATATTTGGGTCACCCCTAGGTGGTTTGTATCCAACACCTCAGTATTCTTAATTTATTACAGAAGGAATGGGCTAAAGGATGCCTTGCTCATGAACTCCCAAACCTTTATATTTATAGTCCATGACCTCATATATTTTATTGGAAATATGATATTATTTTATCTAATAGCATAGGGCCAAACCATCACCATATAACTAGGAGTTAATTGAGTCCTTAATTTTTCATCATTGAGAAGACTAATTTTGACAAAGGTGATAGGGTGACCTTATAGGACTTGGTTTCCTTTTTTCACCACATGGTGAGACTACCACAACTCTTATGATAAATGGGTAGTTTTCCAACATGAAATGCATATCAATATTATATTCCCCATAACCCTTGTGTTGGATGGTGAAATGTGACACAATTTAAAGTGGTGGATTATTGGATGTGGACGTCAAGCCATTTGAATGGATGTAAGAGGATGATGGTTTTGATTTTCTTGATGTCATAAATTTGTCTGTAGTAGAAACATGCTTAGTGATAAGATAGTATATTTTTTATTACTACCCTTCCAACATTGTACAATACTAGAAGGGTTGGGAATCAAAAGGAAGAGTCACCTCCATACCATATTTTGGTAACTTGAGGCATTGATATAATATGGATGCAATAAATTACAAGGCATGAATCCATGGATGGTCAAGGAGGATGTTGTATGATAGGTATAGGTCAATGAAATTGATAATGGTTTAGTGTGTGATAGGACCAACCATGATGGGAAAGTGTATTATACCAACCAACTCTCATGTTGTACTTTCATATGCATTAATTGTGATTATATTGGCCTCTAATGCTAATTTAAAGTATCAAAGGTTTTTGATCAACTTTAATGTGCAAATTTTCAATCCTAACCCATTGTCTAAGAGTACCACCTTGAGTTTATGCCTCATAATGTATGCCTCAATATATATGGGTAGATTAGGATGGAATTGAAAAAGGTTTATCATTATGATCATATGTGATCTAATGTCTATGGGAAAATTTCCCAAAAATGCTTAAAACTTTGAAATATTGATATTTTTAGGGACCTTCAATTCCTAAATGAATTTTTCCAACACCTACTTATGAATAATAGATGTATTAATGATATCCAAGATAGATATCTATGTGGGAGTCTTCTCAAGATATTCAAGTAGGTAATATCATCCTCCATAAGTAGATGGGGAAGGTGTTTGAATGGATTAGCCATGGATGGTGACTTTGGAGTGATAAGAAGTGACAACACAATTTTAGGCTTTGATTTTTATGGTGGTGATGTGGTGATAAATGATTCATTAAGTATCTACATCATAGTTATATTGGTCTCTACTATATTTTACATGGTTAACATGGGTGTTTTGATTTTGGTTTTGACTGTAATTTTGATGTTGATTTTATGACTAGTTTTGTTCTTGTTTAGGGAATGGATATTTGAATTTTCCAAATATTGAATTTTGGATGAATAAGCCTAATTATCTAGTTCAATCTCACCATGATATAAAAATTATTAAACATAGTGTTTGAGCTTCATACATTTGTT
Source organism: Torreya grandis (assembly GCA_037957365.1). NCBI lineage: Eukaryota > Viridiplantae > Streptophyta > Pinopsida > Cupressales > Taxaceae > Torreya > Torreya grandis. Next base: position 896,912 of record JARHVA010002256.1, on the reverse strand, counting down.
TGTAGAATGCATGTTGATCTTCTGAAAATCACAATACTCATCCTATCTTTAAAACTTTAGCTTGGGTTGGTAAGGGATTTGTTGTGGATATACAATTATATTTTTTGTATTTTTTTTTTGAAAACCATCTCCAATGGTTTCCCAAGGGGAGTGAACATCCTTCATTAGTATTTCTTCTTAGGTTGAGCCACTGAAGGGTAACAAGTGAAGTATTTTGAATGTTTTGAATATGATTTGATTTAGTCACTCCATATCCCACTACATTCTTGTTATTGTTGAAAAACTTGGGTTTTATAGATTGTGTTTGATTTTTATTAGGGGATATTTAGAAAAAAATTTAACTAAATCCTTTGCAACAAGATCCTTCTAAATTTGTATGCCCTTTTCTATGATTTCATCAAATATGGTGGTGCAATGTATTTTAAAATGAAAGGCCATTTATTGATTTAATTTGGCCACAAAGATAGTGACTAACTATTTCTTAAGAATATTATATTGGAATCTGATGGTGAAAATCCTTCATCTTTTTAGGAAGGATGAGAAATATTCTCCATTTTTCCATTTTATGTTGCAAAGGTCCATCATGGTTAACTCATGTTCCATATTATATGAAAGTGTCTCACAAACCATTTTGAAAAATTAAAAAATGTGTTATTTGATCCCTTTGGCATGTGTAAGAACCGTTCAAGGGCTTGACCACCAAACTTCTAGGGAATAGTCAAAGGAGATAGTTATTTCTATAAGCAACTTCTTAACATGCCATAAACAATTCTTTAACATAGTCTTGTGGGTCACCCTTTCCTTTGTATTTGTAAAAATTTGGTGGCTCAAAGTGAGATAGAAATGGGAATTTTAGTATATTTTTGTCTAAATGATAGGGAAAAAAACTATTGACACTTATAATTGTTTCTCTGATTCCTTGCTTGAAACCCTCATGGAGCATCTTTCATGGCCGGCCATTATTATGTGAATGGAGTACCATGAGATTATATGGATGATGATTGGTTTGTGATGGATAGTTTTTGGTTGTTGGATGGAGAATTAATGGACTGTGTATTTTTGTTCAATTTTTGTTTTTGGGTGTTCTGATTAGATTTTAGATTTTGATTTTTTGATTATGGGGCATTAAGAATGCAGACCAAATTGGTAAATGCTAAAATTGTTGGATTAGGTCAATTAAAACATGTTTATAATCTATATTGGTTTATTCTAGTTGAGTTGATTTCCATTTAATCATATATTCAAGATTTTTATGCCAAAAAATCACATATTTATAGAATTCATTAAATAAGGTCATCTTTATTTTCAAAGAAGTGTTGTTTAAGATGGGATCTTGATCAGTTTTTGAGCCAGTCATTGACAATTTTAGTCTCACACTTGGTTATCTTCATTTTCAATATCAACATTGCATTCATCATCAAGAAAGGGGAATGGATTGTTACCAAATCTCATTTCATGTTTATATTGAACCTAAATCAGTTCCTAATAGCAAGGGCCATGGATGTGGATTGGATTAGATTTGATTGATTTGGTTGGATAAAATGATGTGACTTGATTAGTCAAATTGATTGATTGGATGTTTTTATTTTGATTTAGATGTATTTTTTTATTTTGATTTGGTTTAATAGCCTGATTTATATTTTGAATTGAAAGAGTTAGATTGATCTGATTTGGATAATGAATGTTAGATTTTAGATTGGTCTTGACTTAAAAACTTTGATTCGATTTGATTTAGATACTAGATGTTGATATTAGATATTGGATTTTATTTAGGATCTTAATTGGATTGGTTCAGCAAATAGATTTGGATTTTGAAATGAAAATTCAAATTTGTTTGGATATTGGATGTTTGTATTTTAGATATCAAATGTTGGATTTTAGCTAGGAATATAGGATGCTAGTTAGATTTGGTTTTAAAACTAGATATGTATTTTGACTTGAAAAATTGGATTTGATTGGATATTGGATGTTGGATTGGTTTAACAACTAGATTTTGAATTGACTTAAAATTTTTGGATTGATCTAATTTAGATTTGGATGTTGGATTTGAATTTAAAAGTTAGATTGCTTTAATTTAGATATTGGATTAGTCAATGATAGCTAATTTTGGTTTGGATTTACCAAATATATTGGATGTTTGATGTTTCTAGGGTAACTTAATTAAGTTAACACAAAATTTTGATTTAGTATTTAACATTTGATTGTTTGAATTGTTGGATTGGTTTGATTTTGGATAAGGTATAGTACTGGTTTAACACATAAAGGAGAAATAAAATCATACAATACAAACCTAAATCATTCAAGTGGGTGTGTAACCAACTAGTTGCCCACTAACAGTACCTTAAAATCTAATGAGTATGTGATGGGTGATATTGGGGAATGTTATTTTCCCTACACCACTATTTAATATATGTTTGAGATGTCTTAAACTAGGATAAATAAGATGATCTAGGGGAACCCTCTACATACCTTTTGGTACATTAAGTCCCAAATCCATATAATGGTGTTGTTTGGGGCCTTGGTATTGGAGGATGAAACCCCCTCACCTTACAGTTCTGATAAAATAGGTGACCACTTAGCTAATAATGATAAATCCTTAATTTATATACCCTACTAAAACATGAGGTTGGTCCAAATTCTTGGTGATGAAATATGTTACTAAACCCTAAAAATATAAAATAAAAAGGATGCTAATTTTTTTAATTACCAATTTTGTCTTATAATACAAGGGAAAATCATATGTAACTACACTTGGGAAGACACAATCAACCTAGACTATTTTTGACTCCAAATTTCACCTTAAAATGTGATAGAAGATCATATGTGATACAAATATTGGATAAACACATGCAAACAAAATGAAAGTAATAAATAAACAAGATTGACTAATTTAGCTTGAGCATTTAAAATGTGTGTTTGGTTTTGATGAAATGTCTTTGGATAGTGAAAAACTATAATAAATTAGTTAATAATTTGTTTAAAATGTCTTCATTAAATGTGTACTTAATAAAAATGGACTAAACATTGAGACGTTGAGACTCAAGATGCAAACATTATTTAGTAGGATACAAACATTGTTTTTTCTAATGAAAATGCTGAAATAGACAAATAAAAAAAGATAACATAGATGCTAAGTTTATTGACATAAATGTTGTTCTAACATATACAGACACTATTTGACCTAACATAGATGTTAAAATAGACAGACAACATAGACATTTATTTCATTGACATAAACACTATTATGACATACGTAGATGTTGAAATAAATAGATAACAAGCAAATAACATAAACACTAAATTTATCGATGAAACTTTTTATTTTGACCTAAGTATATGTTGAAAGAGATTAAAAAATAGATAATGTAGATGTTAAATTGACTGGTCAAAATGATGTTCTGACCTATGTATATACATAAATAGATAGATAACAAGTAGATAATACAAATGCTAAAGTAATTGGCATAGATGTTATTTATTAGGATGCAGATGGTGAAACATAAAAATAGAAAATAAAAAACATACATGTTATTTTTAATGAAAAAGATGCTAATACAGAGAGAAAAGACATTGTTTCTCAAAATATATATGTTGCTTACCTGAAAATAGAAATTGAAGATAATTTTTTTAAAAATGACCTCAATTTAACTCTATTTAGACCTTTAAGCAAGACTAACCAAGCTAATATGACCTGATAATAAAATTAGATAAGGATTGTGGGTGCGTAGTCCCATCAGGGATGCCAAAATGTATACATAATGCAAACTATTAGTAAAGCACAAGATGTTATAAATCAAACAAACAAAGAAAAATAAAGCTTATATGCTAAAAAAATTGCAATTAATACCTCATATGAGTAAAGAACGAGCTATCAAGTGATAATTTCACTTACCAAAGGAGAGATTATCCCTCTTGATCTTTGTATTTTACTTTATTGATTCTTGTATATAGTTGCATGAATAATTTTGGTGGAACCTCTCTTTGTCAACTAGAAGATTAGATTGATGTGTGATGGCTTGATGATTTCTTGATTTGAAGCTCAAAGAAGCATTATTTATTTCCAAAAATTAATTTTTTTGAGAATTAGGGGTTAAATTTAATTTATATATTTGGATAAGGAATTAGACCATTGGATCTAATCCAAGATCAATGGTAGAGGATGAGTCAAGTTGGGGGAGTTAGATCATAAATATGGGAGGTTGGAAATGTAAGGATTTGAATTTATGAAGAATGGATTGATTTTTAAGGCAATGGATTTGATTTTTAATTTGTCCCTTGCATATGCATTTGTTTATTGCAATATATTTTGGGTGATTGACTTGGGTATTTAGAATAATTTGATGATTTTATTGATTTTTTTTATTTTCATTTGATTTTGTATATGGAAGTTGATTGATGATGTCACCAATTTGAGATGACAAGATTATGAATTTGATTTTTAATTTTTGGATATTATAGAAATTAAGATTTCCATGGATTTTTTATTTGGGGCTAATTAACTAACTTGACATGATTTGTTAGCTAATTAATTTTTTTGGATGTTTTTTTTATATTTTGCAAGGTTTACTATGCAAGTATGATTAGCCAATTAATTGAGCAGGGGTGATGTTGGATAGTGACATACTGATCTAGAATACATTTGATGAAATTGGGGTTATGATGTGGTGTGATAATATGATTAGGGATGTGATTATGATATTATGTAAGTGGTAATTATATCTATGATTCCAATAAAAATGAGAAAAATAGTGTAAGATGATGAATATTAGTGATGGTGAAAATTTATGATACTGAGGTGGAAAAAATGAGGTGTCTATAGTAGTAAAAATCATCACCCTCTTTTCAATTTGGGATTAGGAAGAATATTCATAAACCCTCACCTAAGGATTTTGATACTTCCTAACCTAGTGCTTATTGGTATGACTCTCAAAAAAATTATTGGTTCCATGCCAATTAGGGACAATACCATGATTCTTGTAAATCACTTATTAACCTTGCTTATGAATTCCTACTTGGTTCAAACTTTGATCATGAAGCTATGATCTGAGAGTGAAAAAAATATTATGATAAGGTAGAAAAATATCACGACTCCAAAGTTAATCATGAAGCTCTTCACAAAGATAATGCTCACCTTAGTGTATATTCCAATCCACTTCCTAATCATATTAAAAATTGACAGTCAAACAGTCAAAATCAGCCTCCAACCACCAATGTTGTTGAAATCAAACTTAACCCACATTCTTATAGTGATGCCAAAAACTTAGTCAATATGAATAACATAAAGTGTGTATTCTCCTATATTGATCCTTATCCTCATTAGAATCATGTTCCTTATCTTTCTTATAAAAAAATTAGGATAATTCTCCACCTCATCTTATGGATATTGAGCCTAAGGAAATTATTACCTCCATTATTATAGATAGATAAACTACATCAGCCAAAAAACTATAGTATTCAGTGTATAGTTGATTACTTTTGTAACTATATCAGACAACCTAATATAATACATTTATACATCCAATCTTGTTTCAACTATATCAATCAAATTGGTACAATTTTATATTCATCACTCCAAATGAAATGCATTGGCCATCATGATACAGTTTGTTTCCTTTCCCAATTATGTTTTTTTTTCATTAGTCAGGTTGATAAAATCTATTTTTTTCTTTTATTTTAATACTACTCTACTAGTCAAGGTGATATAGTCTAATTCTAAAGTTTTTATGAAACTAATGGCATTATCTATCTTGATAATGTTGGCTCATTCTATAAAAATTGTGTTGACTACATTGAGTCTACATAGTTACATTCCTTATCAATTTCAACCTAGATCAACTCCTTTTATTGATCTTATTCATAATTCTATACCTCTTTTGTAGTCATATCTAGATCATGTAGGATTTGATGAATGGGGCACCATATAATAACTTTCTAGGTTACCTTCTCATATTTCATTCCTTGAGATCATGAGGAAACATTCACATCATTGTATCTAATTGATATAAATTTTATTTGACATGAAAATTATTTGACCACTTCCTTTGAAAAAATAAGCTACCTTTCCTAAGTCTGAGGTTAGTATTTTACAACAACATGAGCAAATGTCCATCCAAGTTGATGAAACTATGGATGCATTTCTTTCATTAAAGTTTTCCTTTTTTTCTATGATCCCTAATGACATATTACTTTATATAAATGATCCTCCTTTATTAATTAGTGTCCAAGTTGGTGATATTTTAGTTAATAATGCTGCAATAGAATAAGGGTATAACACATATGTTGTCTCTATTGAATTCATCAAAACCAGATACTCTGAGTGTAATCTTAAGTCTACTAAAAGTATGTGTCAAGGATATGAAAAAATGAAGATGCCTCCACTCAGATGCATTTCTCTCCATATCATCATCCCTCTTATTAAATTTAAATTTAATTTTATGCTATTAAACTTTATTTTATTGTATAACATCTTGTTAGGTCATCCCTATACTCATCACATGAGGGACATGGCTTCCTCTACATGTTAGTGAGTCAGATTTCCACATAAGAGTGTTATATACAATATTTAAGGTGATACCAACCCTTGAAATTTTAAATAATTCCAAGAGTGTGGTATCTTTAAAATACCTACACTTAAACCCTTACCTAGAATTCCCTTTGGGAAGACCAATGTTTTAATTATCCTGTCAATTCTATTTGAGGTTATAGTGGACACCCCGAGTTTATGGATAATATCCCCCATCCTCTTAGATTTTAATGATGATGATTTTTATGTGGTTACTCTTAAGATAAATATTTGGAATCTTCCTTTTAATCTTAGATCTTAGTTTCCTCCTTATTTTTGACCTTTTTCTAACAAGAAGTCGACTGGTGAGTTGCCTACTTTTGTGGTTATTCTTAAGAACCCTACTTCCCTCTCTTCTTCTAGTGACATAGTAGTCAAATCCCTTAATACCAATCTTACTAATCATAATTATGATGTATATACCCTCCATGACCCATATGTAACATAATATGCCCAATATAAAGATTTAAAAGTCCTTTGTTATCATTCTTCCCTTCAACATTCCTATGAACATTTTACATATTCTTATAGTATTAACTTAGTTGACAGAATTTTCCCTTCTTATGATTCAATTGAAATTAATCATCCTTTGGTTGATGTCCATAACTATGAGATGGAGTGTATTCTATATTATTTCACTCTCATTACTTCAAATCATCTTCAAAGCATGCTCAATCATCACAAATAACTAGACCATATTGGTTTTCTAGTACACTTCCTCTCAAGATGTTGGCCACATTGATATGACCTACACTAAGGTAAAATCCTAAACAAGTAGTGACGCACTTTTTTTATTTTCATAGAGTTTATGGTCACTTGAAACTTCATTATAGAGCATAATAGAGATCTCTAAATAAAACCCAAGTTTTATATTCTACCTCTCTTTGTTTCAAAAACAATGACCTATTTGATGAGGTTATAAATAGACCCCAATATTATTCTCCACCTAGGTCAAATATGATAACAAACCCATACCAAAGAAGACAAACTGTATGGTGAGTTTCACAATGTTTTTAGTCATCTTACCAGATATTGTCATGCATATCATAATGTTTTATCAAATAAAAAAATGCAAGGCTCAATTATCACCTATGATAGTCAACCTCCATGGTCTGCCATTCCTAGGCATGTTTTTGGTTTACATGGGACAAACACACATTATTAAACATATTTACAATATATTAAACAATATCTATATGAAATTCATCTTGAATAAATTGTCTTTTAGTATTTTTAACATGTCACCATTGAAGATTACACTAGAGTATATCCCCAAGCAAGGGAGCATGTATTATGTTTGGCATTATTGTGCTACACATCATATAGATAGGTGTAGAGATATTTATTGTGGCCAACATACCGCATTATAATTTTTTAAATGGGGTCCATCTTATGACCTTAAGTCACATGTTATTTTATTATTTATATTATGAAGGTTTTAATTTGGTTATATAACTCTAATTATCATCTTGATTTTGAAATTTAGATCTAAACTAAAATATAACAAGTGAAATTCAATCTAAGTGTTTTTCAAGAAATATGTAGTACTTCATAAAAATGTCATGGATCCTCTATGTTTTTCATAGTATTTGGGTCTCTTCTCATTACTCTACAACATTTCATAGTTTCTTTACGTTCCTAACATATTTTATGAAGTGTTGGTACATGTTCACTTCTTCCTATGGAACCCATGCTCTTGGTGGCACTCAAATATCCTTTATGGTACTTCATGTTCCTCCACATATTTTTGTATTTCATATTATTTGTATCTTCCTAATGGCATCAAGATCACCTTGGTGGAATTTTCATCTTCAAAATATCCATTAATGTCATCACACTTTAGTCCCTTCATGGATTCCTCCATGGTACATGGATTATCTATGACATTAATCACTTTGGAAACATATGTTGTTCCCCATGTTACACCATGACATATCATTAAACTGGTGGATTCTACTTCTATAGAATCATTGGTGATAAATGGTGTATAATAACAAGGGATACGAAGGGAAAATAAAGATCAAGAAGTTTGTGATGGTCCCCCCAAAAAATATTAATCAAATCATCATACTCTTATGTGTCTCCAGTATGGGGAATATTTGATTATGATCTCCTCTACCACTCTTAATTGTACTTTTATAATCATGATCATAGTTTCAATAAACTATACCATAATGTCTGTAAGTAGAGCTTCTACATTATATAAATGTATCTTCGCAATGTTGTAATGAGGTCAGATTTTTCAATAGATTATGAAAATTTGAAATAATGTTCTTTATCTCTTAGTTCCTATTTTGGAATCCTTCTGAATTATCAATGCAATGTGATGAGTGTTAATTTTTTCACAAACCATGATATGAGATTAGATTTTTATGTATGTGATTAATATTATCGAGCCTTTTGTTAACTTTATGGCTTATTTTCATTTATCTAAATAGTCATGTATATATGAGTTCTCACTAACAATATTCATGGTTGTTCATCTTATAATATAATTCCACAATGATCAGGTCCATCAAAAACCTCCCTTAGACTCCCTACCCTATTTATTTTTATTTGTGCCTAAGTAAAGGTCAAATACTCAAAGGTAACTTCTAGTCAGACCCATAGATGATCTATGAAAACATTATCATTATAAAAAATCTAGAGAAAATTATTTTTTACCTTACCCTTCCCTCTATTTTTGCATTTTTTTTTGTTTAACCCACATTTTATAATTATAATTAGAACCCATCATTGTTTATGTCAACCATAGTTACTTGGAAACAATACATAGAACTTGGTACAACATTTTGGATGGAGGTTTGAACTCTCTGTGTGGTAATATTTTCCTACTCTTGATGTTATCCTTAGTAGGTTATATAAGAGAGAAAAAATTTATAACTCATGCCATGGATTTCCTCCAACAAACCTAAAATGAGAGGGTCAAAACCCTTGAGGTCTTTGGTGTGCATAAAATACACATCAATGTAATTTAATTAATTTTAGAATGAGGGTCAAACCCAAAGTGTCATAACATATCTATAAATCATGGTATTTGAGCTATTGCTTGATTATATATAAACTTAAATCTTCCCTCATGAATCACTAGATCCAGATCTAATTAGGTTTTGTTGTTATTCCCACTTTTATATACTTTTAGGATACCTAAACTCCACAAAGAGAGATCAGAATCATAGTTTCCCATCTCAATCCACTTTAAAATTATAATCCCCATCATATGAAACTAATTTATTGGCTACCTAGGTTTTCTATCAATATTATTAGGGTATTCCATGACTTTCTTAGGAACCCATAGAGATACTTGTCATGTTTCACACCTAATGGGGGACAAACTATAGGGGAACATATCACATCCTATAAGACTACCCTTAGACTTTAAAACATTGAACTTGAGGATATATACTCTTCCCATTTAACTTGATATATCTATGCATTATTATTTTTTAAACATGCTAGAATATTTTATAACTAGATGGAATTAGTTTAACATCACCTTATTAGCTCAATTTGGATAAATCATAGACCCAAACGTATTATACCAAAATTTCACCAATATGAGAAGGGAGACTATGGAGCCTATTACATCCTCAAACTCTATATTACAAAATATGTACATCTACATCATGAAATTATATATACCTAATGCTTTGTTGGCACTCGAGATTTAAAATAATGGCTTGGACCCTTAGATGGTTGTGTCCCCATGAAGAGACCCTATTATAATATACTTATTGCTAGATTACATAAGAGATATAAAATTAGATAGGTATTTGAACCAACAAGGCCATGTTTTAATGGCCATCCCATAAGTCATCCCAAGCTTGTTAGTCATGAACCTAATCCCTAACATCAATTAGAATACTTTGATGATTAATCCTACATTGGTCATCAACCAATTTCCCCTAAGACAAGCCACATGTAACTAACACTTGGGTTTATTTGACCTAACTAATATAGAATAAAAAACCTAAGTTCATATACAAGTTTTGGCCCTCATAGTGAATAATGTCTAAAATACCAATCAATATTCTACCAAAAATGAACTGGATGCCTATAAGACATGGTCTAGAAGCTTACAAATGACTTATTAGGCCTCTAAAGGCAGGTAGGAAAACTATGTGGAGAGAATAGTAATAAAAAATTCTCCTATAAAAGGTAAAAATTTCCATTTAATCTCCCTAATATTCATCCATATCCTTCACTTAATATGTTACATAAAATAAACATTTGTGAGCTAGCATTTTTAAAGTAGTGTAGAGTACACAATACCACCCAACATGGAGAACTAGATTGCATAGAGTTTTGAAATACCTTTGACATATTTAAAAATGAGATGAAAGGGTTTGAAGTGGTTCCTAACCACCATAATGAAAATAATACATCTTATGCCACTTGTACATCCCACAAACCAAACACCACCATGGTGTTAAAAAAACTTTGACTTCTCTGACCAATAGGAGAATGAACTAGAAGTCTATGATGATATTCAGGATTCCCAATAGTAACCATGAAATAAATATGCATTGAGAATTAGGATTTATAATTATCCCCTTAAAACATCAACTCTGCCTAATAATTTATGCTACACTCCCAGACTCAAAATTTAGCAATAATCCCCCATACCCAAAATAAGATGACCAAATAACTTCCTTGGATCCTTCCCAAAACTCAAGAAAGGGTAGTTACAACATAGTTGAAGACATGAATAAAATAAAATCCAATATTATGTATCACGAGCTGACCCAAATTATTAACCAATGTGATCTTCTTCTCAAAGTGCTAATTGAAATCCCAACTTAGGATGCACATAAAAAATCCCCATCCAAATGTAGAAATCCATAGGGAGAAGGTAGAAGTTCCCCCTTTCATCCTCATAGTTAGGATATTTGGGAAGAATCTCCATAACCACTTAGTATACTAATGTGTTTTTACAAAACTTATGCTAGTTGATGTATGTATAAAATTAGGCTTGACATTGATTAAATTAAATAAGATTTTTTGTCCAGTTGGACAAGACAAAAGTCAAAGTGGTTGGGGAATTATTGATTGTTCATATGAAGCTTTCCATAAAACCTTAGTCCAATTATATATATATATATATATATATATAAGTAGTTGAGATAATTGAACCTATGGAATGTTGTTAAAGCCATGATTGGTCCAAAACCCTCAATTATTACATGGCCACTGACTTTTCACACATGTGGTTTCCATGGAGAAGGGTTTCCAAACAGATTAGGATAGACTAAAACCCATAATAACACACCTAATTACTAAGTATAACATGATGAATGAAATCATGAATGTAGTGTCAACTAACATAGGTGTTTACACACTCTCTATGTAATCATCCTCTAGGAAAACATGAGAAAAATATGATTCACTAGGCTTGTGGTCCCTTTATCTTGATGGGGACTAATATAAGCAAATTTTAGGGGGTAATATCATATTAATTGACTCACAGGGTAAAAATACATATGCCTCATATATATTGTAGTTTCCTTGCACCAATAACCTTGTCAAATATGAATTATAATTCACTTTGAAACACACAGTCAAAAAATTTCATACATTTAGTGATTAAAATTTGGTAATCAATCAATTTATGAGTAAGTTTTATTGAAAACTATGCTACTTAAAGAAATAAAAACATAGATCTTCATATTTGATTGAGACCTTCACTAATTTCAATGTCATCCCCATCCCATGTAAAGATAATCAAACTCTCAATTATTTGGTAGAATTTTACATGAACTTGGCCTCTTTAGATAAATTTAAACTATGATGGTTTTTAGTCAAAATGGTCACTGATAATGTTAATAAAATCCAAGTCTTTGATGACAATAAATACATCATAGAGTTTATGAAAAAGGTTGGTGTGTTTTATGAAAAAGGTTGGTGTGTTTTCCACACATGTCATAGATGAAAAATATAGGGATGACCATGATTAACACAAATGTGACAACAATGGGGTCAACATCATAAGAAACAATTGTGTTCCTAAAGGCATGATATTTTTATAAATAATATTTAGCATAGATAGGGTGAACAAGAAGCTAAAATTTCTAAAATTTAGGGATTATAATCCATCACCATCAACTTAGGATTAGTCAATGAATTGATAAATGTGAATATCAATCCTGACTATACTGAACTTGAAATCAAAGAGCTTAAACAACTACTTTTGAAATACAGAGACATAATCACCTAGACCTATGATAACCTAAGGGTCTTTGATTCAAGTGTGATGATGCAAAACATTCCACTTAATTAGGGACATAATCCCTTTAGGTAGAAACAATGCATAATTAATCCTTATCTTAGAGCCTCTTATACATATAGAAGTCTAAAAATTGCTCTCTTCCAGGATTATCTTTTGAGTCTACCATTCTACTTGGGTGGCCAACTTGGTCCCTATCCAAAATAAAAATGGAGAAATCAATATTTGCATCAATTTTAGGAATTTAAACAAAGCATCAAAAAATAATAACTACCCTCTACCATCCAATGGTGAAGTAATACTAATAATTAGTAGTTCATAGATGATGTCCTTCCTGGATAGATTTTCAATAAATAATCAAATCTTAGTAGACTATAAAGATAGGATTAATACCATGTTCACCACCAAATGGGAACATTTGCCTAAATAAAATGTTGTTTTAGTCTGGTTAATATGTGAGGCACCTTTCAAATAGCCATGGACTTGGTATCCTAAAAATTGATCATTATGTATATAATTATCTAGACAGATGAATTAACTATTTTTTGTAAGTGTAGGGATGATCACATGCTTCATTTTTGTAAGATATTATAAATATGTAGAAGGTATGGCATCTCCATCAAACCTAATATTGGTGTTACCGATGGTAAAATTATTGGTCATATAATCATGAATTAAGGTATTTCTATTGACCTTGATAGAGTTGGTGAAATTTAAATAATACTTCTTCCTAATATAAAAAATAATTGAAGTTTTTATTCAATAAAATAAACTTTGTGTGGAAATTTATTTCTAGCTTTGTTAGAATTTTCAAAACTCTTAATGCCATGTTGAAATAGGATGTAAAAATGACATGGACATCCTTAACCAAAATTGCATTTCAATATATCAAGGACGTGATTATATAGGAAAAAATTCTAGTGAGCCTAGACTACATGAAATATTTATATTTTTACTCATTTACTTTATAACATACATCGGCCACCATGCTCATGCATATAATTGATGAGGAAGAGCATCTGATAGTTTTCAAGAACATGAATTTGAAAGACATGGAATTGAGATATTTGATTATAGAAAAACATGCTTATGCTCTAGTAAAGGAAACAAATAATTTCATACAATACATCTTACATAGTAAGGTTAAAGCCATTATGACATATCCCACCATAAATTGCATGTTGGGGAAAAATGATATTGACAAATGTAAAGGGAAGTAGAAGACCAAGTTATAGGACTATAACCTTAAAATAAAACTAGAAAAGATGGTTAAAAGTCAGGGTATGATTTGGAGGACTATTCGAGTCACTATTTTTGTTAGTAAAAGGATAGATATAGAGACCATAGATAGTGGAGCCCACTATTATGATGAAGGGGGACTCTATCACCATGTATGATAATGGTGTTTTATTAATTCTATAATTACACTATTTTACCATATAATTATTTATGTGCTTCTAGTTATGACACATGGAATAATGAGGAGAAATTAGAGAGGCCCACATGGTGAGTTCTTAGGCCACCACTTGGCCTACCACCATATCCTTGTTATTTACCTAACTTACAACCCAACTTACATACCAACCCAACTTGCATGCCAACCTATCTCATATGCCAACCCAACTCGCATGCCAACCTGACTTGTATGCCAACTGACTTACATGGAAATCTAACTCATAGCCAACTCAAGTCAAATATTCCAAACAAACTTTCCAACCCAAGTTACATCTTGATGGTTTGTTTTAAATACTTAATGCCAACTTTTCTTAAGTTATCTAGGTTGAGATCTTCTCCAAACAAGTTCAATGTTATTAAAGCAAAAGACTAGATGTGACCATAGCCACATAATACAAAGGATAAAAAAATCCTATTTAAAATACTTTATACCACCTCCCTAATGATTATGTGGTTAAATCTAGGGAAGAGAAGATGAACCATTCGAGGGAAACTGATAGATAGCCTGAATGGGCATGGGAATTTCTTATTTGCTTTTTGGATATGAATTTATAAACATTAAAGTGGATAGTTCAAAAAGGGGGGGTGAATAAAGATCCTGAATGAGCATGAAACCATGGGCAATAGAGGAGAATCATAGAGTTGGATCCCTTTCACTTTTTCCATATCTTTCTAGCCATTGAAGGAGGGCATTTGGAAAAAGCCCAGAGGGTGATGATGAATAGAGGAGTCAAGCTCGAGAAGGGCATCGATGTTTTCTTTTTGTTTATATATAAATAGAAAATTCATTTTTTATAAAGCTAAGGGAAGTGAATGCTTATTTATGTATAGGTATGACATGGGCATAATGTTGAACCATGTAAAGCAAGCAGAGACTGTGTATATAGGAAATGATAGATAGAATGGAATGGAAGAATATAAAGACGTATTCTTATATTTGAAAGTAGATGCATCAATAAGGCACTGAATAGACATCATGACTTATTTAATGAGTCTATGAGAGATTGAGATGAGGTTTCCATTTTTAGCTGAGTCTAAATATTTTTAGTTCTATTTATATTTAAATGACCTATGGCCATGGAATATAGAACTGTATATTACAAACAAATGAATATGAGTCTATGTGAAGGGCATTACATTATTTTGTAATGAAGTGAGACATCCCTTTTGATCCTAGGTCAAATAAAGAAATGTGTAGGTCATCCACAAGCTAGGATGAAAGATGTACCTAAGTGAAATACATATATTATCTGGTGTGTATTTGCATAGAGTAGAGTCAGGGTGATTTGTCTCTTTTATATTTATGTGGATTTTAGCCAGGGAAGATGGATTGTATGGCTATTCTATTGGATGCTAACCTGAGTGATATGGGTCATGCATTTTTTTGGTCAGACCTGAGACATATATGAATCCCATGTTGATTGTATTCATGAAGACCCCAAGTGGCGTATATAAATATTGCATAGGTAGTCATAGAGACTAGATAGAGCCTGTACTCAAGACATGTTTTCTTATGTTATTATTATGTCAAGGAAAGTCCATTAATTGTGTACAAATCTAGTATTTGTTTTGATAAAAACACATAGATTATTAGTTTAGGTTTTTATTTTTCCCTATTTTTTAATTAGGGAAATTGTATTTCTTGTGCTTACATGGAGTTTTCCTACATTTGTGGGATAGGCTAGATTATGTGGAGATGTGTGTCATAGATGTGTCATAGGTGTCATAAGAATGTCATAAGTAACTCCCTTGATGCGAGTTACTTCTCTATTCTTAGCACCTTGTCACCACCTTTCATGGAGGAGTTACAGTTTACTCTTGGGATGCCTTGGCCACCTTTTGTGGAGAAGTTACTTACGTGCTCTCCTATATGTATTCTTCACTTTGGCCATCTCATGTTAATTAGATTTTGGTTTTCTCCATTTTGTCTTGTGAAATTTATCTTCTTGTATAATTTTAAATTGCTTTAGCATCTATGTGGTGTGCACTTGCTTCATGTCATGTGATCATGTCTCCATTGTATTCGCATTATCCGGATTCTGGCAACAACTCCGATATGGTATCAGAGCCACTCCAGTAATCATGTGTCTGGTTATGCTATTAATTTATTCTAAAATTCTTACTTTGCTTCTTTAATAGTTTTTTTTGTTTAACTCCATTGCATTTGAGAGCTTTGGTAGAGTTTTTTGAAAACTCATGCAAATGCATATGGAAACTTGTTAAAAAATATTACTTCTGAGTTAGAATTTGCCAAGACATCTTATAGATCTGTTGTGGCTTTAGCAAAGGAAGTGGAATTTCTTTTTTTTCTAGTCACTCTATAGGTAAAAGATAGATCTCTACAATCTGGCTCTGCTTCTTGGACGTTGGAGGGGCTGACTTTGTTGCAAGCTGTTGGGCCCCATTGTTGTGAGCAGAGGGAGGAGCAGCATCAACCACGCCATCAGAACTGCACACTTTTTCTTGGTGAGAGGTCTGCAGATTATTCTTTTTCTATTTTTTTCTATCAAATTAGAACTTGTTTGGGAGGAGGAAGGTGTGGGCGTTGCTGCCACATTGGTAGTGATGGCAGATTCTTCTAGCTTGTAGCTGACCTTCCAGCTTGGTGCCCTTGACATCAGACTCTTCCATCTCACCACCAACCTTCCAGCTTTGTGCTCTTGATGTCAGACTCTCCCAGCCAACCTTACCGCCCTTCAGACCCTCTCTGACAAAATTATGTTGTTGTCCTTGCCAAGCATCAGTCACAGTATCCAACATCTTTTTTTTTTAAATGGCGCTCCCTTTTTTGGTCTCCAATGCCCATGTGGTGGGCCCTCTCTCTCTCTTGTTGTTTGATTGATAATTCTAATTTTGTCCAATAATTTTTTTGATATTCATAAGTTATTAATTTGATTTTTTTAATTAAAGACAAATTAGAAATTAGCATTAAAAAAAAATAGTTTAGAATTTTTTTTCAAACTTGTATCTTCGACCTACGAAGATGAAGGGTGAGGCCCAAGTTGGCAGGAGTCTAATTCCCCCTCACATAGACCTCATTTGGATTCCTCACTCCATTCCAAATCCAATGAGTGGTTGGAAGGCCACTTTCTCTCTCAAAATAGACATTTTTTTAATGTTTTAGTGTGTTTTTTGCAAAAACACTAGTTTACAGGAAAATTGAACCTTTAATATCTTGCAAACGGTATCTCATATTTGGGTGCCATTTTTTGCAAAAGTGTTTTTTATTCAATTATCCATAGTGTAGGCTTGTTATTTGTCAAAAACACACTAGTTTATAAAGTGCCTAATATTTGGGTCTCCTGGGATGCATTTTCGGCTGAGTCCGATGTCCTGTTTGCTTAAAGTCTTGCACTGATTGCTCTAAGATGCATTCTCAGCTGATCCCAAAATATTTTGAGTGTACACTTACATATTTGGTGGGGGCTCAATATTTCAGGGGGGTGTGATTTCTTTTCACAACTTGCAAATCTTTGCTTTCATTCTCCTTTCTGCATAATTTCACAACTTGCAATCAACACAACTTCACCTAAATTTAGATTAAAATGGATTATTTTCAACTTAGACCCCTAACACCCTTAAAATATCATTAATGGAAGGTTAAAATGTCAATCATTCTTAGAAGCAAAGGGTTGTATAGGATCACCATGGGTACTGAAGTAGAACCCAACACTAATGCTGAAAAGGTCAAGTGGTACAACCGTAGTGGTGAAGCCTATGGATTACTAAGGTTGTCTATGTCTCTAGAACTTCTCTTCCATTTATAAACCACCAAGACTCCCAAAGACATATGGGACACCTTAGAACTCTTATTTGGGAAGCTTGATGAGATGAGAGGACATGAGCTTGAAAACAAACTCATAAGTCTAAGTCCTAGCAACTTTGACACGCTACAAGAATTATTCACTAAATTTAAGGCCCTTAAATTGAAGTTGAAAGAATGCAGGATAGAGAAGAAAGATGATCAACTCATCCTTTCTATTCTCACAAAGTTAGGTCAAAGCTATTCAGTCTTTGTCTCCACTTTCCATGCCACAAAAAGTGCCCTTGGCACTACATGGAAAATGCCTTCTTTTGATTCATTCATTGCCGACTTGACTATGGAGCAAGATAAGATAATTCAAATGGGAACAATGAAGTCTACTCAACCCCAAGCTTTGATAGCTAGAAATGGTAAGGATAAGACTTCAACAAAGGAGAAGAAGAAAAAGAACAAGGACCAGGAGAAGAAGAAAGAAAACAACAATCCTACCAAAAACAACACTGAGTCTTCCTCCTCCAATGCTAAACCTAAGAAGGAGAAGGTTAAGTGTGCCTATTTTAAAAAGACAGGGCATGATGAACATAAATTCATGAAGAAACAAATAGATCACCTAACTCATCTTCTAGAGAAGCACAACATAGGTGTTCTTGAGTCCATCAACCAAAATTCATCTACCCAAGATTCTACTAAGGCAAAAGGCAAGGGTAAGGAGAAAGAAAAGGGCAAGGCCCTTATAGCTACTACAACTTCTACATCATCATGGGTCATTGATTCAGGTGCTTCTCACCACATGGGCTCTTCACTAGTTGAGTTTTCATCTTTAGAGCCTTGTAGCATGACTTCAATTAGTTTGGGTGATGAGAGGGTTAGTTGAAATGAGAGGAGGAACATTCAATAATTTTCTAATTGTTACTTCTCTTTCAACTAATCTCCTATTAGTGTACCAAGTCACTCACATTGGTCAGGGCATGAGAGTTGAGTTTTCACCAGATTTAGTGGCTATCAGGGAGTTACATAGTGATACTACAGTGGTAGTGGTAGGGCAGATCACCAAGCAAGGTTATACACCTTCTCACATTTTGCACCTGATTCTTCTCCAATAGCATTATTGACTCATTCAAATGGATTTAGCAAATTGTGGCATGAGCGGTTTGCCCACCTTAACTACCGCTACCTTGAGCAACTTTGCAAAAATGACATGGTCATTGGCTTGCCTTGTGTCCAATTCTCAAAAGGACTTTGTGAGGGGTGCTCCCTTAGGAAGCATCCTAAAGAAAAATTTGACAAATTCAAAGCTTGGAGGGCTTCACAACCTTTGGAGTTAGTCCACAGTGATGTATCAAGACCCTTTCCCAAACCATCTTTCACAAGGGCCAAGTACATCCTCACTTTCATTGATGATTTCTCTAGGTGCACTTGGATATATTTTCTCAAACAAAAGTCTTAAGTGTTTGAAAATTTTCTAGACTTTAAGGCTCTTGTTGAGAAATAGAGTGACAAATCCATCAAGGTACTTCGAACTGATAATGGAGGGGAGTATGTCAACAATAGGTTTGAGCATTTTTGCACCATAGAGGGGATTGATTTGTAGCACACAATCACTTACAATCCTTCATAGAATGGGGTTGTTGAACATAAAAATAGGTTCTTGAAAGAGATGGGTAGCTTTATGATTCACTCCAAATCCTTAGCACCATAGTACTTGGCCGAAGCCATCAATTGTGCTTGCTACATTCAAAACAGGGTTCCTCACAAAACTTTGAAAGGGATAACACCCTTTGAAGCTTGGCATGCAAGGAAACCTGATGTTTAGCACCTTAGGGTTTTTGGATCCCTAGTCATGGCCTGCATTCTGAAGAAGAAATGCAAAGCTATGAAACATTAGTCCAAGCCTTGCATCTTTGTAGGATATTCGGATGGTATTAAGGGGTATCACCTTCTAGATCTACTCACTCATGAGTTTTTCATCAAGAGAAGTGTCCATTTTTAGGAGAGTCCTAAAGACTCAACACTTGACACTTCTTCTCCCTCATCGAACATTTACTCTTGGAAAATTTTCCAATTTAGTCAATCTCTCTATATTTACTCTTCTCATATCGCTGAAAATTATCTATGCCTTTTTGATGATTAGTCACATTACTAGTTATCTTCATGAAAAATTAGGTTAAAATTCAAGCTAACCTATGTAATAAATTATATAGATCCCCATCCTAGGGTTTTCCCATTTCTCCCTAATGCCTACTAAATTTAATAGCTCTTAGTTTCACTCTTTCCAACTTGTGTTTGGTACATCATCAGCATAGTCTACAAAACACTTGTGCTTCCTTCACTCTCCATATCAAGTCTTACTTGTGTACCCTCCTTATGTAGCTATCATTTGTGTACCCCTTGACTTTTTTCACTAGTCACCCTATTTCCTAAAGGCATGTTTTTAGGTTTAGATCATGGATATTTTGGTTTATCCCATGATAACATCCTCTAATTAGATTCTCTAAAGACTTCCTTTTATCTCAAGGCCGAAATATATGTGAACTACATGATATATTAGCATAAAGACCATTTATATTCTTCCTTACATCACCATAAATTATTTCCCTTAAAGTCTTTCCATCTGCTAGGTGAATTACTCAATATGATCTAAGAATTTGACTCAAGAGAGGATGGTTAGTATGGTGTTAGTTTCAAAATGAAAATAAAATGAATGAAACACATTAACTAGCATAACATCTCTAGGCCTAGACACTAGGGAGAGCTTAGCTAACAAACATGAATAAAACACACAACTAAAATGCAAAATAAATCTTCTTTTACCTCCCTTGGATACTCCAAAATATTTGTTGTAGTGGCTTGCTTGGCTTGTGCTCATGAATTCCTTGGTAATGGAAGCTTGGCTACCTCCATCTCTCCTTGGCACCTTTGGCTTGTGGATTATCTTGGATTGGAATCAATTTGGCATGGTAACACTATTTTAATAAAACTTTTATAACTAATCTTGCATTATAACTTTTCGTAATCATGTCGTACAAATGATGTTCATGGCCTCTCTATTTATAGATTTTTGAGAATGTCTAGAATCAACTTGAATCATCCATCCTGAGATTGAGATGTGTGGTTGAGGATTAATTCAATTTTTATAATTAAGTTTATAATTATCCTCATCATTACATTAGAGGAAGGGGTAATTAAGAGGTATGGAGGGTATCATGAAAGGCATTGATGAGGCATGGAGGGCATGAATCCTGATATTTGTGGCATTTATGGCCTAGGAATGTCTTCTCAAGAAATGAGGTCACCTGATGATATAGATATTCAATATTCATTTCCAAAACAAATTATTCAATAATTTTCCATGGAATTCTTTATTATGCCTTGATTTGGGTTAATTAGCTCTTAAGCATGTTTAAGCACTTTGTGCACAAATTACTCAGATTGATCAGAATGCTTTGTTATTGGTCCAAAATTTGATTGGATTAGAATTGGAAGGTAATGTTAGATGCATTAGATCCATTATCCCATTTAGGATGTTAACAACAACAAATAATGAAGTCACACATCTTGTGAAAGAGATTTGATAGGAAAGATCAATCCAGAGCACCTAGGTGCAAAAATTAACATTTTGACTCGAAATGATCTAATCAAAGTTAGTTGGCCAATAAATTACATTGCCCTATTTAGGGATATCCTAGCCAAAATCAGCACTTTAATATATCAATTTCACATAATTTAGTGTGTTTTAGTGTTTTTTAGCCAAATTGTGTATTTTGGGTGGAAATTGGCCAAAAGCCTAATTGGAGGTTATTAGTGGCTAGAATTAGGTGTCTATAGTTTACCCCTATTTTGGAAGGCATTACAAGCTATAAGCATAGTAACATCTTCTAAAAGAATGAAAAGTTCCTATATGCCTATAACTACAATCATGATAAACTAACTGCATGATGCCCCCTTGAGGGAACGGTTGGCACAAGTAGGTCAACAAACGGTCCCTCAAAAAGAAAGAAGTAAAATGAGGGGACCAAAGAAAAGAAAGATGATGGGGTGAAAACATAATGATATTTAAAAGGTAGTCAAATTCATTGAGAATATAAGTGGGATGGTGTACAATGGTTTTCCCAAATGTGGTTATAAACATTATACCCCAATAGTGGCAATTATAATCATTGAGAAGATGGAGTTGCCCTAGTTAGGATAGACAAATAAGAGAATAACATGCCTCTGTATGGGTATAAAAATTAAAGTGGTGACAACATAATGATTTTCCAAAAGGTGGTTATAATCATTGAGAAATGTAGGTGGGATGGTATGCAATGATTTGCCCAAAGGCGGTTATAAACATTGTACCTCAATTATGGAAAACATGATAAAATTGGTCGAGGATGATGATAACTTAAAAAAGAGGGTAATGATGAATTGGAACAACCTACTAGTAGGGAGATGCTCATCTAAACTAATAAAGATGAAAATTATTTCATGGTTAATTACTCTATTTGGGATATGATTGGGATGGAATCAGGATGTTAGTGTCGAAGAGATGCCACCATTTACCAAATAGACTTTTTGAAGATTAGGTTTGTTGTAGCACATGTTGATAGGCATCATGGTATAACATCATGAGGACTTAGTTAAAATATGCATAAGGACTAACTCCCAAAATACAATACTCAATAGAACACAATGCACCAATGATAGAAAACATGATGACAATGTAAACATATGAATATGGATGAATTCAAGTATAGGTGTGTACAAAGAATCACCTAATGAATGCACATAAACTGAATCAAGGAAATAGTGCTGAAAGCAAATAAATAAAACAATAAAGAAGTAAACAAAGAAATAAAGAAACACTCAATAAATACCATATGAACATTGCCTGTAGAAAATAGGTGACAACTTAGCAAATGAACAAAATGGGGAATAGAAGAAAAGGAAGGGGGTGGATGAGTTGTCTCCATATGTACTAGGCAAGTGGACACTACCTACATAGTTCCTTGGATGTAATATCTAATAAAAAACTTCAAGCTAAATGTAGTTCTCTCAAGGAATAGGAAGAATGTGATAACTGAGGAAAATAAATAGAATGGATGTGATAGAAGAAGAGGAAGGGTCTTGAAAAATGATAATGCATGAGAGAAAGGCCAAAAAGGATGGGGAAACTAAGTGACAAGTGATTTATTAGTAACTTAGTAATGGTTCCTAGAATCCTTAAGGCAAAGAAGTGGTCAATGTTTTTGTTCTTTTCTAATGATTTTATAAATGTTTTTGGAATTTTTTTTGGTGTGTCTCAACTCAATTGATAATGACGAGACACTAAATGGTTCCAGCTCATAAAATAGTGAGATCATTTAAACTAAGGTTACTTACAAAATAGTGAGAGCATTTAAACTAAGGTTGTTCATAAAATAATGAGAACATGGCTTAGGCTGCTCACAAAATGGTGAGAGCATGGCTTAGGTTGCTCATAAAATGGTGAGAGTGTGGTTTATGTTACTCATAAAATAATGAGAGCATGGCTTAGGTTATTCATATAATGGTGAGAGCATGGCTTAGGGTGACTGAGTTGACCTCAAAAAGTATTGATCATTGCCTACATAGTCCCAAAGTAGGACCCCAAGTCACTATAGTTTCACCCTTACAGTGGAGGAATTTGACTAGTGTAGCAGTCAATTCAAACAAAATAGGCACAATTGGTAAAAAGGTATAGTATGACATAGGAAGTGATAAGCTTGTATGTCAAGGCTTAATATTTCCCCTACTTTCCCCATAGGTAGTTATAACTAGGATATAATGACATAGATCAATGGTACTAATTTTCTTAAAGGTAGTTATAATTAGTAGCAAGATTGGTGGTAAGAAAGGAATAACAAACAAAGGATGCAACTGCCAAAATTTTTATCACACTATTCCAAAATATGATCTCTATCTGAAGTACTTAAACCAACTGATGAAATTGATCAGATGCCTTGATGCTAAAAATCCATAATAAATGGCAAAAAACCAAGGTCAAATGGGCTAGGATTTAGAACACAATGGGTTGATAGGTTGGAAACAAAAAGTGGATACAACTAAGAGGATGGATAAAGATGATATTTGTAAAAAGAACAAGAGTGATAAAATGACATAACTAAAATGGTCCTTACAAACAATATACCTTAGGGCTCAAGCATAGTACTACTTGAGATTAATAATATTCATCAGCTTAAGAAGTTCATCTCTATTTAGTGTGGCAAGCCCATATGCTCCTGATCTATAATATACAATAATGATGAAAGGACCTACCCAGTTTGGTTTGATTTTCTCTTTATGCTTCTTCTCATCCATGGTATTCTTTTGGTTTTATTTAAGAACAAGATCACCAAGTTCAAATGTTTGATATTTAACATACTAATTATAGTGGCCTTTGAGTTAGTTCTGATATACTTTAAGGTTGTTGAGTGTAGCTATGCATTTCTCATCAAGTAGGTCTAGCTCTTGCAGGTGAGATACTCGATAGTCATGATCATCTAGGACATGCTTGAAAGAGATGCACAATGAAGGCAATTTGACCTCAATGGGAAAGATGGATTCAGTACCATAAACAAGTGAGTATGGAGTGGCTCTTGTAAGGGTATGATGATTGGAATGGTACGCTCAAAGGGTAGGGAATATTTGTAGGTGCCAATCATGACTGTTATCATTGACAATATTTTTGAGAATATTGATAATGATTTTGTTAGATGCCTCATCTTGGCCATTACCTTGAGGGTAATATGCTATAGAAAAATGTTGTGTGATGTTATATTTAGTACATATCTAATCTAGATCCTTGTTCTTGAATGATCCTCTATTATTAGATATAGTGTCAGAGGGGATACCATAGTGGCAAATGAGATGGTTGAAGATGAATTTGGAAATTTACTTTCTAGTCATGTAAGGGGTATAGCTTTAACCCACTTAGTGAAATATTCGATGGTGGTAAGGATATGTTTATGGCTGTCTAATGAAGTGGGGTTGATCTTTCCATTGAGGTCAAGTCCCCATGTAGAAAATGGCCATGGTGTCAACATCAGTTTTAGAGTTTTTGTTGGGGCATGAATTAGATTAGCATACCATTGACATTTGTCACACTTTTTTACATATGCAACATCATTTGCATCCATTATGGGCTAATAATAACTAGTACACAAGAGATTTTTGGATAGGACTACCCTATTATAATGAGCTCCACATAATCCTTTGTGAACTTCTCTTAATGCTAGTGTAGACTCTACCAAAGTTAAACAACAAAGCAAAGTTCCATCAAAACTATGATGGTAAAGGGTGGATCCAAGTAGAGTATAACAAGTGGAATGATGAATGAAGGCTTTGGTTTGTTTTTGAGATAGGTTAGGTGGTAGAACTTGGTCATGAAGGTAGTTGTAAAGGTCTGAGTATTAGATAGAATTAGGACCAACAATATCATAAATCATTGTAACAGTTGAAGGTTCATGAACTGGTGCTGACAAATTCTTGATGAGGAACTAATAATCTCTAGCTTTATCTATTTTTTGAATATGAGAACCAATAGTATCCATGTCATCTATATTTATATTACTATCCGTTGGTATGTTCTCAAATTGAATATTGGTAATTTATAACTTAAGAGTGTTGACCATGGCTTTATATGGAACCAACTTGTCATCTTTGGTTATAAAATGATCTATAACCTAATTGATGATTAACTGAGAATCACCACAAACTTGGAGATGAGATATATTCCAATGCACTACTTGTTGAAGTCCTACAACAAATGTTTCATACTCAACCATGTTATTTGTACAAGGAAAGCTAATTCTGAATGATTTAGGGATTATATCCCCCTATGGTGTAATAAATAATAGGCCTGCCCTTGATCCATGTGCAGTAAATGAACCATCAAAATATAGTTTCTAGGGCTATTCCTCAAGGGGTGTGCCAATGACAGTCATTATGGATTCATTAGGAAATTGAAATGTGAGTGGATGCATGTCTATGAGAGGTACTTCAACAAGCTGATCTACAAGAACTTGTCCCTTGATTACCTTCTAATTGACATACTCTATGTCAAACTCACTGAGAAGCATGATCCATTTATCCATTCTACCTTGAAAAGCTATTTTAGATAGTAGATACTTAAGCATATATACTTTTTAAATGAACATGGTCTTATTATTCAACATGTAATGGCACAGTTTTTGAGCCACAAAAACTATGGCCAAACAAGATTTTTCAATAAGTGCATAATTATGTTCATATGTGACCAAGGTATGACTTAGGTAGTATACAACATGATTTTTTTCATTGTCATCATGTTGAGCTAAGATTTCTCCTAGAGCATGGTCGGTAGCTGATATGTATAACAAGAATGACTTTCTTGACATAGGAGGTTATAAAATAGGTGTATTAACAAGATAGTCTTTGAGCTATTGAAAAAATGTTTGGCAATGATCATCCTAGTGAAATGCAACTCCCTTTTTTAGAAGGTGTGTAAATGGATAACACTTATTTATTAACTGAGAGATGAAGCATCAGATTGATTGGATCTTACCCTACAAACTATGGAGTTGCTTTAAATTGGTTGGTGGTAGTATCTCAGTTATAACATAGACTTTAGCCAGATCAAATTCAATACCTCTATGAGACAGGATGAATCCAAGTAATTTTCATGAAGTTAAATTGAACACACATTTCTTTGGATTGAGTCTAACTTTGTGCTCCCATAATCTTTCAAGTATCTTATGCAACACTGCCGGATGGTCGACTCTAGTTTTGGATTTTCCTAGTATGTCATCAACATAGTCTTCAATAATATCATGCATCATATCATGGAATATTATATTCATGGCCCTTTGATATGTATCTCTAGCATCTTAAGGCCAAATGGCATTACGTGATAATAAAATGTTCCCCATGGAGTGTTGAATGCTATTTTATGTTAATATTCTAGTGCTATTTTGATCTGGTTGTATCCTGAAAAGCCATCCACAAGTGAAAGCATTTCATAACCTACCATGGATTCAATGATCATGTCAATATTAGGTAATGGAAAATCATATTTAAGACAAGATTTGTTGATGTCTTGAAAATTAGTATAAATTTTGGTCTCTTCAAGCATTTTACTAATAGGTACCACATTAGAGATCCATTCTGAGTAGTCAATGGGTCAGATACATCCTGCTTCTAAGAGTTTTTCTAACTCTTTCTTTACCAATACGTTAATGTAAGGATGCATCTTATGTAGATTTTATTTTACTGGTTTAGTGTCAGGATTAACTACAAGGTGGTGTAGAAATAAGGCATGGTCTAAACCTGGCATGTTAAAATAGGCCCATGCAAAGATATCTACAAATTATCTCAACAGGGTTGTAAATATGTCAAGTTCCTCTTTAGTGAGGGATGCACCTACTTTTATCCATTTTAGGTTTGATAGAGTCTCGATATTTACCTCTATCATATCTTTAACTAGAAGGGTTGAACCATCTTCTAAGATAATAGGTAATGAATTGAACTATTGGATTATGTTAGGGTCCTCTGTTAGGACTTGATCTTCAACTTCTCCTAGGCATGATGAATCTAAGTCCCCTAATGGGATATCTAGCCATTTGACAAAAATAGTCAAAAATTCTTGAAATATTTGATCAAATACTTGTTGTTGCTAAAAACTGAACTCAGATCCACATGCAAGTTCATCATTGGTGGTCTTCTATTCTAAATGTGAAGAAGAATGAACATCCCCATCTAATGGTGCCTGAAACAAGTTTTCACCACTAGACTGGCCTTTATCTTTACTTTTTCCTTGGTCAAAAAGTGCCTCAAAGAGGTTTTCACTTTGGGACCTCAATGTTTTACTTATTTATTTTTGGCTAAGGGTGCTCACTCGCTCTCCAAAATAGGCTATAATATCCAATGTAATTTAGAATCCTGACTTGTGATCTCCTAATGAAACATTGTCTTTAAGGCCTAAGAAGTCACATAATGCCTCATCATTTTGGAACTCATCAATTGATAGACTAGATTCTTGTTACTCCTAATCTATCAGTTAGGGATAATATAATGGAAATGGGTTGCGATGAATAGCCAAGGTAAGGGTAAAAATGGCATTATTATCAAATAGGTTTGTTTCAACTAGGTCATCAAAGATGAGGCTATGATTAGACTCTTCTTCACTATCAACATCATCATCACTAGTCACTAGTGATGGAGTTTAAATAAGATATGTGAGTTCACCCTAAAGTGGTTTAAATCTAAATCCATAAGGTCTTTCATACTTAGTCATGGAAATTGGCTTGATGTTTCCTTACTGATCTGATCTGAGGCGTCTTCCTTCATAATTATGACACTCCATAATCTTATTGGGAATAGGATACTTGGCATTTTTATAACAATTAGCTTGGTTTTCATTGTATAACCATGATTCATTCCCTTCAAGAGGGCCAGGTTCTAGGTTAGATGCTGGTATAAATGTGATAGGTCCCTTATCTTTGTTCTTTTATTGCCAATACATATGTGGATTGACTTTAGGTCATCCAAAGGTTTTTGGATTTTGAGAAAGATTGGCAATATGAAATGTATCATGGGTCACATACTCTCCTAGTCCATTATCTGAAATGGTGAAATGATTAAAATATTTAGGAGGTGGCATGTAGGAAAGGAAATCTAAGGTATTAGGATCTATGTAATTATTTGGTGAAGGATCAATAAGTATAGCCTTTCCTTTATCCTGCTTGGAACTTGGATTCAGGTAATACTAATAATTATAGCTTTCAAATTCAACCTCAAGATGTTTGTAGTGTTCATATGGGTGTAAATCTCTTAGAATATTCACTTCCATCCTTGAGTGTGAAAACTTGATACATTGGTGCAGTATTGATAGGATTGCAGGAATCTTATACAACCAAGGCCTACTTAGAAGCATATTATATGATAACTCAAGATCAAGCACATGACAAAGTGCATTATGGGTCAAAGGCCTAATGATAACTAGCAAATTAATGGTGCCTTGTGATTCTATTTCTTGATTATCATAGGCTTTGATGGTTATCATTTTTTTTTGGAGATCTATGATTGTGTACCCAAGAAGCTTGATGAGGTTTAGAGACATTATGTTGAGGCCCGATCCATTATCTATAAGGACATGTTTCACTTTATGTTGATTTATATAAACTTCTATGTAGAATGGGTTATTATGGAGTGGGCTAAGGGAAAACATATCACTTTGGTTGAATGTGACTTGTTGGGCTAGGGCTAGGTTTCCAACCAAAGCTTGAAATTTATCAAGGGATATGTCACTAGAAATAATGGATTGGGTTAAAAATCATTCAATATGTTGTTGTGTATTATCGACATTCACAACAAATCTAAAATATAAATGTGTTGGTGTCTTCTAAATTTTTTCCAAAATATCAAACTTCTTGTCTTGGTCAGTAGTGAATGGTTTATTATGAGGCTGAATGGTTGGTTAGATGACAAACAAAGTGTCAGATGGTTCTAGGCCTGGGATAGTAATAGATAGTAATATTTGACCTCTAAGTTGTGATTTCACAATCAAGATTAAATATTAGACCATTAATGCTAACCAATGTTGGGAATGGTCAAATAGGAGAAGTCTTAATTGCTAGTGCACTCGTATATGGTCACATGGTAAGGATAGGTTATTGATATAAGGTCCAAAGGGGGAAGTCCTAGTTTGTTGGTTTGCTTGTATTCACTCCCAGGTCAAAGAAGGATTATCTATGTAATTTGGCTAAATGATGTTTTTTAACAATAGTCTAGGATGATTAGTGCTTGGTCTAGGATTAATGGAGATGGTATTAATGCTACCCCCTACAATATGACCTACAAACCTATTGTAGTCATGTGAAATTACATGGTAGGTTTGTTGGTTGTTACCATTTTGACATTGGTTTTGTCCATTGTTCTATCATTGTGGGTTCTAATGCTAATTTTGTTGATTCTATTGGTTCAGACTTTGATTTTGATAATATTGATTTTGCTGCTGCATTGACCATTTTTGTTGTTATTGTTATTGCTGATCATTTTTCTACTATAGATTGTTATTTCAAGGAAAGGGGTTTTGATAAATCCAAATATTTTGATTAGATGTGGAATCACCATTATATAATGTTATCTCCCCATTCTCCAACATATTCTCAATTAAATGCTTTATTTGGACACATCTCCATAAATTATGCCCCTTGAATCGATGATAGTCATAGAATTCATTTTCATGGTACCAATTAGGATAAGGAATGTCTTACAGATAATGCTTTGGTATAGGCCAACTAATCAGGTTAATAGTAGTAATCTTGCAAAATATAAACTCAATAGGTTCTCCTAGGTCACTAAAGACACAACGTGCAGGCATGGTTCTCCTAGGAGGAGGGGTTTGTAATGGTAAAGACGGCTATATTTATTTTGTAAGTCTTGGTTGTTGTGCTTGTGGCATTAGTTGAAAATGTTGATATTTAGGAGTAAGATAAAAAGGTGGTATAGATGATGTTTTCACTATTTAGACATGACATGATTTGGTTATTCCATTTCCCATAACATTCCTATTATGGTCGAATTGCTTTGGTCTTTCTTGGTCATTAGCTTGTGTTGGTTGTGATGCTTGAATTTGAATGGGATGCTAATGTTGGCTATTTCCCTGATTGGTACCTTGATTTTAATTAGTTAAATTAAGCTTGATGACTCCTTTATTGATGAGCCCTCACTCGATCAACCTTTATTAATGATATCTTTGAAAGTATGTGCACATTAGAGTTCTAGATGATAAGCTATCTCACTATGCAAATTTTTGGTAAACACAGTGGCTAATTGTTTATCTAATAAACTATGGGTGAAATAGCTTGTAAATTCTCTCCATCACTATAGATAACTTTCAAAACTCTCACCAGGCTTTGGCTTTACTTGCGTTAAGTCCACTAATGAAATCTCATGCTTGAGATTATAGGAAAAGTGTTGCACAAAATTATCAGAAAGATCATCAAAATCCATTACTAAATTTTTGGACAACTTTAAAAACCACTCCAAGGATTGACCAGCCAAGCTCCTTGGAAATAACAACAAAAGGTATATGTCACTACATGCCAGTGGTTGACATACGACAAAGAATTTAATTAATTGGGCCTTAGGGTCACCTTTCCCTTTGTATTTGTTGAATTTCAGTAGTTTGTATCCTAGAGGAAATGGTATCTACAAATACTCCATGTTGAATGTATAGGAACACACGTCATCCAATTTGAAATTTTTAATGTATTTCCAAGCTTGAATTTTAGCAATTGCATCCTTCATCTATTGTAATTATTAGGATAGGAAACTATAAAGAACTTTGGTTTGAGGGAGAATATTAGTCTGGGTAGATGGTTAGGAGGTCACAAGTGGGACACTTTGACTAGGGTATGATAGAAATACATGTTGGGGTATGTTGGTTTGGTTGGGTAATGGACCAAGAATATGCATACGTGGATTAGGATGTACTTGAAATTGCACATTTGGTTGTGTGATATTCTATTTAGGGTTTGTGATAAAGGTTTAACTTGGAGGATTTTATGGTTGGGATGGAGGGATATAACTATATTGTGCTTGATATGGTTGAAAAGGGACATGATGTTGACTAATCAAAACTTACTATTAAGTGGAAACTTGTAGACTAGGACCCAGTCTCTAAATTTGTGGCACATTTTGAACCAACAGTTGTCTAGTAGGTATTTAAGAAACATGGGGACCTTCTTATTTGCATGAATCCTTATGGGGAAGGGAAAATAGGTTATAGATTTAGCATCTATCATTGACCAATATTTGCATGTTGTTGACTAGTCATTGCTTAGTTTTGGATATGCATATTAGTCTATGACTGAAGAGGTATGTTTGTCATTACCTAGTGAGGTGGAACATTAGTTTCCCCTGATTGAGGTGGTAATGTATTTATCCTCTATTATGCTGATACACTAGATTGTACCTTTTGTTTTGGAATATTACTTGTTACTTGTTGAAGAGGAGTAGGATTCATCACATTCTATCATTGAGGTGTGACATTGACCTTTGTTTAATTACCTAATCCTGTAGGTTGTATACTTGAAGAAGCAACTAGTTGAGGTTGGGATGTAGAAACTCCTATTCCTTGGTATGATGATCTACTCATGGGATTAACTATAGGCACATTTTTTTTGCTAGTTATTTGTGCATTAATACCAATTTGATCAGGATTGGACATTGTTTGCACATTATCCACTACATTTGGCTCACTATTCTATGTAGAGGCCAAAGATACTTCTTCAATAATAGACATATGCATCAAGTTATCTATCAAAGTAGTTTGCATAAATGGGTCATAACTTAGATTCTCTTATCCAATTAACTCTATCAACACTCATATTAAAGGAATTAGGTCAATAATAGGCTTACTTACCATGTTCATCTGATTGAAATTACCTGCTATATTTAAATAGGGTGTATATGATGTCTGCATTTGGTTAAGTGACCTTCCATGATGTTTTGGCCTCGATTAGATATATTAGTGTCTTGGTATGTTGTTTGGACTAGAGCCATAGGATTAGTAGAAGAAGCCTTTTGGTCATAAATGATATTGTGGGCACTCTTACTAGGCTTGCTAAATTCTTAAGAGGGAAGACTGCTAGAAACTTGGCCCCTACCTCTATGTCTCTAACCAAAATCTCATCTTTATTCTCTAAAAAATGTTGCTCAAACAAAAATGGATCATACATGGAAGCCATATTAGTAGAATATGACTATTGAATAATTGGCTCATCCACCTTGGGTATTGTAGCTAGGTATTATGTGGTTTGTTCTTGGTCTTGTTCTGAATAAGGTGGTGTGTTAACCAAATATTCAACCAAGGGATCTTGGTTTTGTGCCCCTGATTGAGTATTATAAGAGGGATAAGAATCCATCTCATAAGTAATATTATCCATGTAGGGGTCTTGCACCATTTCTTCCTGTGCAACTACATTACTAATCCTTATATTGTACATGAGTCCACTACAAGTGTAAGAATACACGTTAGGATCCATAATCAATGCCTTGTGATAAAAGGTCAAAGAGTTTTACAAACTCTAAAAAAGACAAAATCTAAAATAGATGATGTTCCAACTTGGTCTAGATTCATCAAAAGGATCAAAAGGTTTATGCAA
Source organism: Torreya grandis (assembly GCA_037957365.1). NCBI lineage: Eukaryota > Viridiplantae > Streptophyta > Pinopsida > Cupressales > Taxaceae > Torreya > Torreya grandis. The sequence continues at coordinate 863,763 of JARHVA010002256.1, read as the reverse complement.
ATATTTGTGAGGAAATAAGTTAGTGTGAATTATTTAACATTTCACTATTCACATAAAGATAAGCACGTAAATAGACCAAAAATAAAAATTCCAAACTCTAAGGTCGAAGTGTTTCAAATCAGTCTAATCTAGAAATTTAAAAGTTTCTAGATCTTTTGGCCAAATGTGGCATCAAAAGCTAGGCTCAAACAAGGTATGCACTAGGACTCTTGGCCAAATGGTGTCAAAAGCTAGACATTGAAGCAGATGAAAATTTTAATCTAACGGATTTGAAACACTTCTAACAAACACTAGACATTTGATTTTTGGACATGAACTTGATCAACTAGGTATAAGGTATGAAACAAAAGTCACTTTAGAGATATAAATAATGGTATAAAACTTGGTTCTTTTGACAAATAAGCTAGAAAAAAGTGAACAATATACAAAAGATCACAAAAGTACACTCAAATTGGTTTGAAAATGTAGGAACAAATTTAAATTCTATGTAAGAGGGTATATGAAACAATATTTGAAATGTTTTGGATAGTGTAACAATGCTACACTACCCAAAAGGTGTGACAAAAATGTTTGTTTCAAAAACTCTCTATGGCAAAGATAGTTTCCCACAATTTTGATAGCATAACACTAATTTTCTTGACTTAAAATGTTATGGTGCATAGACTCAAAGTGCAAGTGTTTAGCAAAAAATGGCTTAAGTCTATCAAGTGGTGATAATGATCTTGAGTCTAAAATGGTGTTCAACCCAAATTGGAAATTGTACCTAAGTTCCCTCAAGTTTAGTGCGAATGGTGAACCCACTTAACAAATCAACCCTATGAACTTATTAAGTTGTAATTTTGAATTTAGATTATAAGTAAATGACTTAAACAAATTTGGTAAAGGTCTAGACTCAATTGGGCATCATAACTATGCCAAAGTGGATGATATGACTCCCAAGCTTTTGATGAACTTTGAACAAGGAAAATTGATGATCTCACATGGGCAACATAACACCTTTTTTTTCAAAGGAAAATGGGGACCATGTGTTTTGGTTTGAATTTTTTATTTACACCAAGTTTTGAATTTAAACAAAACTTTAATCTAGGACAAGACCAACTAATTAATCACTCTTAGATCCTAAACTGACATGGTTGCTTGGTATTGTTAGAATCCATCTATATATGTCATTTAAGAGGATTTTAAGTGTTCATCCAAAAGTAAATGCACATTATATAGTAGGGTTTTTATACCCCCATTCTCTTAAATGACAGTACTGTGACATGGACCTTGAGGCATACCTTGCACCAATAATACTTCTGTGGAAAATGGAGATTTTTCTAAGATCTAACAAGTTTCCAAACATTCTAGAGGAATCAATTACACAATGACTTTCACACCAAAAAATTCAAAAGAAAATCATGCATTTTGGGTCCATATCACTTGGCTTGTTATAAAAAGGTCTAGTCTTTTTTGTAACCATTACATCCTATTGTTCACTCAGTGTAGTGCAATGTCCAAAGTGCCACTACATCCCATGTGCAACTCCAATTGGGAGCCAAATGAAGTCAATGTCAGGAGGTGAAACCTTGGGTCAAAGCTTCCTTAAAGAACTTGTAGGAGGTGATAAAGTCCCCCTCATAAGCCAAGTTTGCATAAAAAATAAAGAAAGCATGAAAGTAGAAATACTTTAGGGTCATTTTTAAGGTCACCCAAACTTTGATGAGTTTTTTGGGAGTGATTTATGTGAATTTATTTCTAAGCCTTGGACTAGGCTACTTGCAATAGGAATGGTGTTTTTGATTCTAAGGGTTTCCTTAAGGGGACAAATGGAAGAGCATACATGCAACACCCCTCTTTTTGTTAAATAAAAATTTATTTTAAAAAATTGAATACCGAAAGTTTGAAAAGGTGAGTTCATTTTTTAGACCAAATGGAAAATGAGGTGGTGTTTATTTGACCCCTTTGTCTTAGTTGTAACTTTGAAAACTAATGCTAAAAACTCACTTAAACACCTAAATATTATTTTAAGCACCCAAAATAATTTTCTTAATTCATTTTAAGCATGAAAATGGTGATCTAAACATGTTTTTATCAAATTTCAAGCTTGGTCCTACAACAAAAATGTTAGCATGTCCTCTAGCCTTGAAGATCTTTTGGGTTTGAAACAATGAACTTTAGAAAAAGAGCTCGAGTCTGTGTTTTAAAAAAACATAGTGACCGACGTCGATGATATAACTGATGATGGTTACATTTGTTAATTGATGATGGTTATCTAATTGACATTAGTTATACCAATGTGACCAATGATAGCTATCCAACTGATGTTGATTTTATTAACTGACGTCAGTTATTGTGTAAACCTGTGGTAAACAAAAAATGGAAAAACAAAGTTAGAAAATCAATTTTCAAGAGTTTTAATGATTCAAATGAATATTTTAAAGATGTAAAATGATCTTCTTCATGCATGGGATGCATCTATTCCCACCTAACATGCCATATGTGATCTAAGAATTTGACTCAAGATAGGATGGTTAGTATGGTGTTAGTTCCAAAATGAAAATAAAATGAAAGAAACACACTAACTAGAATAACATCTCTAGGCCTAGACACTAGGGAGAGATTAGTTAAAAAACATGAAAAAAATAGACAACTAAAATTCAAAAGAAATCTTCTTTTACCTCTCTTGGATGCTCCAAAATGCTTGTTGTAGTGGTTTGCTCGGCTTGTGCTCATGAAGTCCTTGGCAATGGAAGCTTGGCTACCTCCATCTCTCCTTGGTACCTTTGGATTATGGATTAACTTGGATTGGAATCAATTTGGCATGGTAACGCTAGTTTCATGAAGCTTTTAGAACCAATCTTGCATTATAACTTTGCATAATCATGTCTTATAAATGATGTTCATGGCCTCTCTATTTATAGATTTTTGAGAATGTCTAGAAAAAACCTGAACCATCCATCCTGAGATTGAGATGTGTGGTTGAGGATTAATTGAATTTTTGGAATTAAGTTTATAATTATCCTCATCATGACATTGGAAGATGTGGTAATTAAGAGGCATGGAGGGCATCATGGAAGGCATTGATGAGGCATGGAGGGCATGAATCCTTATATTTGTGGCATTTATGGCCTAGGGATGTTTTCCCAAGAAATGAGGTCACCAGATGATACAAATATTCAATATTCATTTCCAAAATAAATTATTTAACAAGTTTACATGGAATTCTTAATTAGGCCTTGATTTGGGTTAACTAGCTCATAAGCATGTTTAAGTTCTTTGTGCACAAATTACTCGGATTGATTAGAATGCCTTGTTATTGGTCCAAAATTTGACTAGATTGGAATTGGAAGGCAATGTCAGATGCATTGGATCCATTATCCCATTTAGGATGCTACCAATAACAAATAATGAAGGTACATGTCTTGTGTAATAAATTTAATAGGAAAGATCAATCCAAAACACTTAGGTGTAAAATTGGCATTTTGACTCAAAATGATATTATCAAAGTTAGCTAGCCCATAAATTGCATTGCCCTATTTAGGGATACCCTAGCCAAAAAATTTACCTAAATATATCAATTTCATATCATTTAGCATGTTTTAGTGTTTGTAGGCCAAATTATGTATTTTGGGTGGAAATTGGCCAAAACCCAAATTGGAGGTTATCGGTGGCCAAATTTAGGTGTCTACACTCAACATAATTCTCTTTTAGATCTTATCCTATATATATTCCATTAAATTATTTAGATATGAAACCAAACTTTGCATCTTTGAATCACTTTTTCTTCTCCTTGGGGTTTGATTAATCCTATGCTATTCTACTATGTATTTATTTCACATACTATTTCACTCTATGTAATCTAACCATTCACGATTGATGAATGACTTAGACTCTCTACCAGGTTGTTTCTTATGCTCTAGGTTCTCTATCCACATGTTCTTGACAAAGTAATTTGACTCTCTACTAAGTCTGTATTGTAGTGTTCTATAGTTCTTTCATATTATTTTATACTATGTGTTTACTATGCATCCATGCTTGATGAAGATCCTTGGAAATTATTTGAGTCCATGATATCCTATTCTATAGTACATGTATCTTATTTTTCAATTTTTCATTCTCTATCAACCTGCATTTGATGGAAAACACTCTTCTATAAATTCGACCTAACACTTTGGTTAGAATATGCTCATGTGCTCAATTTCTTTAGATAAAAAATTTGGGATATTTGAAATAATTCCAAAACCATCATATAAATATTATGCATCTCATCCATCAAGTAACATTAAATTCATATGTTCTCTACCCACCTATTTATGGTGGATAATTGTATGCATTTAACTAGATGCCTCATTTTGTAGGTGAACTACTAGTCTGCACTTTTCAAGGCATATTCTACTAACTATTTGTTAGTTGACACTCTTCTTCCACATTTTCCTCTTGGGATATCTACCTCAAATCAATAATTTTACTATACATCCTTATTGATGCATTACTTTTCTACATTCCTCTTCTCACATGATATTATCCTCTTATGGCTTCTTAAGGATATTGACCTTTCTCTAATATGAAAATTGATGTGGTAATATGATGAGGTTTCCTATTCAAGAGAAGCCTCACCATGCATCCAAAAATTACTAGCATAATTAAACACACAATTTACTTTAAATGATAATAAACAAGATATAAAATATTTGAAGCTTCAAAACTTTAAAAGAGGGGCTCCTCACTCCCTTCCTAGAGATCATAACTTCATTCTCTCTCACACTCACTCATCTCACCCATTGGCAAGGTTCAATCCTCAATCCCCTACCCTCTCTCACACCTCTTAGATATTTTAAAACCATAAAAACACATAGATCAATCAACCAACTTTCAATATCTAAAAAAGTAGCCTTGATAAAAACCCTTGAAAATAACCATTTGTGTGGTCCAAACACCCATATTTATAGTAGTTATAGATTACTATCAGCTCATCTAGTTAAAGAGTCAAAAAATGTCATGTTACTAGGTTTTTTGATTATTTTAAAAAATTATACCCTTAGGATAGTGTAGTTAAGTTAGACCTCAAGTCTTATGGATCTAAAAAAAATTCAATTTGAATCTAACTATCCTTTTAACTCCAAATTTCTAGGTGTCATCACATCCAACTAGCCAATTTAACCATTTATTCATTCTATCTTCAGGCTCTTTGTTTTCTTTGTTTATTGTTTCATGATCTACTTATTTTCTTATTGCTTATAGGTATCATCTTCTTCTGTGCTTTGTTTCATTAGGCTCCTCAAAACCAATTGTATTTTATATTTATTTTGCACTTAATCCTAAGATTAATACCTCCTTATATCCCTTGCATGCCCATTAAAAAGTTTTCCCCTTGTGTTAACTAATTTTTTTGGTCTTGTACATGACCTTCACATTTGTTTTGATACTTATATTTACCTTCATGATTCTCAGCTTGGTAAATCCTATGTGGTTCTCCAAATTATTTCATGTTACTCTCTAGTGCCCTACCTTCTTCTTCACCTACAAACTCATTCAAAACTTGCAGGATTCAGGTTATCTTGGGATGAACCTACATTAATATGTTTACTTATCATGGTATATTACTTAATATTAAATAATGAGGTCCTTATCTACCCTTATCTACTAGTTTTATAACACCTAAATTTTAAATATTTAATGGAAAATGTGATCCTTTGAATCATATAAAATCTTTCTATGTTTCATGTCTTGATTTTATGCAACATGATATTTTATTGACTAATATTTTTCATTGAAGTCTTAATTATTATGTTTTGGATTGGTTTATACCCTATCATTGAGATCTATATGTTTTTTCAACTCTTTAGCAAATAGTTTCTTATATTATTTTTTAATCATCATTAGCCAAAGTTCACATTTTCTTAGCTAGTGCAATATAAACATAGACCTAATGAGCTTGATAATGACTATGTGCTTAAATTCAAGAAAATTATCATGAATATATCTCACTAATTACCTGATATTTAATTTCAAAATATTTTATCTCAGATTTCAATTCAACCTATTAAATATAACATTATTTACAACTAATGTTAATATTTTAATGAACTTCATCATATGGTTAAGAAATTTTAAATCAATATTTTATAAGACAATATGATTAAAGATGGGGCGAGTACCCCTACCTCTAGTGTAAATTAATATTAAGGTAAAAAAAATTTAAGGCTAAGGGTAATGATACTATTTTTAAATCTAAGAATAATACCAAGAATATAATCAATGAAAAAATGTAACCACTTGATATGCTTGTCCTTCCATTAAAAGAGTGACTTAAATTTACATGATTATATTAGAATCCTTAATTTATTCAATGAAATATAATATCTTCACCTCCATAGTGTGAGTTTAATTATACCAAAATTTACATAATAACTATGATGTTAATGTATATTGTGAATATCATAGAGATTCAAGTCATACTATAAATAGATGTTTCTCACTAAGTTGTAATATTCAATACTTGATTGACAATGTTGAAATAAAAATGTAAGGATACAATTATAATATAAATGCATTAGTTTCTCAACCAAATCAACATTTGAAAGTGTTTACCCACTATCTTATAAATAAGGTTACTAAAAATAATAAAAATCAATATGATTCTCATATGGCAACTCCAAATAAACCTCCTATGATTTTCAATGCTCACATATTATATGGTTTCATATGCAAAGTTAAAGATGTACATAAAGATTTTCATCATATTTATTTCTATGGCCATAATATTCCAATATATGGTTCAAATAATGGACCATTATTCATATGCACTTTTATAGATACACATTCAAGGTTAAGAAAGTCATTATAATTGGTAATGGTTCAAGCCTAAACATGTGCACAATGTAGTTTATTAATAGTTCAGTATATACTAATAATGATTTAGATAGTACAACCAATGTTATTAAAGGATATGATAATCTTAATCAGACACCTCTTAGGGGTATCAAATTACTTATCACTATACGTTATTTCTTAACCCTAAAATATAGATTAAGGGATCTAGGGTAGAAGGGGATAGAGAAAACTTAAGTAAAAGGGTGATAAACTATCTATATATCAAGATAATTAATTTAAAAACCAAGATAAAAAATATTCTAAACTTATATACTAAGATATGCTAAAAATACAAGGTAAAATTATGCTAGATATTATAATGACAATGTAAACAAGATACTTAATTGGTTTTGATGCAAATACAATCTGGATCTAAAACATGAAGGAATCAAAATGGAAGTAGATTTTGGGATTTTCATCAAATTATTGATTAAGGACTTATGTGACTTAAAATACTTATGTTGACCTCAAATAGTTATACTAATGCTTATATCTAACCTAGATGTATGTGTCTAGTATGAAATACCTATTGAATATAGATGTGTCCACCTATAATATTATGGGTTTTATGTCTATTTGGATCTATTACATTTAATTCTAGATCATGAAATTTCACTCCTTGTCAAATAAGAAAACCCTAGCTCTTCATCTTCATAGTGAATGTGGGAAAAATGGGTTAGTTGGCTCATGGTGTTGACGTAACCTATAATATCCCACCCCTATTTGAGATATCTACTAGTTGAATTTTCTCAATTGATTTTAGTTTTTATGGTTTGAGATTTTGTCAAACACTTTGTATGAAAGGTAGTTGAATCTTGATTTTAGGGTGTTTAGGTGTTTGATTTGCTATATTTTTTTATTTATTTTCAATACCACAACATTTTCCAATAAATAGTAATGATAACCAATAGATTTGAATAACAAATAATAAGCACTCTACCTCAAATTTGGTTCTATTATCACTATGTCAGGTTTGAATACATAGATGTCAGGTCTGAATACGTAGATGTCAGGTTTAATACACTTTAGATTAGGTTGTTAACATCATAAGACAATGTATACAAGATGTAAAGAGTGGAATGCCAAACTGATCACAACATACCCATAAGCTATTTATTTAACAATGTGACTTCTATGATTGACTAATGAAGGTTGAAGTGGTTTGTACATATTGAATAATAAACTCCAGACTGCTAAAGATGAACCTATAGCCAAAATCCAAAACAATTATATTGCTTCTCTAGAAAACTTTAACAACAAACTAAAAACCCTTTATTAGATGCCTTGCTCAAATCATCAACTTCTCCACCTTTATTTTGTAGTAAATTGATATCATTAGATTAGCCACCCTCAATGATGGCAAATGTAACTCAAATTCTAAGGCATTTTAGCCTAGACTTAAAACACCACCTTCAAGATGTTGTATAACCCAACAAGTATAGACTTGTATGACCTAGTAATGAGAATGGCATATGCCCAATAAGGAGCAATCATAATTAAACAAATAATCAATAGGTATACTTATGATCTCAGATGATAATCTTCTTAAAACCTTGAAACAAACTCCTCAATAAGCATAATGTGACTTCTGATGTAAAGCCACCTGTAATAACAACCTTGGGATGGTATCTCACACCTAAAGGTTACTCAAATTAGAGAGAATGAATATTCTCCCTCATCAGATTAAAGAAGAAACCCTTGTTTTCTCCTCACAGCCAAAGCTTCACAAATTTCATAAGTATGGAATCAATAATGAGTGATGAATTTGCTTGTGTTATTTTATTATATCACTTCTAATGGGTGCCAAACCTAATGACTTATATAATTTGACTTTATAGCATTAAATACACTTTTATAATAAAGTCAAATAACTCATCATAATATTATGCACTTTATAATGAATTATTATTAAAGTAATAATTTAATAATAATTAAAATTCCATAACTCCTTCAATAATCAACTTTTATTAATTCCATCAATGCCAGAAGGTATCCCACTATTTCCTCTACTCACCACGGTGCCTTACTAAAAATAGTAAGGTTGGCCCCCAACATCCAACTGACTTACTAAAAATAGTAAGTGTATATAAATAGAGCTAGAAAACCTTGGAGATGTTCACCTCATAATATGCTAAGGAAATGGAGAGATAAACATTGCAAATTGCCATCTGGAGAACTCATTAACACCTACATTAGTCCCTCTAATCACCATTATTAACCTATGATGACCTGATGATAGGTTAATCTACAAAACTTGAATACTTGCTAAAAAGGGGACATTATAGTCTACCCTCCCTGAAATTGCTTGTCCTTAAGAAATATCAAATGAATGCCCTAACCTGTCATCTAAATTTTGAGATCCCAAATCAATCAGTAGTTTGCCTAACCATGCCTAACACCACTGTAAACAACTAACTAGGTGTAGAACAATGTACCACACATAGATAACCCTGGATCCCAAAACCACATTAGAATTTTGTTATACACATTACTTGCTAACTTTCACTATGTTACTCTGATATAAAATTCACCTTGTTGAAAGTGGTGAAGCAACACATTAGGATCTAACTAAACTAATGTGTTAAACCTATCACCACCTAGATCCTAACATAGCAAAGCCTCACATCCATCGAACATGGGAAAATTAAAGTATCTTGAAGTATCTATATCAAAACACCTCTCTCTATCCTCTGTAAGCCTCCCATGAATGTGATGTCTACCCCTCATGGGTGTTGAAATATGTGTAATTTATTCTCTTAGGTTGATGATATAGAACATATCAACACCCTCTAGATTGAATATCTAACCTATGGGAATGCATTCCCAACTGCTAGGGTTATAAGGTGCCAAAGTATCAACCCTATGCCACTCTCCAATGCTAAGGAGATGATACAAATATCCTCCAGACTCTTAAACAACTATTATCCTCCAAGGATAATGAGAAGAAAACTTATCCCCATTAATAGAGTAGATGTCCCCTACCAATTGATGATGTGGATCTGGAGATGGAAACACTCCATCCCATAATGAATGATATGAATCCTAAGCCAATTCATACCTATGCACCATCAAATGATATATATGTGGAATAAAAGAGAAGTGATGAACAGTCCTTAATATGTAGTTGAGATGGAATGCATCTACCTGTGCCAATGATTGACCATCATATTCTTCAAAAACACTTTCCTCATCACTCTCATTATCTGAAAAGGGTGTATATTTAGGAACATCTGCTACAACATATTGTTCTCTATTGAGCTCATCCAATTCACTCATTCCACTAGTGTCACCTACAGATGTAAATGAAATGGATGTTTTCACATCCTCAACATGCACATCCCCATAATCCATAGATGTATTCTCATCACCAATGGTTACCATAGATAGCTCAATTATAGTTGTAGGTGATGAGGACTACACCAAGCTCAACTCCATGGTAAGCTCATCAATCTAAGTCTCTGACTCTTGAAGTTCATTGAGTATTCTTTAAAGAGTCCATGGTGACCTCAAGCTCATAAGTGAGCTCATAAACCTCCTCCTATTTCCCTTTAAGTGTATCATAATACATCCCCTCAAGCATGAGAAGATGATCTCTATCTGATAGTAGCTTTAGGTAATTATTTTTCATTACCCCCAATGTTTCTCTGAGTGCTTGAAACTCTACAGGGGAAAGATCACAATCCAAGTACTCATGTGTGACTAGAGTCCTCCAATAATAATTTTCCATCAATTGTTGATTGACATCAAGGTGTTCTATGGATGTAGCTATCATACCTTCATTCACCTTCAATTAACTTTCCAAATGGTGAGACCCCTGGAACATATCATCTCCACACAAAATTTCTAATTTATAATCATCAGTATGATAGGATGTTGAATCACCATAATTAATTGAATAGAGAACATCATCATGTGTGCCACCAAAATTGCACACATCCTCATCAAATGTACTATTATTTTGATCCTCAAAGGATGACTCAAATGAGAGGCTAGAGGTTATTTATTTGACATCCTCATCACTCATTTCCTCTTCTAGAATAGATACATGTTCATCTAAAAAACTATCTTAGTACCCATCAGTCTCATATGAATTTTCTAATTTTAGATCAACATCTTGCAACATACAATCTGATTTTATTTCTAGTCTAATATCAACTTCATGAACATTGAGAATGTTATCTTGGGGTTCTGGCAAACAACTGTCATGATGTAAAGCATTCTCATCAAAAATCACTTCAAATTTAAACCCCTTTTCTTCCACCTGCTCATATTATTTGTTATTCATATCTCAATTTCCAACATTAGGAGACTCCTCAACATCATTCCCTTGATGCAACATAGCTACTAACTCATGGTTATGCTCAACATTATGACTATTGTCATAAAAATTAGGTGAATTTTTCCTTTAAACATCCTCCTAGTGTACTTTACCAAACAAATCTTTCTAGGACTCAAAGTAACAACAAAAATTGGATATCTATTAAAAGAGTATTGTATTTTAAAATCATTTGGCATGCCCTGATAGTCCTCAAAGAGTTTATTGGGTTCTTATTCATAACCTTCCTTGATCTTGATGGCTTCCTATTCATAGTCTTGGTTTTTCCTTCAATCCTATAGTAACCCATTGTCATACTCTGAATATTTTTGATACACCCAACAAGATGGTAGGAAACCACTTTGATACCATTGTAATATCCCAACCTTGTTTGAGATATCTACTAGTTGAATTTGCTCAATTAATTTTAGTTTTGATGGTTTGACATTTTGTCAAACACTTTGTATGCAAGGTAGCTAGATATTGATTTTAGGGTGTTTAGGTGTTTGATTTGTTGTATTTTTGATTGATTTTCAATACCATAACATTTGCCAATAAATAGTAATGATAACCAACATATTTTCATAACAAATATTAAGCATTCTACCTCAAATCTAGTTCTATTATTACTATGTTAGGTCTGAATACATAGATATCAAGTTTGATACACTTTAGATTAGGCTATTAACATCATAAGACAATGGATGCAAGATGTAAAGAGTGGAATGCCAAACTGATCACAACATACCCGTAAGTATTTCTTCAACAATGTGACTTCTATGATCAAAGAATGAAGGTTGAAGTAGTTTGTATAGACTGAACAATAAACTCCAGACTGTTGAAGATGATCTTGTAGATGAAAGCCAAAATAATTATATTGCTTCTCTAGAAAAATTTAACAGTAGACTAAAAACCCCTTATTGGATGCCTTACTCAAATATTCAACTTCTCCACCTTTATTTTGTAGTGAACTGATATAATTAGATTAGACACCCTTAATGATGGAAAATACAACTCAAATTCTAAGGTGTTTAAGCCTGAACTCAAAACACCACCTTTAAGATGTTATACAACCCATTAGGTACAAACTTGTACGACTATGCAATGAGAATGGCACAGCCCTAGTACGGAGTAATCAATAATTAGACAAACAATCAATAGGTATACTTATGATCTTAGATGATAATCTTCTCAAAACCCTAGAACAAATTCCTCAATAAGCATAATGTGACTTTTGATGTAAAACCACCTATAATAAAAACCCTTGGATGGTATCTCACACCTGTAGGTTTCTCAAATTAGAGAGAATGAAAATTCTCCATGATCAAATTAAAGAATAAACCCTTGTTTTCTCCTTATAGCCAAAGCTTCACAAATTTAATAGGTATGGAATCAATAATGAATGATGAATTTGCTTGTGTTACTTTATTATATCACTTCTAGTGGGTGCCAAAAATAATGACTTATATAATTTGACTTTATAACATTAAATAAAATTTAATATTAAAGTCAAATAATTCATTATAATATCATGCACTTTTATAATTAATTATTATTAAATTAATACTTTATTAATAATTAAAATTCCATGACTCCTTCAATAATGAACTTTTATTAATTCTGCTAGTGCCAGAAGGTAGCCCACAGTTTCCTTTGCTCACCAAGGTGCCTTACTAAAAATAGTAAGGTTGCCCCAACATCTAACTAACTTAATAAAAATAGTAATTATATATAAATGAAGCCAAAAAACCCTAGAGATGATCACCTCAAAATATGCCAAGGACCTAGAGAGATAAACCCTGCAAACTACCATCTAGAGAACTCATTAACACTTACATTAGGCCCTTTAATCACCGTTAATATCCTACAATGACCTGATGATAGGCTAATCCAAAAAACTTAGATGCTCACTAAAAATGGGACATTACATAGCCTCCAATATCCCTCTATTAGTGGGTGCTTCCTACATAACCACTAATTCAAGGAGGGCCTCATACTCGTATTTATACCCTATGTGTGGGCTTGTTTGTGCATAAGGATGAAATATGTGATAAGCAATTACAATAGTGACCTAGCTTATAACTTGGAAAATATGGTGTATACTCCTTTAATACTTAGGACCTATAGATGTGCTATCCATATGAATAATATTGAAATAGGTGAAAATAGGGAAACTTTGCTCAATTAAATTCTTAATTGAATGCTTTTTGTAAGTTTCCTTATAAGTTGTTTTGTTTTTACTAAGTGAGGAATGAACGTGGATTGATCATGCATATATAATAATCCTTTTGTAGAATATCTCACATTAAATCACTTAGGTCAACCATAGGGATACATTAAATTTTCAAATTGGATGACTTGAGGTCATTAGACACTTACGTTAGGATAGGACACTTGTGTCGACATAGGTATTTGACTGGGACACAAGTGTTTGGGTAGATGGAAAAAAGGCATAAGTTTAGAACTTGAAAAAAAAAAGATAAGTAGGTTGACAACATTTTTAGTATGATATAAGGTTTGAGGCATCATAATAATATTGGTCTTACTAAGAGATAATCAATAAGCATAAAGAGATAGAGTATGCGAGCCTTTTGGCAATGGGAAGGGTCTATAAATAATAGGAACAACTAAGGTTTTTATTTTACCAAGTATACAATACTGAGGTCTATATAATTCATAAATAATGTCTATAGTTATAATAATATTTTAGTGTGGTTTTAGGGATTACAAAATAATGGGATTTATGATGCATTACTTAGATGAACATGGCTTAATAAAATGTGATAAAAATGATTACTATTAAAGGCACTCATTATGAGTTACCAACCCAAAATCAAAATTAGGTATTATGTAAAGGGTTACCAAAAATAAATCACAAAAGTTCAAAATACTATACCTAGAGCTCAATTACCCATTCATCCATGTACTAAGGTGATGTCATCATAACTTATTTCATATATTTAAGATAAATAACCTATCAAGGGTTCAATAATACACAATTCCATTTAAACTAAAAAAATATTTATTTAAATACAAATAAAACTATCATAATTAATTGAAATAATAATGATTAAAACACTAGTGATAATGTTTCTAATTACTATATGGATCATGATTATACTATTGGTGACACTAATGAAAGTATACATACAAGTCCTTGAATTCATAATCTTTGAGATTTATAGATATTGATCATGAAGACAACATTTATTAAGCCTCGTACTTATATTTAAAGTTATTTATTATTACACACACACATGTATGTATGCATGCATGCACGCGCGCATGCACACGCACACAAACAACACACACACAAAGAGAGAGAGAGAGAGAGAGAGAGAGAGAGAGAGAGAGAGAGAGAGAGAGAGAGAGAGAGAGAGAGAGAGAGAGAGAGAGAGAGAGAGAGAGAGAGAGAGAGAGAGAGAGAGAGAGGCACACACACACACACACATGCGCACACACACACACATGCACACACACACACATGCACACACACACACACACACACACACACACACACACACACACACACACACACACACACACACACACACACACACACACACACACACACACACACACACACACATAGAGGCACGCACACAGACACATGCACACATGCACACACACACACACATGCATGCACACATGTGTGCGGGGGTGCACACACACACACACACACACATGTATATATAAATACATACATACATATATATGTATATGTATATTGATACACATCTTATTTTTTAAATTGAAATTCGTATGAACTAAATTAGTTTATTTTTTTCTATTAATGTTTAGTATTTTTCTTTCCATACATATTGGTTAAATTAACACTTAAATATTTTGGGTTTAAATTCTAGATTTATTAATTAGTCTATTTCCATTATTTTTAGTCTCTAGATTATAAATATGCATTATTTTTAGATTTTAAAACTATAAAGCAAGTAATTGATAAAAATACAAATTAGATATTTTCTCTTAAATTTTAATTTTAGTGTCCTAAAATGACTATTAATGCATTGTTAAACCAATATGATAAGAGATTGATGACCATGCATAATATAGTTAACAATCTTAATACTCAATTTGTATCTTTTAAAAAACATCAATTCTATGATGTTGATGATAGATGTGATTTTAATTATCCTTCAAATAATGAATGTTTATCTTTGAAAAATATTTTTTCTAACCTTGGTTTGAAAAACAAGAAATAAATGGATTGCAATGGAGGTGGTCTTGGTAAAGATGGGTATTATTGAACCTATTTAGTTTAAAATTACTTTGGACTTGAAAGGAATTTGTTTTATTGTAGGTAACATTAATATGTAGTCATATTTTCTGCCTCAACATAAGACATGGCACCATAGTGATTTTGAATTTAAGAATTACTACAATAATTTTTTTTCTCATACTTTGGTTTTAAAATGTTATTAATTGTGAACAATGTGGTAGAGATGGGTATGATATTACAAGATGTTTATAATTACATCCTTGTATAGCTTATGGTAAAAAAATTATAAAATGTAATTTATTATTGGAAAACAACTAAACTTACTTATTATAAGGTTAAAAAAATTAGATCTCTAAAGTTTGTGAAAAGCCAAAGATCATTTTTGTCTCATTTCCTTGGTTAGCATTTGCATTATTTTTTTTTTTAATTTTTTCCAAGCTAACCTTTAGTGTCTATATATATATATATATATATATATATATATATATATATATATATATATATATATATATATATATAATGTTTTATAAACTCCTAATATTATTGTGCCCATGATTGACATCTTAATTTTGGAGTTTTTTTATACTTATATAAAATCTAATCCTTTTTGGCATATATATGTTTATTCAATTTTTTTATGTCTTTCTCCTCAATTATTAATTATTTGGAATTTTTGATATGGTTAGAATTATGATATTTTATGTTTTTATTATTTTTAATATTATTTTATTATAAGTCATTAAGGAAAAAAGGTTATTTTAGATTTAATTCATTTAATAACTTTTTGCATAATACTATATTACCTTCTACCTATAGTGGTGATCATTAAACCTTTTGAAGGTAGATATGCCTATAATATATCTTTATTTTGACCAACTTATTTTTGACCATGCACTACCAAAAATATAATTAGAACTTTGTTATGGAAGTTATCTCTTTAGCTTTTTATAGGAAGAAGATTCAATCAAGAATGTTATGGAGTGCCTTGATATTATTTTTTGCTTGCATCAAGATCCTCTATCTAATGGAGAAATACTCAATGCTACAGGGAGTCTCTCCACCCAAAACCTCTTTGGTTGGAAGGATATAAATTTAAATATATCCTTATAGGTGTATAATTTAAGTTTCTAATCATTCCATTTGACTTTCAGGTCTCCCCTTTTGAGCTTTGTTCATGTTTTTTAGAGGGTTGAAAAAATGTAACCTATTAGATAATTAATCTTCTCTCTAGTAAGGAAATTTCATGTTTGATCCAAGGTGTTGGCTTGTACACACATTTACTACTCTTCTTACTCACATCCTTTTAAGGTTTCTTATGCTAAGTTGGATAATTTATTGAAGGATTTTTTCTAAGCTGATTCAGAAGGCCATAGGGATTTATGTAAGGTATCTTAGGATATTGGTTGTATCCCTAAATAATATAGGGGATTGGGATTATTTACATCAAAATACAAGGATATGATTTAATTATGCAATGGATCATGGGACACCTAAAATGGAATTGAGCCTAGAAGTTTTTGTTAATGTATTGCATTACCCAAGGAACCATTATTGGTTGAAAGACATGGAAATATTTTGATTTATAGAATGTTCTTCTTTCTCAAGTACCAATCATTATTCCCTCCAAAGCCTAGTTCATGAAATAATCATGAGATTGGGTATTCCCCAAAGAAGAAGATGGGAAAAATGATGGATTTTTATCCTCCATTTTAAGACTAATTTGGGATTAGCCTATGGCATGACTTGAATTCACTATGGAGTTTGTGTGAATGTCTCTAAGAGATGTGGTGCTACCACCTAAAGATAAATATGAGATTATTTCATATATATCTAATTGCCAAAAAATATTATTGAAGATCCTGTATTATGCTCCCATATTTTCTAAACATAAGGGCAAAGGGTAGTTTAGTCTTTGAAAACAAACACAAAAAGAAAGGGGAGAGTAAGGTAGAAAAGAGATCCTCCATATTCATAATGAAATCAATGCATCAACCATTTAACTACTTGCCATGCCACAATTATACCATTATAGACTGAGTTTCACTAAAATTTCTACCTCCAAGAAAAAATAATGAGAAGAATCTGAGGAAACATGGGAACATGCCTAAAATATGAACCCTCACTAAATATAAGTACTAGGAATTTATAGTAAAATACACATAAACACCCAATGGTAACTTATAGATTAGCACACAAATTAATAGTATTGTAAAAATAGAAATAAGAGAGCTCATATTAGGATTATAATAGACAATTACATCATAATAATGGATTAAATTTAATAGTAAGGTTTTAGTATGATTAATTTAGCATTTACAAGCATTTGAAATAGAGATGAAAGACAATTGAGAAGTATAAGAAACCCATTGGATAAAATTGGAATTATATTCATATTACTGAGGAAACCTTATTTGAGAATGTCTTTCCAATAGTTTATCATGATGACATCACAGTTGCGAGAGTTGATTAGATGATTTAATAATATTTTTTTGAGGGGGCATTAAGACCCCTAATGTTCCAAGAGATGACTTTTATTGGGAAAGTTTGATAGTAAGTTTTTTGACAAAAATTTATCATCACTAACTCTAAAATTCAAAAATATGAAGGAAAAAGTAGATGAAATATTGGCTATAACTTTACAACACTCTTGAGCAAATTTTAATCGACCCTTAAATTACAATATGGCTTTGCCTTATATAGTTAAGGATGGGATTCACCTCTAAATAGTGTAAGATTCCCATCCTAGGCCATGATGGTCACTCATGATAGTTACAACCATAATTCAAAATTAAAGAAAATAAATTTCCTCAAGCCAACAAAAATATCAGTGGGAGACCACCTAGTTGATATCCAGAGGCAACTACAAAGATCCAACTCCTAACTAATTTGATCTTGCATCCTTAGATTCCAACACAACTACCATGAGGTTAAATTATTTATCCAACTTATCAAGGTTCATAGGGAGTTCCCTAAATATTTTCTTGGTTTGAGTGGCTAGCCTTCAGTACACTTGGATGGGAACCTGCATTGACACCTAGACCCCAAACACTTGGTTGAAGTTTGATGTGGACTATGTTGATAGATCAAGAACCACCTAGGTCCATTCCTTATTTACTTTGGTAACCTTATCTCACATGACCTAGTCAAATTAACCTAGGTTGAATAAAAATTCTCCCTTATATAGTAGGGTGCCATATGTATGGAATAACACTGAGATATTGACCTCCTTCAAGTAGGTCAATATATTCTTCCTTCCCTCTTCTAAGGGTCATGTTATAGTATAATACACAACCAACCATTATTCCATAGTAATTTTCATGTTCCCAACATATGTATGATATGAGCTTAAGTCAAAACTAGACATTAGTTTTAATTCTAAGAGCATACATTTGATGATTACCAAAAATAACTTCCTATGCTTCCCAACTTTCTCTATGACCCTCTATATGTAAGCTTGAGTCCACTAGATAAGAAAATTGGTCTCAACCATAGTCTCCACCACCTTCCATATAAATGATAAGAGTAGTAAGAGGGTGTCCTTGACCTTCCAAATTAGCCCAATGGGGAAGAAGCTCTTCACCTAGGCTTCTAGTGTCTGAACCTGACTTTGCATATCTTTAAGGATCTTCTCTGGCATATCATGGGTTGCCCATAGAATAGAAAGTGAATCCTCAACCATATTTTCTTATCTAATGTAAGTCCTCACCTTGAGAGAGAATAAATCCTATTGGGTTTACCATACCACCAAGTTCCCCTCTTGGATGAATCTCTATGTGAGGGTATTTCTCATGCTTCATATGGCTTGGTCAAACTACATGTCTAGGTCACCCTAGACTATCACCTCTAGAACTTATGACCTTGTCACCATTCCCCTAGGTTTTGGGAGGTGTTAGATGGGTGGAAAATATGGTTGTCAAGGGTGGAGAATGAGGTGGAGGGGAGATGGAGGAAGCAAAAGGGGTGAATGAGGAAAGTAATAGAGGGGAGGGAGCATAAAAGTAAAGTGAGTAAGGATAAAAGGGGAGTCCCATGGGAACATTAGTGCCTACCATTACTCTTGGTTCATGCCCACCTAAGGGGCAATTACTCATAGGAGAGGGATGTCCAGTACAAAGGAAGAGATTAGCTAGTTGAAGCCAAATCTTTAGGCACCTAAGGTAATGGAAAGAGGGGGCCTAGGAGTAATACATGAAGGTACCATGATTAGGGTCAAAGGAAATGTTGAGGCCAACATAGGAGACTAGAATAGACTGGAAGGTCTCTAAATTAAATCTTGAGGGTGAGTTTCCTTTTAATTTTTCTTGGCTCTCTTACTTTGGTTGGCTTTAGATGCTATAGTACAAGGACTAGTAGGGATGGAAAGAATCACAAGGGTTGACTATGAAGGTTGATTAATTACCAAGGGAGGCACAAAAATGATTGAAGGGGGTGTTAAGATGGTTCTGGGTACTTAATATTTATTCCCTATGGTTATAGTCATGCTTACTAACAAAGATGTGCTTATAGGTACCTATAATAAAGGTATGCCCAATGAAGGTAGCAGGGAGGTTCTGGGTTATGGAATGGATGAGGAAGAGGGAAATGAAGAGGTGAAGATGCTTGAGAGGACCAAGGATAAAGGTAATTTGGTAAATAATTAAAGGGGTGTAATGGGGAAAGATGAGTCACCACTTGGGAATCTTGTAGAAGGAGATTGGAATAGAAGGGTGTTATGACTGGGAGATGAAAGGTGACATGAGTGAGGAATGGAAGGGAGATGGATGAATCAGGAGGTGTAAGGCGTGGAACCTACACTAGTGCTTATTTAGAGTCATATTCTATGCTTCTTGTTATCACTTAAATTTTCACCCTTGAGGAGATGACAAGTCTCTCCTCATTCAAGTGGCAAAATGGAACCACCTCAAGGCTATGGGTGACCCAAATTTGAGGTGGATCTCTAGATTAGGGATAGTTCCCTTGATGTACCACTATATATCAAACCTAATACTAAATTTTGGGGGGTGAAAAGGGAGAAGGATAATTGAAAACAAATCTAATCCAGGGGAGGTGATACACCAGATAGATAGTCTACTCATACCACTTAAAATGCACTTGAAACCAAATAGAATCTCACACATACACTTCATTCAATTAAACACTCCTCTTCTACATCAATGTTTCAAGCATGGGGTCTTGAAAAGAGCTTAGGCTAAGAGGACTTAGATAATAGGTCTTCTAGAAACACTATTGAATGAGTTACTCATTATACCTATAATCCACATTAAACACTTCTTTCTGACTTGTAAAAGAGAGTTTTAAATCCACATAAGGCATTAGGAAGAGTAACATGTGAAGGTAAGAAAAATACAATTTCACAAGGCCAATAACCATAACATGAACTTAGTGAAATCTTGAATGAGGTAAAATAACATTATTTATTAGTTTAAGCCAAAAATTGAGTAAGGCTTCACCATACTTAGGTGGAAAGATCTGTATAATAGCCAAAAAGGCTAGTATTTATAGTAATTATGAGAGGAGAGAGAGAAAGGGAAGCTCAAGAGCCACTAAGACACATTTAAATTAAAGAGAATGAGTTAAAACATCAATGGAATCTGACATGAGATAGGTCCTAAAATTAAAGTAAGGAAAAATGTCTCTTAAATTTGTCTAACTCCTCCATATGTGGCATATATGATCTTGTCCTTGCATAAGAAACTATTTTCATGATTTTCCCTTAATAAACTTCTTCACCACTGATTAGGGTCAGGTATGATGATTGATCTAAATGGGAAGGGTTACCAAAAATCCCTCACATGCATTGGATTGGCCCTCAGTCATTCATATTCCTTTGACCCTGATCAATCATTCATGACAGTCATAAATAAATCCTTCTCATACACCTCTCACACTTGGCACACAAAATGTTTCCAATTATATAATATGATCCATGAAAAATGAGGAATGACACATTTCAAGAGTTTCCAAGTCATAAAGTTCATGAATCAAGCCTTAAAAGGCTTCCCAATTACAACTCTCACAATTTGCTCACTAAGTGTTCACTATTTGCCCACTAGATTGGCTGAGATGAAGGAGGTATTAGACACACTTAAGCGATTATATTACTCAAAAAATGGTCATGGATACTTATTAAATGTCTCAATATCTCTCCTAAAGGTGGTTGCATCCTTTGAAGCTTCTCCATACCTACAAAACACACAAATCTATCAAATAAAGCTTTGTTGTACCTCTTTCATATAGGTAGGGTACACCTCAATCATATGGAAAAGATCCTTGGAGAGTCCTATATCACCTCTAATCAATTTCATGTCCTTTTCACTACATTTGGATACTCCATTTTTAGTATCTCTTAGATTAAGTCTAAGAGATGGTTTGTGAGGGTTTTAAAGTAACTTTAGGTCTTAGCCTTTGTTCATGAAGACTAGACATTCAAATACTTGCTTGATAACTCTGATAACACTTTAAGGAGCTCCTGTAACACCTTAAAATATCTTGACTCTCCTAGTAAAGTATCATGATATCTCTAAGCATCTCAAGATGGTCACTTAGGTCATCTTTATGCATTTTATAGGGTCTGAGTGCCTTTGCACCAAAAAATGTCCTTTTGATAATTTTTTTTAAAAAAAAGGCTCAAAAACCTTTGTATATACTCCAATAATGTGATCCAATAGGTCCCCATGTTTTCTTTATGCTAAAATTCTAGAAGGCTTCTCATTTGGAAACTAGGCCTTATCTTGCATTCGAGGTTTGTCTGCAATCGAGGCTCAACCTGACCCCCTAATGGATTACCCTAACTTATAATGGTTCAAACACATCCATTATAATTCTCCAAACATGAATCTATAGACACCTAAATATGGCCACCGATAACCTCCAACTAGGCTTTTGACCAATTTTCACCAAAGTGCACAATTTGGCCTAAAAACACTGAATCACATTAAATGAGTTAAAATTGATATATTCAAGTGCCAATTTTGGCCAGAGTATCATTAAATGGGGTAATGTAATTTATGGGATAGCTAAATTTGATCAAATCATTTTGAGTCAAAATGCCAATTTTGCACTTGGGTGCTCTGGATTGCTCTTTTCTATCAAATTTTTTGTATGGGATGCATGCCTTTTTTTATCTTATGTTGACAACATCCTAAATGGGATAGTGGATCCAATGCATCTAACATTAACTTCCAATTCTAATCTAGTTAAATTTTAGACCAATAATAAATCATTATGATCAATTTGAGTAATTTTTTCACAAAGTGCTTAATCATGCTTAAGAGCTAATTAATACAAATCAAGTCCTAATTAATAATTCCACGGAAACTTGTTTTTAGAAATGAATATTGAATATCTGCATCATCATTAGGTGACCTTATTTCTTGGTAAGACATACCTAGGACATAAATGCCTCAAATATTAGGATTATGGGTCTCCCATGCCTCTTTATTACCTCCCATGCCTAATTAATGTCCCCTCTTCCAAAGTCATGATGAGGATAATTATGTATTTTAATTACATAATTCAATTAATCCATGACCACACATCTCAATCTTGAGATGGATGGTCATGGTTGATTCTAGTCATTCTTGAAAATATATAAATAGAGAGGCCATGAACTCCATTTTTAAGCTTAATTTGTACAAATTTATAATGCAGGATTGAATCCAAAAGCTTCATGCAAACTAGTGTTACCATGCCAAATTGATTCCAAGCCAAGCCAAGCCAAAGCCAAAGGTGCCAAGGAGAGATGGAGGTAGCCAAGATTCCATTTCCAGGGACTTCATGAGCACAAAACTAAGTAAACCACTATTATAAAGGCATTTGGAACATCCAAGGAAGGTGAAGGAATTCTTATTTTTCCTTACTTTTTAGTTCTGTTTGTCATTTATTTTTGTTACTAAGCTCACCCTAGTAACTAGGCATGAAGATGTTAGTTTAGTGTGTTTTTTATTTGGTTTCATTCACTAACATGATACTAATATCCTATTATTATTCAAATTCCTAGTTCACATAATGGCTCACCCAGTGGAATGATATTCATGAGAGTGCAATTCACAAACTTTTTTGTGTTTCATAGTTTTGATTCTTTTTTTTTGTTGTTTTTACTTTGAGTAAAAATGGACAATAAAGAAGTCACAACTTTTTATATACTTAATATTTTTATCTAAAATTTTTTATGAATATATTTAAATCTTTCACTGATATTTTGTAAAACTTTCACAAAAAAATCTTTATATTTTAGAAGCTATATCTGGTTTAGTGACTGTCACTTTCTATTTTTTATTTTTCTGGTAAAAATGATTAGAACAGAGTTGACAACTTTTTTTGTATTGACTTTTTGGACTTAAAATTTTTTACATATGTGAAACATATAGTTATTTACAGCCTCTCAATTTTTTTTATAGAATTGATCTATATTTTAAAATTTTTGTTAAAAATACTAACTATAGGTTTTTATATTTTATGTGCAAGATTTTATGTGTTATGTGTTATATTTTATTTTTAGCCTTCTAATTTTTTGTTTTCAGGTGTTTATATATTTAATATTATTTTTTTAAATATTTTTTTTAACATTTTTTAACCTAACCCATTTTTTTTGGGGTGATGCCTTAAGGGTAGACAGGTAATTGGTGAACTTCAAATTTGTTAAAACATGTTTTAGACCATCTTTTGTATGCTTTTAAAATGAACTAGGAACTTTGTTTTAGTACTAAATATAATATTTAGGTGATTAAGTGAATGTTTTTATAATTTAGGCTTTCAAAGTTACAAATTAAGACCAAGGGGTCAAATAACACCACCATACCTTTTGATTTGAGGCTTAAAAATGAACTCATCTTTCAAAGTTTTTGTGTTAGCACTTTGTTTTCAAAAAATACAAGGATGTTATGTGTATGCTATTCCATTTTTACCCTTTAGGGAACCCTTAGAATCAAAATTGATTTCCTTATTTGCATATTAACTATTCTAAGGCATAGAAATAACATCATCTAAAGCACTCACCAAAAACTCACAAAAGTATTGGGTGACCTTGACAATGACCCTAAAGTCTTTCTATTTTATGTTTTATTTATTTCATGTAAACTTAGATTATGAGATGGATGTCATTACCTCCTATGAGTTATTTATGGAAACTTTGACCTTAGGTTTCACCTCCCATCATTTACTTCATTTGGCTCCATATTGGAGTTACACACAGGAAGTAGTGGCACTTTGGACATCACACTACACTGAGCAAACATCAGGATGTAGTGGTTGTAAAAAGGACTAGACCTTTTTGAAACAATCCAAGTGATATGGACCCAAAATCCATGCTTTTATTTTGCATTATTTGACATGAAAGTCATTGTGTAATTGATTCCCCTAGAAAATTTAGAAACTTGTAAATCTTAGACAAATCCTCACTTGTCATGGAAGTATTATTGGTGCAAGGTACGCCTCAAGGTTCATGTCATAGTACTGCCATTTGAGAGAAGTGGGGGTGTAAAAATCCTACTATATAATTTTCATTTACTTTTAGATGAAAACTTAAAATCCTTTCAAATGACGTATATTGATGGATTCCAACAATACCAAGCAACCTTATCAGTTTAGGATCTAAGAGCGATTAATTATTTGGTTTTGTCCTATATTAAAGTCTTTTTTGGAGTCAAAACATGGTGTAAACAAATGATTTAAACCAAACACATGGTCCTTATTTTCCTTTGAACAAATAAGTTTTATGTTACCCACATGAAATCATCAATTTACCTTGTTCAAAGCTCATCAAAAATTGGAGTCATATCATCCACTTTGGCACAATTATGCTACCCGATTGAGTCTAGACCTTTGACAAAGTTATTTAAGTCCTTCATTTATAATCTAAATTCAAAATTGCACCTTTATAATTTCATAGGGTTGATTTGTTAAGTGGGTTCACCATTTGTACTAAACTTGAGGGAACTTAGGTTCAATTTCCAATTTGGGTTGAAGGCCATTTAAGACTCATGATCATTATCACCACTTGATAGACTTAAGTCATTTTGTGCTAAACACTTGCACTTTGCGTCTATTGACCATAATATTTTGAGTCAAGAAAGGTAGTGTTATGATATCAAATTTATGAGAAATTATCTTCTCTTCAGAGAGTTTTTGAAACAAGCATTTTATCACATCTTTTGGGTAGTCTAGCACTGTTACACTACCCAAAACATTTCAAATATTGTTTCATAGGCCCTCTTACATAGAGTTCAATTTTTTTCCTACATTTTCAAATCAATCTGAGTATACTTTTGTGAACCTTTGTCTAGCATAGTTATGCCATTCACTTTTGTCTAGCTTATTTGTCAAAAGAACCAAGTTTTATACCATTATTTGTGAGAAAATAAACTATTTCTAAAGTGCCTTTTGTTTCATACCTTATACCTATTTGATCAAGTCCATGTCCAGGAATCAAATTCCTACTGTTTGTTAGAAGTGTTTCAAATCTATTAGATTAAAATTTTCATCTATTTTCAAAGTCTAGCTTTTGATGCCGTTTGGCCAAGAATCCTACTGCGTGCCTTGTTTGAGCTTATCTTTTGATGCCACATTTGGCCAAAAGACCTAGCATCTTTTAATTTCCTATATTAGACTAATTTGAAACACTTTGACCTTAGCATTTGGCATTTTGATTTTTGGTTTATTTACTTAATCTTTTTGTGTAAGACATGTAATGTTAGATTTTGTTATCACAAATATTTGCATAAACCTTTTGATCCTTTTGATGAATCTAGACCAAGTTTGAACATCATATTTTTAGACATTGTCCTTTTAGAGTTTGTATAACTCTATTCCCTTTCTATCACAAAGCATTGACTATTGATCCCAATATTATTTCCTACACTCATAATGGACTCATGTATAATCTAAGGATTAGTAATGTGGTTACACAGGAAGAACTGGTGCAAGACCCCTACATGGATAATATTGCTTATGAGATATATCTTTATCCCTCTTATAATACTCAATTAGGGGTACAAAGCCAAGATTCATTGGCCAAATATTCGGTTAATACACCACCTTATTCAATACAAGACCAAGAACAAATTGCATAATACCTAGCTATAATAACCATAGTTGATGAACTAGTTTTTCAACAGTCATATTCTACTAATACAACTTCCATGTATGATCCATTTTTGTTTGAGCATCATTTATTGGAGAACAAAGATGAGATTTTGGTTAGAGCCATAGAGGTAGGGGCCAAGCTTCTAGTAGACTTCCCTCATGATAATTTACCAAGCCTAGTAATAATTCCCCATAATATCATTTATGATCAATAGGCTTCTTCTAGAAATCCTTTGGCTATAGTCCAAACAAAATATCAAGACCCTAATATGACTAACATAGGAAAAAACATCATGGAAGACCATTTTAATCAAATGCAGACAACATATCAAACCTATCTGAATCTAGCATGTAATTTTAATCAGATAAACATGGTGAGCAAACCTCTTATTGAATTCATTCCTTCAACATGAGTTTTGATAGAGTCAAGTAGTAAAGATAATTAGATTTTAGACCCATTCATACAAAACACTTCGATAGATAACTTATTGCATATGCTAGTTATTAAAGAATTGTCTTCTAATTATATGTAGAATAGTGAGCCAAATATAATAGACAATGTGCAAAAAATGTCCAATCCCAATCAAAGTGGTACAAACACACAAACAACTAGTCAACAAAATGTGCCTATAATTAATACCATGAGTGGACCATCATACCAAGGAGTAGGATTTTTTACATCCCAACCTTAACTAGATACTTCATCAAGTGTGCAACCAATAGGATTAAGTAGTCAACTAGCAACCAATGTTGTGACTCAATAGCTGAATGGGATGAATCCTAATCCTCTTCAATTAGTGACGAGTAGTATTCCACAACAACAAGTATAATCTAGTGTATGAATGCAACAGAGGCTAAATATATTGCCACCTCAAGAACTGAAAACTAGTGTTCCACCTCTTTAGATAGTGGTAAATATACCTCATCAGTCATAGACCAATGTACCAATCCAAAACCAAATGATGACTAGCCAACAACATGTAAATATTGGTCAGTGACAGTTTTCAAATATTCAACATGGTTTTGCTTCTCAATAAGGATTCATGCAATAAGGAGGATCCCGTATTTCTCAAGTACCTACTAGAAAATAATCAATTCAAAATGTGCCACAAGTTTAGAGATAGGGTTTAGGTTCACAAGTTCCCACTCAACAACAAGGTTTGATTAGTTGGTAGCATGTCCCTTTTCAACCACAGTAGGCATAATATAGTTATATCCCTCCATCCCAACCATAAAATCCTCCAATTCAAACCTTCATATCCAACCTAAACCAGAATATCGTACAACCAAATGTGCAATTTCAATTACATCCTAATCCATGTATGCATATTCTTTGTCCATTTTCCAGTCAAACCAATATACCCCAATAAATATCTTCATCATACCCTGGTCAAAGTGTCCCACTTGTGACCTCCCAACCATCTACCCAAACTAATATTCTCCTTCAAACCAATGTTCCTTCTAATTTCCTATCCCAAGAATTACAACAGATGAAGGATACAATTACTACCATTCAAGCTAGGAAATAGACTAAAAAGTTTAAGTTGGATGACATGTGTTCTTATCTATTCAACATGGAGTACTTGTAGATACCATTTTTTCTAGGATATAAACCACCAATATTCAACAAATATAAAGGAAAAGGTGACCCTAAGGCCTATTTAACCGAGTTCTTTATCACATGTCAACCAGTGGCATATAACGATATATACCTTTTATTTTGGTGTCCAAGGAGCTTGGTTGGACAAGCCTTGGAGTGGTTTTTAAAGTTGTCTAAGAATTTGGTAACATATTTTTATGATCTTTTTGATAAGTTTGTGTATCACTTTTCCCATAATCTCAAACATGAGATTTCATTGGTTGACTTAACATAAACAAAACAAAAGGATGGTGAGATTTTTGCAAGTTATCTATAGTGATGGAGAGCCCTTGAAATATAATTCACCCATAGTTTACGAGATAATCAATTAGCCATTATGTTTACTAAAAATTTGCATAGTGAGATAGCTTATCATCTAGAACTACAATGTACACATACTTTTAAGGAAATCATCAACAAAGGCTTGTTGATTGAGTGAGACCTTATTAATAAAAGGATCATCAAGATTAAATCAACTAATTAGAATCAAGGTACCAATTAGGGAAGTGGCCAAAACCAATATCCAATCTAAGTATAAGCATCACAACTAGCACAAGCCAATAACCAAGATAGACCAAAGCAATTCAATTGCAATGGGAATGTTGTGGGTAATGGAGTAACTGAGTCACATCATGTCCAAATAGTACTAACATCATCTACACCACCTTTTTAGCTTACTCTTACTCAACAACCTCTCCAACCAATGTCACAAGCATAATAACCAAGACCCACACAATAAATGGAGCAACCTTTACCATTACAAACCCCTCCTCCAAGGATAACTGTACCTATGCATCACGTATTTAGTGACCTAGGAGAGCCTATTGATTTTTTATTTCACAAAATTTCCACTACTAATCTGATTAGTTGGCCTATACCAAAGTATTATCCATAAGGCATTCCTTATCTTGATTGGTACCATGAAAATAAATTTTGTGAATATCATCAGGTCAACATGCATAATCTAAGAAGATGTGTACAAATCAAGTATTTGATTAAGAATATGTTGGAGAATGGGGAGATAACATTTGATAATGGTGCCTCCAACTACAATCAAACTCTTGGGATTTATCAAAACCCCTTTCCCTAACATAACACACAACAATAACATAACAATTAGCAACAATAATAACAACACTGGCTAGTGCAAAAATAAAATCAATAGTATCAAAATCAAAGGCTAAACCGGTAGAATCATTATAATAAACAATAGAACCCACAACATTAGAACAATGGACAAAACCAAGGTCAGAATGGTAACAACCAAAAAACCTACCATGCAGTTACACATGACTACAATAGGGTTGTAGGTCATATTGTAAGGGGCAAGTTAATACCATCTCCATTAATTTTAGATCAATAAATAATCAATATAGACCATTACTAAACAATACCACTCAACCAAATGACATGGATAATCCTTCTTTGACCTAGGACTACACACAGGCAAACCATCAAATCAAGACTCCCACTTTTGGGCCATATACCAATAACTCATCCTTGCCACGTGACCACATATAAGTGCATCTAAAACTGAGACTTATACTATTTGGTCCTGCACTATTCCCATAATTTGTTAGTAATTATGGTCCAACATCTAATCCTAATTATGAAATCATAACTCAGAGGTCAAAGATTACTATCCCAGGTCCACAACCATCTACCACTTTTCCTATTATCTAACCAACCATTCAGCCTCAAAATAAACCATTCACCATTGACCAAGATAAGAAGTTTGATATTGTGGAATAATTGTAGAAGACACTAACACAAATTTTTATTTAAATTTGTTGTGAATGTCAATAATCCACAAGAACATTTTGAATGAGTTTTTATCCCAATCCACTATTGTTAGTGACATATCTCCTGATAAATTTCAATCTTTGGTTGGACACTTAGCTCTAGCCCAACAAGTCACATCAACCAAAGTGATATATCTTCTCTTGTCCCACTTCATAATAATCCATTATACATAGAATTTTATATAAAGTAGCATATTGTGAAGTGTGTCCTTATAGATAATGGATTAGACCTCAAAATAGTGTCTCTAAAGTTCATCAAGCTTCTTAGGTACATAATGGTAGATCTCTAGTCAGAAATGATAGCTATCAAAGCCTATGATAATCAAGAAAGAGAATCACAAGTCACCATTAGCTTACTAGTTATCATTGGGACTTTATCCCATGATACACTTTGCCATGTGATTGATCTTGAGTTATCATATAAAATGATTCTAGGTAGGCCTTGGCTATATGAGATTTATGCAGTCTTATCAACACTGCACCAATATATTAGGTTCTCCCACTCAGGGATTGAAGTTAATATTCCTAGAGATTACACCCATATGAACACTAAAAACATATTGAGTCCGAGTTTTAAAGCTACAATTACCAATACAACATGAATCCAAGTTCCAAGCAGGATGAAGGAAAGGCCATACTTATTGATCCTCCATAGGATAATTGCATAGATCCTAATACCTTGGATTCCCTTTCCCATATACCACCTCCTAAAGCTTCCAATCATTTCACCATTTTAGATAATGGCCCAGGGGAGTATGTGACCCATGATACCTTCCATATTTCCAATATTTCTTAGAATATAAAGACCTTTGGGTGACCTACAAATACCACACACATGTATTGGCAACAAAATAACAAAGATAAGGTACTTGTCATGTTTGTACCAGCATCTAGCCTAGAACCAGACCCTCTTAAAGGGTATAAATCATGGTTTTATAATGACAACCAAGCTGATTTTTATAAAAGTGAAAAGTATCTTATTCCCAATAGGATCATGGAGCATCAAGATTATGAAGGAAGAGGCCTCAAACTAAGTCAACAAGGAACAATTAAGATAATTTTCATGAATAAGTATAAAAGACCCTATGGAATTAGATTTAAACCACTTGTGGGTGACTCCACATATCTTATTTGAGTTCCTTCACTGGTTTCTAGTGATGATGATGTTGACAGTGAAGCAGAGTCTAATCATAGCCTCACCTTTGATGACCTAACTGAGACTAACCTATTCGATAATAATACCATATATACTCTTACCCCCATCATTTATCACAACCCATTCCCATTATACTATCCCCAATTGATAGATTGAGACCAACAAGAATCTAATTTTTTGATTGATGAGTTTCATAATGATGAGGCATTTTGTGAATTTTTAGGCCTTAGAGACAATGTCTCATTAGGAGATCATAAATCAAGATTCTCAATTACATTAGATCCTAAAGCCTATTTTAGAGATCAGGTGAAAACCCTTAGCCAAAAACAAATAAATAAAATATTGAGGTCTCCAAGTGAAAACCTCTTTGAGGTACTTTATGACCAGGGAAAAAGTAAAGATAAAGGCTATTCTAGTGGTAAAAACCTATTTCAGGCACTATTAGATGGGGGTGTTCTGCTACACCCCTAACCTATCACATTTATTAGGATAGGAATATCGGACTTTTGGCTTACTTATACCTCTTTGATGCTATATCACATTTCTCTATTCATTCATTTGGTTAGTAGGTCAGCCTATGGAGTAACCATGGCCTAGATAGACTATATATAGGAGCTAGTGGGTAATTGTTTATCATCATATTATGAATTATACTCTTACTGAAACTTGTGGAGGATTTCCCCTCAAAGTTAATTGTCTATTATCATATATTCTGATAAATTTCAATCATATTTGGACTTATTTCTACTATTCTACTTTATTGTTGAACTAATTTTATTACAAGTGGTATCAGAGCTACAATTTGGACAATCTTATGGGCAAAACCCTAAATAGTTGTGAATTTATCTACAATTTTTTTAATGGAGGTTATAAATAATTAAATTAATATTCCATTAAAATTTCACCTAATTTGGATCTATTTTACAAAAGTTATCTCCATTTTAGGGTTTTCCATAAAATTGCTCTATAGAAAGAATTTTTCTGAGTTATTTACATTTTTGGAAAGCTTAGAAAAATATGGCTAGGGTATTTTATTTGTATGTTTTTATTTGAGGCCAACATAAGTCCAAAATTTCTTGGTCAAAGTTGAGTCAAAAGTGCCATTCAGGGTCGACATCGTAAAGCCCTTTTATGGCAGGTCCACAAACTCAGGGTTGAGGAAAGGGTGCTGAAACTCCAGGTAAAACTCCTAACAAGGAAGAAATGGAGTCAGAAGGGGGATTCACTAGATCCTTTGTACTAGGGTTTTCTAACATAGATCACAAAGTGAGCCATCTTGATTATAGTGTGTAAGGAATTTAGAGTGAGGTGCAAGGCATACAATCTAATATGAAATCCATACAAGATAGTTTGGTAGATATCATGATGGATTTGAAAAATAATCAGTCAAATCATCTAGCTATCACTATTTCACAACCCCACCAGGGTGGTTCTCCTAACCATTCTACTTCAAATCCAACTACATTGCCACATAGGAACCTGTTACCAAAGGTGGATATGCACAAATTTGATGGAAAAGATACACTCAATTGGATCAACCAAATGGAGATTTTTTTTATTTGCATTAGATCCTAGGTGGATAGAAGGTTACCATGGCATCCTTGTATCTTTAACTTGATCAATTCATTTGGTATCGATGGTTGTGTGCTCAAAATAAAAAGATGACTCTCAGTGTCACCTAGTCAGTTTTTATAGAGGAGCTATAATTATACTATGGCAATAGTGTGACAGAGAATTACTTTAGCCAACTAGAAAAATTGTGATAGAATGGCTCCATCAAGGATTATATTCATCATTTTTATAACCTATCCTTATGTGTGGAGACAATTTTTGAGGAGAACTTGAATGACCTATTTTTGGGTAGACTCAAGGACCACATTCAACATGAGGTACGCATGTTTAATCCACTTAAGATTTTTGATTTTATTATCATAGCACACAAAGCTGAGGAAAAATTCATAACCAACAAGAACTATCCATTCACTCACTTCAAATATTTTAGCATATCGACACCAACATTTCCTCTACCTACCAGATTGACCCCTCAGCAAATTGAAAAGAAGCATGCAAAAGGATTATGTTTCGGTTGTGACAGCAAGTGGAGCAAAGGACATAGATGTGGTTAGAAGAATTTATTCTACATTGAGGGATCCAATGAAGATAAAGAATAAGATGATGCCTCCAATGATGATGAGGAAGAGATAGAAGAGGTACTTGAAGATTCCTAACCTACAATCTCTTATCATGCACTTGCAGGTATTATCACTCCACAAACTCTTAAGGTGGTGGGTTTCCTCAAGAAATAGAAGGTGACAGTGTTGATTGATTTAGGGAGCACACATAACTTCATCAACCATTAATTGGCCACTCGATTGAACTATTTCATCTACCCAACACCAAAATTTTAGGTCATGATTGCAGATGGTGGCATAATTAATTATTCAGGCAAATGCCATAGTATTAATCTTGTTATGGGTGAGTACAATCTTGATTTTCCTATGTTTTCTATTCCCATGGGTAGCATAGACATTATTTTGGGAGTCCAATGGTTCAAAACCTTGGGTACCATTGAGATGAACTTCTATGAACTATTCATGCACTTTCATTTTGAAGGTAGGAAAATTGAACTACATAGATTACAAGCAAAATCTCCATAATTGATTAGTTCACATCAAATGACTAAGATGATAAAAATGGGGGCAGAGGAAATTATTGCATGATTATATTCCATATAAGTTTAACCCATATAGGAATCTACACATTCAGATCTACAGATGATTCTTGATGACTACACATCTAGTTTTGGGGCCATACCAAAAGGACTACCAACAAAAAGAAAACATGATCATGCCATTCAAATACTTCTAGGGAGTCAACCACCAAATACTAGATCATATAGATATCCATATGCACAAAAGAGTGAAATCAAAAAGATGGTCAATGAGATGTTGGAGGCAGGGATCATCAAGCACAGCCAAAGTGCATATTCATCACCAATGGTCATGGTGTAGAAGAAAGATGACACATGGAGGATGTG
Organism: Torreya grandis; assembly: GCA_037957365.1. Classification (NCBI taxonomy): domain Eukaryota; kingdom Viridiplantae; phylum Streptophyta; class Pinopsida; order Cupressales; family Taxaceae; genus Torreya; species Torreya grandis. The sequence goes on along the minus strand of JARHVA010002256.1, from coordinate 829,643 downwards.
CCTAGATTATAGGGAACTCAACAAGTACACCATCAAAGAGAAGTTTCTTATTCCATTAATTCATGATTTAATTGATGAGTTGCATGGTGCTAATTATTTCACAAAATTGGATCTTCACTCGAGGTATCATCAAATTAGAATCAAGGATGAATATGTTCATAAAAATAATTTTAGAATGCATGAGGGCCATTATGAGTTTTTGGTAATTCCCCTTGGTCTTAAAAATGCACCATATACTTTTTAGAGCTTGATGAACACTATTTTTAGGCATTTTTAAAGGAATTTTGTGCCAGTTTTCTTTGATGATATATTGATTTATAGTCAGACATGGGAAGCACATCTGCAACATGTGAAACATGTGTTGATAGTTTTGGAGAAGCATCAGCTTTATGTGAATCCATCCAAATGTACTTTTTGAGTATAGTAGGTAGAGTACCTAGGTCACATTGTTTCCCATGAAGGTGTTAAAGTTTATCCCCAAAAGATAAAAGCTATGATGGAATGGCCCATGCCAAAAACTCTCAAAAACCTCTGAGGGTTCTTAGGACTAACATGTTACTACTAAAGATTTGTGAAAGGTTATGGCAGCATAGTGGCTCCACTCACTACATTTATAAATAATGATGCCTTTCATTGGAATGATGCCACCACCAAAGCATTTGAGACACTAAAAGTGGCTATGTGCACCACTCTAGTTTTGGCTACTCTAGACTTCTCAAAGACATTCATTGTTGAATGTGATGCTTCTGGATCTAGGTTGGGAGCAATACTAATGTAGGAAGGAAGACCCATTACATTTAAGAGTCATCAATTCAAAGGTAATAATCTATAAAAACCTATCTGCAAGAAAGAAATGATGGTTATTCTTCATGTAGTTAAATAGTGGAGGCCCTATCTGATGGGTAGACACTTTAAGGTGAAAATGGATCATGATAGTCTCAAATACTTTTTGGAGCAAAGAGTATCATATAAGGAACAACAAAAGTGGGTAACCAAAATGTTGGGTTATAATTTTGAAATCATATACAAGAAGGGTAAAGATAATGTAGTAGTAGATGCACTATCTAGATGGGATATATCCACAGAAGCATTACTCTATGTAATGTCCATGTTGTAAGTAGATTGGGTGGATATAGCTAGGTTAGAATGGGAGCAAGACAAGGATACACAGGTTTTGATTCAAAATCTCCATCAAGGTACTTTAGCCTCTAAAAAATTTGAATGGAAAGATAATGTCCTATGGTATAAGGGTAGGTTATACTTGTGCAAAGATTTAGAGCTTAAGCATAAGATTCTTGAGGAGTTGCATGCATCTTCAATTGGGGGACACTTAGGGTTCTTAAAAACTTATCAAAAAATTAAGAAATAATTATTTTGGGAAGGACTCAAGGGATATGTACAAAATTTTATGGTAAAATGCTTGATATGCCAATACAATAACGGTTAGACAGTTAAGACCCAGGTCTATTACAATTGTTAGCAATTCTTAGTCAAAGGTGGGAGGAGGTTTCCATGGATTTCATCATAGGGTTTCCTTGTTCTGAAGGTAAGAATTTTAAATTGGGCATCATGGATAGGCTTACAAAATATTCCCATTTTTGTGCTCTCTCACACCCATTTTTAGCAAGTACAGTAGCAACTCTTTTTCTGGAGGTAGTTCTAAAATTACATGGAACCCCAAAAATAATTGTAAGTGATCGTGATCCTATTTTCACTAGTAATTTCTAGACTAAACTATTTTATTATTTGGGTACTCATCTAGCTCATAGCTCATCTTACCACCCCTAATCTGATGGACAAACATAAGTGGTTAACAAATGTTTAGAGGGGTGTCTCCATTATTTTATATCAGATAAACAAGAACGTTGGGTTAAATGACTATCACTTGTAGAATTGTGGTATAACACATATCTCCATACTGCTTCTAAAATGTCTCCATTTCTATCACTATATGGTTACCATCCACCTTGCATCACTTCTTCATTAAAGGTGAAAACCAAGTTTCTAGATGTGGAGGAGCACATTCAACATCAATAAGAGGTTTTGGCTAGTTTGAGAGAGAATTTAGACTTGGCACAAAATAGGATGAAGAAACAAGCAGATCAACACCGTAGTGAGCAAAATTTTGAGGTGGGTGACTGGGTATTTGTACATTTGTATCCTTATAATTAGATGTCCTTGAATCAACAAAAAAATGACAACAAACTTGCTCCTAAGTATTATGGCCCTTATAAGGTTCTATAAAAAAATGGAAGTTTGACTTACAAGCTCGAGTTACCTCATTCATATTGCATACACCCAATATTTCATGTTTCCTATTTAAAGAAGGTCATTGGACAAAAAGTTTTAGCCCAGATAGAGCTCCCAGGACTAAATGAAGAAGGATGAGTCATTTTTGAACTAGAGAAGATCCTCCAAACACATACTAAGAGGTTGAGAACTAGAGAGATTAGGGAATATCTAATCAAGTGGAAGAACTTGAGTAGTGAATATGGAACTTGGGAAGGTGAATATTTTTTGCAACAACATCCAGAGTTATTCAATGTTGAGGACAACATTGGTCTGAAGGGGAAGGACATGCTGCACCCCTAGCCTATCACATGTATTAGGATAGGAATAGCTGACTTGTGGCTTAATTATCCTTCTTTGATGATATATCACATTTCTCTATGCATTCATTTGGTTAGTAGGTCAGCCTATGGAGTAACCATGGCCTAAATAGACTATATATAAGATGTAGTGGGTAATTGTTTATCATCATATTGTGAATTCTACACTTATTGAAACTTGTGAAGGTTGCCACCTTGAAGTGGCTTGTCTATTATCATATATTTTGATATATTTCAGTCATATTTAGACCTATTTATGATATTCTACTTTATTGTTGAAGTAATTTCATTACATGTTCATTCTTCTTTAAATTTAGACCAAGAGACCACCAATGATGAACTTACCTATGGATCTGAGTTTATTTTAGTGTAACAAGTATTTGATAAAATTATTCAAGAATTTCCAACTTTTTTTATCACATGATCAGATCTTTCATTGGGGGACTTAGATTCATCATGCCTAGGAGACATTGAAGAGTAAGTCCTAACAAAGGACCCTGATATAGTCCAACAGTTCAAGTCTTTGCCTACTATCCTAGAAGATGGTTTAACCCTTGTACTTAAAGATATAATAGAGGTAAACATCATGACTCCTTTAGACCTAAAATGGATAAAATTAGGTGCATCCCTCACTAAGAATAAATGTGAAGTCTTTACCACTTTGTTGAGAGAATTTGTAGTTATCTTTGCATGGGCTTATTCTGACATGCTAGGTTTGGACCTTGCCTTGGTTTTGCATCAATTTGTGGTCAATCCTAATGCCAAACTAGTGAAACAAAATCTATGTAATATGTATCCTCACATTGCTATATTGGTAAAAAAAGAGTTGAAAAAACTATTAGAAGTAGGATGTATCTAGTCCATCGACTACTCAGAATGGATATCTAATGTTGTACCTGTTAGCAAAAAGCTTGAAGGAATAAAAATTAATATTGATTTTTGAGACATAAACAAAGCTTATCCTAAGGATGAATTTATATTGCCTAATATTGACATGATAATTGACTTCACGGTAGGTTATGAGATGATTTCACTCATGTATGGCTTTTTAAGATACAACTAGATCAAAATAGCACCAGAAGACCAACATAAAATAACATTCACCACTCCATTGATAAAATTTTGTTATCAAGTAATGCAATTTGGCCTTAAAAATGCTAGAGATACATATCAAAGGGCCATGACTACCATATTCCATGATATGATGCATGATATTGTTGAAGACTATGTCGATGATATATTAGAAAAATCCAAAACTAGGGATGACCATCCAATAGTGTTACAAAAGCTATTTAAAAGATTGCAAGAGTATAAAGTCAAACTCAATGTAAAGAAATGTGTGTTTGGAGTAACCTCAATAAGTTACTTGTCTTCATTGTGTCTTGTAGGGGCATTTAAGTTGATCCAGCCAAAGTCCATGCTATAATCAAGATGTTGTTACCAACCAATTTGAAGCAACTCTATAATTTGCAAGGCAAGATCCAATTAATATGATGCTTTATCTCTCAATTAGTATACAAGTGTAATCCATTTATAAATATTCTAAATAAGGGAGTTGCATTTCACTAAGATGACCTCTACCAAACAACTTTTTAACAACTCAAGGATTATCTAGTTAATCCACCTATTTTGTTACCTCCTATGCCAAGAAGGTTGTTCTAGTTGTATCTATCAGCTACTAACAATGCCTTGGGGAAAATTTTAGTTCAACATGATAACAATGGAAAAGATTATGTAGTATACTACTTAAGCTATACCTTGGTCACATATGAACACAAATATGCACCTATTGAAAAAGCTTATCTAGCCATGGTCTTCATAGCTCAAAAAATACACCATTACATGTTGAATAATAAGACCATGGTCATTTCCAAAGTAGATCCACTCAAGTATCTACTATCTAAAAAAAATTTACAAGGTAGAATGGCCAAATGGATCAAGCTTCTTAGTGATTTTGATATAGAGTATGTTAATTAGAAGGAAATCAAAGGATAGGTCCTTACAAATCAACTTGTTGAAGCAATCGTTGTAGACATAAAGGCACTCACATTTCATTTTCCTGATGAATCCACAATGACCGTCATTGACCCACTTCTTGGGAAACAACATTAGAAGCTATATTTTGATGGTTCATTTACTACACATGGATTGGGGGTAGGTCTCTTATTTATTACAACATAGGAGGATTTAATCCCTAAATTATTCAAAATCAGTTTTCCTTATACAAATAACATGGCTAAGTTTGAAGCACTTATTGTAGGACTTTGATAGGTAGTACAATGGAATATATCTCATCTAAATGTTTATGGTGATTCTCAATTAATCATTAATCAGGTCACAGACCATTTTCAAACCAAAGATGACAAGTTGGTTCCATATAAGGCTATGGTTGATACCTTAAAGCAACAAATTACAAATATCCAATTTGAGCATATGTCAAGGGCTAGTAATAGAACTACAGATGTCATGGCTACTATCAACTCTTTGATTCAAAAAATAGACAAAATTAGAGAATATTAGTTCCTTGTTGAGAATTTGTTCTCACTAGCTCATGAACCTTCAACTGCTGTAATGATTTATTATATTGTTAGTCCTAATTTTATCTACTAATCAAACCTTTAAAACTACCTTCATGACCGAGTTCTACCACTTAACCTATCTTGAGAATAAACTAAATCCTTTATTTATCATTCCACTTTTTATACTCTACGTGGATCCACCATTTACTTCCATAGTTTTGTTGGAACTCTACTTCATTGTTTAAATTCATCAGAGTCTACACTAGAGTTAAGAGAAGTTCAAGAAGGAGTATGTGGAGCTCATTATAGTGGGGCAATATTATCCAAAAATATCTTGCATACTATTTATTATTAGATCTTGATGGATGCTGATGTAGATACATATGTAAAAAAGTGTGATAAATGTCAACAACATACTAATCTGATTCATACCCCAGCATAAACTCTAAAACTGATGTTGAAACCATGGCCATTTGTTACATGGGGACTTGACCTCACTGGGAAGATCAACCCCACTTCATCTGATAGCCATAATCATATCCTTACTGCCACTGAGTATTCACTAAGTGGGTTAAAGCTATACCCCTCACGTGATTGGAAAGTAAATTTCCAAATTTATCTTCAACCATCTCATTTACCACTATGGTATCCCCTCTGACATTATATCTAATAATGGAGGATCATTCAAGAACAAGTATGTAGACCAGATATGTATCGAATATAACATAACATAACATTTTTCTATAGCACATTACCCTCAAGGCAATGGCTAGGCCGAAGCATCAAATAAAACTAGTGTCAATATTCTCAAAAAGATTGTCAATGATGCCAGTCATGATTGGCACGTATAGATATTCCCTATCCTTTGGGAATACCATACCAGTCATCATACTCCCACAAGAGCCACTCCATACTCACTTGTTTATGGTGCTGAAGCCATCTTTCCTATTGAGGTCAAAATACCTTTACTATGCATATCTTTCAAACATGTCCTAGATGATCATGACTATCGAGTAGCTCACCTGTAAGAGCTAGACCTACTTGATGAAAAATGCATAGCTACACTCAATAATCTTCAAGGATATCAAAAATTTCTCAAAGGCTACTACAATCAACATGCCAAATATAAAAAAATTGAACTTGGTGATCTTGTTCTTAAAGAAAACCAAAAGAATACCATGGCTAAAAAGAAGCATAAAGGTAAATTCAAACCAAATTGGATAGGGCCTTTCATCATTACTATAGATTATGGATGAGGAGCATACAAGCTTGCCACACTAGACAGAGATGAACTTCCTGAGTTGATGAATATTATTCACCTCAAGCGGTACTATGATTGAGCACTAAGGTGTATTATTTGTAAGGACGATTTTAGTGGTGCCATTTTATCAATATTCTTCTTTGTATAAATATCATTGATTATAATTATTTTTAGCCCATTCCATCCATTTTTCCATTTTGTTCTATTGACCAGATGTGTTCTAAAGCCTAGCCCATTTGACCTTGGTTTTTTCCATTCGTTACACATTTTTAGCACTAAAGAATTTGATCAATTTCATCAGTTATTTGAAGTACTTTAGATAGATATCATATTTTGGAGTAGTATGATAGAAGTTTCATTAGTTGCATCCTTCATTTGTTATTCCTTTCTTATCTCTAGTCTTGATACTAATTATAACTACCTTTGGTAAAATTAGTACCATTGATCTATGATGTGTCCTAGTTATAACCACCTATGGGCAAACTAGGAGTAACATTTGTTTATTAGTCTTGATGTACCAACTTGCCACTTCCTATGCCATACTATAACTTTTTACCACCTATGCTTGTTTTGTTTGAATTGACTACTACACTAGTCTAATTCATCCTTTAAAGGGTAGAACTATAGTGACTTGAGGTCCTAATTTGGGACTATGTAGGTAGTACTCAATACTTGTTGAGGTTAGCTCAGTCACATCCTTACCACAGTCTCACTATTTTGAGAGCAACCTAAGTTTGAACACTCTCACCATTTTGTGAGCAACCTAAGTTTGAAAACTCTTGCAATTTTGTGATCAACCTAAGTTTAAATGATCTCACCATTTTGTGAGCTTGAACCATTTAGTGTCTCATCATTCTTGATCGAGTTGAGGTACTTCAAAAAATTCCAAAAACATTTGTAAAATAGTTATAAAAAACCAAAAACATTTGACCACTTCTTTTCCTTAAGGATTCTAGGAACCCTTACTAATTTACAAACAATCCACTTGTCACTTAGTTTACCCATCCTTTTTGGCCTTTTATCTCACACACTTATCATTTTATGAGACCATTCCTATTCTTCTATCACATCCATTCTGTTTGTTTTTACCAGTTATCATTTTTCTTCAAATTTCTTGGGAGAACTACATTTGGTTTGAAGTTTTTGTTAGATATTACATCCATGGAACTATGTAGATAGTGTCCACTTTCCTAGTGCATATGGAGACAACTCATCCACCCACTTTCTTTTTTTCTATTCCCCCATTTTGTTTGTTTGTTAAGTTATCACCTATTTTATAGGGGCAATGTTCATATGGTTTCTATTGAGTGTTTCTTTGTTTGTTTGTTTTGTTATTTTATTTGTGTCCATGTTTGTTTGATTTCAACACTATTTCCTTGATTCATTTTATGTGTGTTCATTGGTCTATTCTTTTCCCACACTTACACTTGAATCTATCCATATTCATATGCTTACATTGTCATCATGGTTTCTATCATTGGCACATTATTTTCTATTGAGTATTGGATTACGAGAGTCAGTCCTTATGAATATTTTGTCCAAGTCCTCATGATGTTATATCATGATTCATACTAACATGTGCTATATAAAACCTTAGCTTCAATAAGTCTATTAAATAATAGTGGCATCAACATGTCTTTGACATCAGCATCCTGATTCAATCATATCCCAAATAGAGTAATTAACCATGAAATAATTTCAACCTTTATTAGTTCAGATGAGCATATCCCTACTAGTAGGTTATTTAAATTTATAATTACCCTCTATATTAAGTTATCATCATCCTCAACCAATTTTATAATGTTTTCCATAATTTGGGTCCAATGATTATAACCACCTATGGGCAAATCATTACACACTGTCCCACCTACATTTCTCAATGATTATAACTACCTTTGGGCAAATAATTATATTATCACTACTCCATTTTTTTACTCATACAGGTGCACATTCTTATCTTACTTGTTTATCCTAACTAGAGCATCTCCATCTTCTCAATGATTATAAACGCCTTTGAGCAAATCATTGTGTTGTCATACCACATTGCCACTATCAAGGTACAATGCTTATAACTACCTTTGGGAAAACCATTATACACCATCCCACTTGAATTCTCAGTGATTTTGAATACTTTTTAAAAATCATTGTGTTTTCACCTGATCATCTTTTCTTTCTTTGGTCCTCTCATTTCACTTCTTATTAAGGGACTGTTTGTCGACCTACTTGTGCCAATCATTCCCTCAAGGGGGCAAACCATCATAAAATTAGTTTATCATCATTTTATTTGTAGGCATATAAGACCCTTTAATTATTTGAGAAGATATTACTATGCTTATATCTTACAACACCTTCACAAACATGGGCAAACTATAGACACCTAAATCAGGCCATTAATAACCTCCAACTAGGCTTTTGACCAATTTCCACCAAAGTGCACAATTTAGACTAAAAACACTAAATAAAATTAAATGAGTTTAAATTGATATATTCAAGTGCAAATTTTGGCTAGAGTGTCATTAAATGGGGTAATGCAATTTATGTTCCAACTAACTTTGATCAAATCATTTCAAGTCAAAATGCCAATTTTGCACCTGGGTGATCTGGATTGCTCTTTTCTATCAAATTTCTTGTATGAGACATGTGCATTTTTTTATCTTGTGTTGAAAACATCCTAAATGGGATATTGGATACAATGTATCTAACATTGACTTCTAATTCTAATCTAGTCAAATTTTGGACCAATAACAAGGCATTCTGATCAATTTGAGTAATTTGTGCATAAAGTGCTTAATCATGCTTAAGAGATAATTAATCTAAATCAAGGCCCACTTAATAATTCCATGAAAACTTGTTGAAAACTTGTTTTTAGAAATTAATATTGAATATCTATATCATCAGGCGATCTCATTTCTTGGGAAGACATCCCTAGGCCATAAATGCCATAAATATCAAGATTATGGGTCTCCCATGCCTCTTTATTACCTCCCATACCTCATTAATGCCCCTTCTTCCGAATTCATGATGAAGATAATTATGGATTTTAATTACATAATTCAATTAATCCATGACTAGTCTAAAACTCCACCTAGACACCTTGCTTTCAACCTTATTCTTATGCTCAGCTATAGGTGTTGATTTTCCAATATGTACGGATATGGTATGAGCTTGGGGAGGTCTCAAAACATCTACCCTCTCTTCTGATGATATCTTGAGCTTTCAAAAGTCCTTTATCCACCATCAAAACTATTCAATCATGAAGCATGGTTTGAAGTTGAAACATTTGGGTGAACAAAAGTCTTTTTGGATTAAATCCATGTGGATGTTTATGACTATCCTTAATGTGTTAGTAGGAAACTTTGACCATTCAAATGATTGTCTTCCTCTTAAAATCTTGATCTCAAAACTTAGTGTAGGTCTTATCCATGGTATATTATTTAATGTCACTCACTTAGATGTCTTGAGACTCTTAATAAACATGTTGTATATCATATTGAAAAAGCTCCTAAGCCTCTATTTAGTGTTTTTAGGGATTAAGAGAATAAATGCAGTCTTATCATCTTTTGATCATGGTTTGCCTCTTTCATTGCTCATGATATTAGAACTAGTTCTGCCATGATGAAATTCAATGCATTAAGACTTTGAAAGTAGCTTCCTTGCTTTTTTCACATTCCTCAAGGGTTCCCTATTCCTTATCAATGGCTTTCTATATGTGGTGATGAATTGTAGTAGGCAGTGAATACAAGAATGGTAGGGAACATTAATATGATAATCTCCATGAAATTTGAATCAAATCAACTTCTCAAAATGCACTCTTAATGTCTCCAAAATATTGAAACCATTTCCAAGGTTATTATCAAAGCATGATGTCATCATGGAGACCCCTATAGGTGCACCTTTTTTGAATATGCAAATAGTGAAGTGGGAAGTGGACAAGGTGTATGTTTTAGGCATCATGTGGAGACCTATATTCTTTACCATTATTTCAAATGCTAATTGTCACCATGGAGATATTGAAACCACTCCCTAAAATTCCTATTCAATGTGATATTCCCTTACACTGATGTTTGTAATGTATTTTCCTAATTGCATAGCTGAGACAAGTATATAAGAGATTACTTGAGTTCTTGAGACTTTCAAAACCGAAAAATAATGAAAAAACTATGGATAGGTCTTTGACAACCTTGAGAAACACCTGAAAGATAGCCAACAAGTTAAAACAAAGAAAAAGATTATGAAACAAGCTCAAATAGTGACCCCTCATAGATGTGAAAGCATAAAAAGTTATCTGGCTTCTTAGTGATGATTCATAAAGGAGGATCCATGAGATTGAAAACTCTTTCCATGGATTTGAAGCTAAATTGGATCTCTTTCAACCCCCAAGAGCACTCCTCTCAACTTCACCTGTACAGCTTGTACCAAGCATGTAAAGTTGACTCTCCTTGGCTTGAAAAAGTAATAAAGAAGAAACATAAGAAAAATTTGAACCATTTAACCTTTTTTCTACAAACTAGGAGTGGTAAAGACTTTAGGGATGTGAAGAGGCATATTCCCTTGTTTTTAGCTGAAAGTGGACTTCCCTAGTTCATATAAGTGTCATTAAGGGGCAGTTTTTAGGAAGTTTTCCCTATTTTAATCCATGAAACTACTTATTAAACTAACTCTAACCACCTCCTGACATTCTCTAACCTCCTCCACATTGAAATCCAACTTTTTGACAAATATGCTTCCTTTAAAAGTCTGTACAAGTCATTTAATAAGCCAAAATGTGACAAAAGTGCATTTTTAGACTATGAAACATAAAAAAGGATAAATTTATGACTTATGAACACTTTAAAACACCTAAATGATCACATTGGTACATTTCCAAAATAATATGAGCCTTTGACCATGTTTGACTAGAATTGACGTTGGTTGACTAGACTAGTATAAGGAAGATAGTCTTAGTCTAAGTCTAGATCAAGGATGGATGAGGTGTTTAAACACACATGAGACCCTATTAGACATATGGGAAATTGTGAAAAGTTTAAATATGTAGGGGTTGACTCAATTTGACTAAAAGTCAAATTTGGTCAACACTTTTGGTAATTCTTAAGGGTAACATGCTTGCCTATGTTAAGGACTAGTAGCCTTATCCAATCCATTAAGAAAAGGGATTTAGATGCACTTTGAAATAGGAGGATAAGATCTTAATTGACTAATAAGGCAATTTATTGACCTCAAAACACACAAAGGAAAGACAACAAACAATAAGACCAAGGAAACACATAAAGCAAAGGGACACTTGTGCTACTAAGCACTTAGGGAATATAAGACATGACAAAAAACAAACTAATTATGTATATCTAACCAAACATACCTCCCTTCTTGGATTGAAACGAAAGTACCTTAAATCTCCTTCCTCACTAGATGAATGAGGGTGCCAATCATTCTTCATTTTGGATGTAGTACTAGATGACCCATACTTCTTTTTTGCTCCTTATCTTGGACATGTCATTTGATGGAATCATCTCAAACAAGTATCCAAAGTATATTAATTCTTCTTGACTTTGGAAACATGCCTCATACTATTGTCCCTTTGTCTCATCATGGTAAATTTACATCTCTATACATTGGACAGCTTGTTGAAAGTCTATGTCTTATTGAAAGACCTCATTACTCTTATCATTTGTTACAACCTATTCAAATCCTTAAAGAAGTGTTTTGTCATAGCTCTCTAGTAATGTTTTTTGTTCAAACTCCTTGTTGGTGTTTGTAGGAGTAGCTTCATATGAGGTTTTAGAATCAAACTTTAAACTATCTTCAAAAGCTTCATAGTCATCATATATTACTCCATCATGGTTTGGAGTCTCTCGATGGTGGTACTTCTCAGCACATGTTTTATTCTCAACATCTTGGGATTATTTTATTAGGAGCCTTATCTTATCACAATCCTCATATTCCTTAAACATTTGCATATAGGTGTGTAACATGTCTTTTTCTTAAAACACATCATCTTTCTTACCATGTCTTGTAGTCAACTCCAAAGGAATTTTAGGCTCGTTTGGGCTTTCAAATTAAATGCAAATATCCTCAAATATTTGCCACAATTCATCATCCTCTTTTTGATCAACATCATGTAGGTGAAAAACAAGATAAACTTATTCCTCTTTGGAATCCAAAAGAACCTCTTCCAAAGCTTCTCCTTCACTATAAGTACGATCCTATTCTCCATCATAATAATCTAATGTTTTCTCACAATAAATCATCTCCTCTTCATTCTCAGCCCAATATGAAGTTTCCATCTCTTTCTCCCTCTTAGTGATTCCAATACTAGACATCTCAAAACTAGGAACTTTAGCCTAAGAAAGCTTCCAAGGAGTAATGTATTCCTCACCATTAGAATATAGTCTCTCTTCATTCAACTGATCTATATTAGGTTCATTTGTTTTATTTTCTTCAAACTTTCCTTGCATAGATGAGAGATTCTACATTTTGAGTTCTAATTCCTCAATTATTTTGGCAAGGTTTTATTGGAATAGCTTATCTTTGGGGGAAATAGGATCTTCATTAGGAAAGCAAGTAGGATGAAGTTGAGATGAAGGGGGAAAAACTTCTTAAGGAAGGGTGGGAGTGAGTTGAGTAGGTTAAATTTTATCTTCACCTCTAACTTCTCCATTTATACATCCTTTGTTCTTCTTTCCATAAGCTACCAATACTTCTTTCGATCTTGGGAAGCTAGGCTTAAAGGGTTCTTCATGAGGCTAAGATACAAATAGATGGGTAAATGATAGGCTTATGAAAATTGGGGTTTCCTTGGGATTATCATCTTGTCTCCCACTTGGGAAAGTAGGCTTAGGAACCTCATTTTCTACTGCCATGATGGATTATGTCAAATATTGGTTTACCAACTCTATCTCCTTGTCAAGATGGTCCTCAAACATCAACTTTCTTCTATGTGGAAAATAAGACCATAAACATCAATCATTTCATATGTAAGAACTTTCCAATTAGCTCTTTTAATGGGCATTCATTCTCTCTTGCCTAGCTCTAAATCATCCCTCACACTCTTGATAGAATCACTAGGGATGACTTGACCAGAACCATTTCTAGTATTAAGGTCTAGCTTATAGTCATTATGGCCAATGAGAGTCTTCTAGAAACTTGAAATGGAATGACTTAGAGATGAACTAAATGGACTAGGTGAAGCATAAGATTGATAGGGATGATCATATGTAACATATGATTGATAGGGATCATGAAAAGATTGGCCAAGGACTTATTCATATTGAGAGGGAATAGGCAAAGATGGATATGTCTCACCAGCTTGTGTTAAGACAAAATCAACATCAAAATAATCCATTAATCATTCATGAGAAATGTATACAAAAATAAAACAACCTCAAATAAAATATCTAGACTTCTTAACCGGTATATTTATTCTTGGATTCACCATTGGTGCTTAGTGAAAGTGCCTCTAAAGGTTGATATCTTGAGGAGAACACCAAAACCCCTCAAATTTTTGGAACAAGAGTCCCACTAGGTGTGCCAAAAACTATTGTCACTTTAAATATCACCCTTGAGGAGATGACAAGTCTCTCCTTTTTCAGGTGGCATAATGGAACCACCTCAGGGATGTGGGTGACCCAAATTTGAGGTGGATATCTATATTAGGGCTAGTTCCATTGATGTACCACTATAGATCAAACCTACTACTAACTTTTCAGGGGTGAAAAGGGAAAAGGATAACTACAAAAAAATTTAATCTAGGTGAGGTGATACACCAAATAGATATTCTACTCACACCACTTACAATGCACTTGAAACTAAAGAGAATCTCACACATACACTTCATTCAATTAAACACTCCTCTTATACATCAATGGTTCAAGCATGGGGTTTTGAAGAGAGATTAGGATAGGATGAATTAGACAATAGGTATTCTATAAAAACTAATGAATGAGCTACTCACTATACTTTAAATATACATTAGACACTTCTTACTAACCTACAAAAGAGATTTTTCAATCCACATAAGGCATTAGGAAGAGTAACATGTGAAGGTAAGTAAAATACACTTGCATAAGACCCAAAACCATAAAATTCACTTAGTAAAATATTAAATGAGGTAAAAAAAACATTATTTATTATTTCAAAGAAAAAATTGAGTAGGGCTTCACCATACTCGGGTGGAGAGATCCATACAATAGCCAAAAAGGCCAGTATTTATAGAAATTGTGAGAGGATAGAGAGAAAGGGAATCTCAAGAGTCACTAAGACACTTTCAAAGTAAAGAGAATGAGTTAAAATATTAATTTAATTTGTCATGAGATAGGTCATAAAATGTAAGTAAGGACAAATGTCTCTTAAACTTGTCTAACTCCTCCATATGTGGCGTAGATGATTTTGTGCTTGCATAAGAAACTATTTTCATGATTTTTCCTCATTAAACTTCTTCACCACTAAGTAGGGTCAGGTATGATGATTGATCTAAAGGTGAGGGGTTACCAAAAATTGCTCACATGAATTTTATTGGTTCTTAATCATTCATATTCCTATGACTATGATAAATCTTTCATGACAATCACAAATAACTCCTTCTCATGCACCTCTCACACTTGGCACACAAAATGTTTCCAATTATATATTCTAATCCATGAACAAGGATGAATGAAACATTTCAAGAGTTTCTAAGTAATCAAGTTCATGAATCAATCCTTAAAAGGCGTCCAAAGTAGAGCTCTCATAATTTTTACTAAGTGTTCATTGTCTGCCCACTAGACTGGCTAAGATGAAGGAATTAGACACACTTAAGAGATTATATTACTCAACAAATGGTCATGAATACTTATAAAAATTCTTAATATCTCTCTTAAAGGTGGTTGCATCCTTTGAATCTTATCTATACCTATAAAACACAGAAATCTATCATATAAAGCTTTGTTGTACCTCTTTCATATAGGTAGGGTACACCTCAATCACATGGAAAAGATCCTTGGAGAGTCCTATATCACCTCTAATCAATTTCATGTCATTTTCACTGCATTTGGATACTCCATTTTTAGTATCTCCTACATTAAGTCTAAGAGAGGGTTTGTGAGGGTTTTAGAGTCACTTTAGGTCTTAGAATTTGTTCATGAAGAACAAACATTAAAATCCTTACTTGATGAATCTAATAACACTTTAGGGACCCCCCCTAACACCTAAAAATACCTTGACCCTCCATTCAAATTATCATGATAGTTCTAAGCATCTCAACATTGTCACTTGGGTCATCTCTATGCATTTTGTAGGGTCTTAGTGCCTTCGATCCAAAAAATGGCCATTTGATAAAATTATTTTCTAATAAAAGGATTTAAAAACTCTACATATACTCCAATAATATGATCTAGTAGGTCTCCATGTTTACTTTATGCTAAAATTCTAGAAGGCTTCTCATTTGGAAACCAGACCTTGTCTTACATTTTAGGTCTACCTACAACTGAGGCTCACCCTGACCCCATAATGGATTACCCTAACTCATGATGGTTAAAACACATCCATTATACTTCTACAAAAACTAATCAATCAATTGGAAAACTTTTTCAAGTTTGGGAATGAATATGATTCCCCCTTTGGCTCTTAGGCCTTAACTCTGCCCATTGGGTTTGACTACAAACCTTGAAGCTTAGAGCACCCTTCCTAGATTTATTCCTTATAGGTTGGTTTCCCATGTTTTAATAAGTTTTTTAAAACTCTCCAAATCCTCCTTGATGCTCTCCTTGAATTTTCGCCCATGATTTATCCTCATTTAATAAGTTTGTAGGGTTTATGCAAGGGAAAAGTGCCCCTTATTTGAGACCAAATAGGGGGAAATTCCCATATTTATATTATAAAAATAATAATTATATAGGTTTATTTAATTTATAAGTATTCTCTCCACAAATATTTAGCTCCTAACTCCAAGATTTGACCCTTCAAAAAACACAAATTCCAACACTGAGTTTTTTGGGAGACTATGCAAGGGATTTTTCTATTAGATTGTGTTTGAAGAAAATTGGAGACTCTTGCCTTGATATATGTTCATTATAAAGTACATATATATTTTTATATTATCACATATATTTACTCTAGTATCTCTCCAACACCTTGACCTCTCAAACCACCTCTATGCTCTTAAAAGCACAAGATTAGGTTTGTCATGGATGACTGTGATAATTTCTCTTGGTCCCATGCCTATATGTGTCCAGGATATTAATTATATTTTTAATAATTCCAAAATAATCCTAATTAATCCTTTTATATCACTAAACATTCCTCTCTTCATTTTCATATAATTTAAGTGCCCTACAAACACACTACTCACAAAACTAGTTCAATGTCTACTTGACTGAGACATGCTTGTTGACTCTACCTGTAAATTGAATTGGGGTTGATAATGGTTTAAAATATCTCCTTTAACCTATTTTGTGTCAAAAAATACCACTTTTACTTACACCCTCATTTAACACCCTTGGAACATCACTAAAACATCAAGAATAGCTCATTGTTTTCTTTGTCTCAGTTGACAGACATTTTGGCCCTTTTGAACCTGCTTGTAGGTCACCATGAGCCTATTTAAATCATGTGTTATATATATATAATATTAAATTTATTTTTTGTGATCAACTATTACTTTCACTCAACTTTATTGGTCTAAAACTCCACCTAGACACCTTGCTTGCAACCTTGTTCTTATGTTCAGCTATAGGTGTTGATTTTGAACTATGTACGGACGTGGTATGAGTTTAGGGAGGTATCAAAACATACAACCTCTCTTATGATGATCTCTTGAGATTTAAAAAGTCTTTTATCCACCATAAAAAATATTCAAGCATGAAGCATGGTTTGAATTTGAAACATTTGGAAAAAAAAAAGGTCTTTTTGGGTCACATCCCTGTAGATGTTACTAACTATCCTCAGTGTGTTAGTAAGCAAATTTGAGCATTCAAATGACTATCTTCCTCTTAAAATCTTGATCTAAAAACTTGGTTTAGGTCTTGTCAATGGTAGAGGATTTAAAATCACTCACTTATATGTCTTCAGACTCTTACCAAACATGTTTTATATCATATTGAAAAATCTCATGGGCCTCTGTTTAGTGTTTTTAGGGATAAAGAGACCAAATACGGTCTTATCATCTTTTGATCATGGTTTTCCTCTTTTATTGCTCATGATATTAGAACTAAGTATACCATAATGAAATTCAATGCATTAAGAGTTTTAAAGTAGCTTCCTTAATTTTTTCACATTCCTCAAGGGTTCCCTATTCTTTGTTAATGGCTTTCTATAGGTGGTGATGAATTGTAGTAGGGATTGCATACAAGAATGGTAGGGAGAATTACTATGATCATCTACATCAAATGTGAATCAACTCAACTTCTCAAAATTCACTCTTAATGTCTCCAAGAGATCTAAACCATTACCAAGGTTATTATCAAAGCATGATGTCATCATGGAAACCCCTGTAGGTGCACCTTTTTTGAATATGCAGACAATGAAGTGGGAAGTGGACAAGGTGTATGTTTTAGGCCTCATGGGGAGACATATATTCTTTAACAATCTTTCAAAGGCTAATTTTCACCATGGATATCTTGAAACCACTCCCTAAAACTCTTATTTAATGTGATATTCCCTTATACTGATGTCTATAATGTATTGTCATAGCTGCCTAGCTGAGATAAGTTTAGAAGAGATTCCTTGTGTTCTTAAGACTCCCAAAATTAAAAAAAAAATGTAAAAACTATGGAGAGGTGTTTGAAAACTTTGAGAAACACCTGAAAGACAACCAACAAGTCAAAACAAAGCAAAAGATTCTGAAATAGGCTCAAATAATGACCCCTCATAGATGTGAAAGCATAAAAATCTGCTTGGCTTCTTAGTGATCGTTCATAAAGGAAGATCCATGAAACTAAAAACTCTTGCCTTGGATTTGTAACTAACTCAAACCTCTTTCAACCCCCAAGAGCACTCCTCTCAACTTCACATGTACGGCTTGTACCAAGCATTCAAAGTTGACTCTCTTTGGCTTATAAAAGCAAGAAAAAAGAAATAGAAGCAAAATTTGATCCATCTAGCTTTTTATATACAAACCAAGTGTGGTAAAGACTTTAGGGAGGTAAAAAGGCATATTACAACATTTTTAGCTAAAGGTGGACTTCCTAAGTCCATAAAAGTGCCATTAAGGGGTAGTTTTTAAAGAGTTTTGCATATTTTTATGCAGGTAACTACTTCTTGAATTGAATTTGACTACCTCCTAACATGCTCTGACCTCCTCCATGTTAAAATCTAACTTTTTGACAAATATTCTTCCTTTGAAAGTCTGTACAAGTCATTTAATAAGTTAAAATGTGAAAAAAGCATTTTTAGACTATGAAACATTGTAAAGGATCAATTTATGACTTGTGAACATTTTGAAACACCTAAATGATCACATTAGGACATTTCCAAAATAATTTGAGCTTTTGACCATGTTTGACCAGAGTTGACTTTATTGACTAGACTAGTATAAGGAAGATAGGTTGATACCAAGGCTAAAACAAGGATGAGTGAGGTGTTTAGACACACATGAGACCCTATTAGACATATGGGAACTTATGAAAAGTTTAAATATGTAGGGGTTGATGCAATTTGACTAAAATTTAAATTTGCTCAACACTTGTCTCTAGAATTTTGGTGACATTTAATCTTAGGTCCTATGCAGTTTGAGGTTGAGGTGTCAGTGGTTGAGTCACCTGTGCATGGGTTTCCTACCATATAGTAACATGGGTCTAGATTGGCTAGGTCTAAACTATCAGAGCTGATAAAGGAGGTAGACCTAGAACTAGAGCATGGTAAGTAGTTGATGTTAGAGGAGGGGGAGTATGAGGGATAAGAGATGTTTTAGGATGTAAGGCTAGAACTAGGGGATTAGGAGTGGGATCTCATAGAGCGATGCTAATGGAGGAAGTGGATGAGGCATAGGAGATATTAGAGGAGGTATGGATAGATTTTGAGCATGATGAGGAAAAGGAAATAGAATACCCTAAAAATACTCATTGAGATCATAGGAGGAGTCAGAGTTTGATCCTC
This sequence comes from Torreya grandis, assembly GCA_037957365.1. Lineage (NCBI taxonomy): Eukaryota > Viridiplantae > Streptophyta > Pinopsida > Cupressales > Taxaceae > Torreya > Torreya grandis. The sequence continues at coordinate 810,189 of JARHVA010002256.1, read as the reverse complement.
CATAGAGTGAGTGGTGATGGAAGGGGAGTAGATGGACCCACCTAGACCATATTTTATTTATTCTTCTTTTGATTTACAATCCAAGATAACACCTCCTCATCATTCACAATATTTAAGTAGAGCTTATCATCATCCTCTAATTAGTGGTTATAGTTGATGTTGAGGTGCATTGAGTACTTCATGAGATGAGCCTTGATCATGCCCTTCGGGTCCTAATATCATATCTCATCTCTCCCTAGGGTGAAGGATTCTTTCTTGGTGATCATTTTTTGGAGTGGAGAGAAATCCTTGTAAACATAGTGCCTAATGGAGATTAGGGGTGGTGGGCGTGCCTTCTATTGGTGGCCTATGCAAAATAAAAATTACCTTATACCAATTTATATGCGATCTTGTTTTTTTATAAGTGATCAAGGATGAAGTATGGAAATTAGAGGGATTAATTGAGAATGCCCATGACTTGAATTATAGTGTCCTCCCTATAGTACCAATGGTCTTTGATGGATGTATTGGAGTCCCATATTTCTTATGATAAATAAGGAATTGGAACCTCATTGATTAATTTATAGAACACCAGGTATAAGTGCTCATAGATGTCCCAGATGTGGTTTCAATAATAGTGGTCATATAGTTTATAAAAGACTACATCAACCACTTAGACCACGAAAACCCATGAAATAAAAGTGGATGGCTTGAAAGTGAGCATCCTTCAAAATAAATCTATAAGGTAGCCCATCATGTAAAAATTACCTCCTACTCAAGAAAATGGTATAGAATTGACCAACTTAAAGTTGATTAGTCTTTCCATGTCCAAAACATTGTAACCAATGAGGATCATATCGAGTAAGGGCTCCCATAATTGGCTAACATGTAAGTAATCATGGGCCCTAAAAAATCAGTTAAATAGAATCATATCCACCCAAACCTCCTCTCGTAAGCTATGAATTATGTATGCATTGATGTCATCCTTAATAACCCACTTGACATCTGGATTTTTAGCCTAATCCTATAGGACATCATATATCTAAAAGGTTTTAATCTAATTTTTCACCAGTATATCATTATAAGAGAAGGTGAAATCTAAGAGAGAATAATATGCCTTGTAGGCATTCTAATAGATGTTGGTGATCTCACGAAAATATTTGGACAAGAAAACCTAGTCATGAAATCTGTTCTTCACTCGAATGGTAGTGAGAAGAAAGTTACTAAACAAGTAAGCATAGGGGAATATCTATAAAATAGTTAAAAATTAGTAAAGGTTGCATTTATTATAAGCCTGAATGGCATCTTCAAACTCTACCTATTCATCATTATCAAAGCCTAAGTCCCTACATACCTATTCTATTGTTTTGAATAGGTCATTGTAGTGCTTGAACTAGGTTAAGCCTTTGAGAATAGGGTATCTTATTACTTGAGCTTAAACTTGGGGTTTGAGGAGGCTACAACCATTGTAGCAAGTTGGAGGCCAATAAAAGGGTATTGAATGTAAGGGTATATGATAAGAATTAAAACCCAAGGATTTGATTTGCTCTTGAGGGTATACTATGATAACTGTTAGTGATATTTATTTATTCTATTTATAAAAGCATATATTCAATCCCCTATAATAATGGCATTTTGGTGGCTCACTTACTATGAATTAAAATTTGAGTTGGTGGCTAGATCTTCTCTCATTATTTCCCAATCTAGAGTTAAATTCGGAGCTCATAATCCTCCACCACCAACATAATTTAGAAATGGGGATGTGATGATTTAAAATTTTCTAATTAGGCCCAACTTTATACTTTGTTAATGCTCAACATGTGGTAGGCACATGGTCACATCTCCTCAAGGCTTCTTAGTCAACTTCTACCTTACACTACAAGTCATCTACTTATTGGTCCCAAAGTTAATGATCAACACCCAAGCATAGATTTGTACCTCATGGCATACCCTTAATAAGGGTGAGGTGTCACTTAGGGACATGTGGCATCCTCTAATTGGTCTTTAGGCTCCATCCATAATCTATTCTGACCATTCTAGGGCCTTAGGTGGCTTCCTAATCATATGATTGGCTATGATACATGGCATCCTCTGAGTGGGTTAAAATCTCTTGGGCTTTAACATCTCTGATAGGTTCAGGGGACTAGCTACTCTAAAAACCTATGATGTGGTGCCCTCTAAGTGAGTGAGGCTCTCCTAGGCTCTAACATCTTTGATAGGTCTAGAGGAGTGGCCACTATGACAACATATGAAATGGTAACCATTAAGTGGGATGGGATTTCCTAGGCTCTAACATCTCTAACAAGTCTAGGGCATTAGCCACTATAACAACTTACCATGTGGTTCCCTTTGAGTGGGTTAAGCTCTCCCAAGATTTGATATATTTGATAGGTCTTGAGGACTAGACACTCTAACAACTTGCAACGTGGTTCGTTATAAGTGGGTCAAACTCTCCCAAGCTCTAACATCTTTGATAGGTCTAGGGGACTGGATGCTCTGACAACTTGTGACATGAGCATTTGAGTGGGTTAAGCTCTCTTAGGATTTGACATATCTAATAGGTATATGTGACTAACCTCTCTAAAAACTTACGATGTGGCATGCATCTATTTATTCATTTGTTTTTGTGAAACCCACAAAATATATGAAGTAAAAATAAAAAAGATGTGCAATCCATTAATAACTTACCTGACTGTTGTTTATATTTTGATTTTCCATAAAGGGTATTAGGTCTGTTGCTTTGAGAAAGAAACAAGACTCTAGTAACTTCTTTTAAATGGAAACCTTCAATGTTAGTGCCATAAATCTTTAAAACAAGAAGCCTACCTTAGTCATAAAATTAAAAAGCTTGACATTACTTGGGGAAATTGGGGTGACACAATATTTCAAGGACCCATTTTAGGTGAAGTTGTCTACAATAATAGAATGGACCTGAGAGTTCTAGTTTTGATAATTTTTAGAGGGGTTCCCCATTTATATGAAAAGGGGGCATGCTAACCATAACAAATGGTGAATTCCACAAGGAAAGTGATGATAAACACTTAGAACCCAACCAATTAAATTTTATCCCATTGCACAAAACATAAATTTGTAAGAGAGATATTCATACATAGTGAAAAAGAGAAGTAACTAAAGTCTAGTAATATTAAGTGGCATACTGAGCTTTCATCTTATAAACAACCACCAAAGCATGTAAGAATTGATTCTCCATTTTTTATTCAATTCTAGATTTTTCTTGAGTAACAGAGGTTAGACTAGGTATCAAGCTCCTTCAAGGGTGTTAATGGATTGACGGATTGGATGGGGATGGATTAATCATTACTCTACTACCATATGGGTATCCATATCCCTAATATAGATACCTCTGGTCTCATTTAAGTCCTTACTCCACTATCATCTAGGCTAGAAATACTACGATGGAGGTTGCCTATATGGCCCTTTCGAGGAAGACTCAAAATCTATATTCTACATGATTTTTTTTATTTTTCTAAACTTCCTTGTGAAAATATTTTATTTTATGAGTCTCATCCATTTAGGTTTTATCACGAAGCCAATGGTGAAAGGATGATGAGGAATCCTTTGAATACCTAGCCAGTCTTTGATTTGATTGAATAGTCTTGTATTTTCCTAAGATGTTACATTAAGTTTAGCTTAGTTTTTTTATTAGGATACAAGATGTTCTTAAATATAGTTATTTCTCTTAGAATCATAGGCCTCCCAGATCAAAAATGTAAAAAAAAAGTTTATTTACCATCTTGACTTGTGTGGAACAAAGATTCAGCCTAGGTTTTCTTACTTCTCAACAATTCTTCCTAGGATTTTGCCATCACCTAGAGTGGATACTTATAAGTACATGCATTATAAGGACAACATAAAACAAAACACAAATTGAAGGGATACAATATAGAACAAAATAAAACACATGATGAAATGAAACACAAAAAAACCCAAACCTATCTAATATATTCATTACCAACCCTTACCTTGATTATTCAAAGATTACATTAGATGGGACAAGAAAGAAATAGTGCTTCAAGAACTGTCCATTCATTGGAAGTATAATCTTGTTTCCCTTTATATCCTTGAGGCAGAAGGCATTCTGACCTAGGATTTTGGCTATTTCGTATGGGCCAATCCATAGGGGATCAAATTTTGAATGTTGGCCTTTCTTCTTGTGAGTCTTGTCCCACATTAGAACTAGGTTAGAGACTATGAAGTTATTGATCTTATCTCTCTTATCAAACCACCTTTGTATTATATCTTGATGTTTTTTTAAGCTTAACAAAACTTCATGTCAGGTTTCCTCTACCTGAATTATGTCTAGGAGTAAGAATTCACTTCATCATCTAGTTGCATGAATTATTACATGAATTAGAGGAGAGACACAATTCTAAATTAAAAAATCCAAGAAAAGGCCATGAAATAACACACAAGTATGTTTTAATTTCTTTGAAATAATAATATAAAGGTACCAAAATGAGGATGAGCACAAAATAGAGGAAAACATCGGGGATGATACAATGATGAAGTGTTGTAAATAAAGGGTTAATTATAGGATAACATATCATGAAATGATTTAGGTAGATATCAAGGGGCACAATTCAACTAAACACATCAAATGAGTAAGAAGATAAGTAGAGTAGAGTGAAATAGAAATCTATCAAATTATTGAATGTTGAGGTAGCTAGCAAAAGTGTAAGGCACATTAAATGTTGAGGAATATATTTTACTAGGAATTAACTAGAGGCTAACTATATACACATAATATTTTCAAACTTTTATCACTTACTGACATTTTGTATCTTTCAAGAACCCATCAAGTCTAAATTTATTTGAGTGCATACCTTAATGGGTGCATAGGGAAAGGGGTGGGAAGACCATTAGTGCTTCATAATATTGTTGTCCCTTTTACCACTTGACATCTACACACTTGTCTCCTAAAACCATTAACCTTAAGCTTATTCTTCTTTATTTCACCCATACCAAACTTTTGTCATGCTTTATCCTCTATGTTCTTTCCTTCACCCCCTTTCACTATTTTCCTATACTAAGTCGACTAGGTCAACCCTGTATAGTTTTCAACCTCTAATTACTGTATAGGTTCGACAAGGTTGACCATGTACTATTTAAGGATATTTATCACTTAGAGTTTCATTAGCCCTTCGATTGACCTAGCTTGGGACCTAGCGATTTACCTCATGAAAACATACAGGATCAAGTAGGTCAACCAAGTATAGTTGACATATTCATTAGGATTTAGGGAAAGATCCACCTATATATACAAGTTCATTTCCAACCATTTGGTAAGAGAAAAGTGAAGAAGAATAAGTGCAAATGAACATCTTCTTATTGACCATTCTACTTGAGGAATAAATCTTAGGGTTCCATAATTTTTTTGGAGATACAGATCTTGTCTTATGGAGAAGTCTTTTGGATGCATAGATAGGTTGTGAAACCTAGATTTGATTTATCTTTGTTATCCTTACATACCACAATAATCTCTTACAAATCACCTTAGCTAGGGGAGATATTGAGGCTCGAGGGAGATACCAAAATTCTTTCATCATCTTCAAGGTAAGTATTCCTAACTTTATTTCTCTTTTGTAAGAGTAGATAGATAATAAAAATTTACTTCTCTCCTATGTATTAGGATTTTGTATACATTGATGTGAGTATATGTATTTTATGCATGTTTAGTTTAGTTTGTTTTGTTTCTAATCCCTACTTTGTGCCACAAACTTTGGCGTGCACTAGATTATATTTACTTTATTGTTTATTAAAATAGAGTGAACATTAAACCTAGGACTCTTTTAGGATTGTTGTGTGATTGTGTTAGACTGCAGTCTTTAGAACCATTAATATCATGGTGTATTGTGACAAGTGATTCCTTAATGGGGTCTATTAAATCCCCATATTAGTCATTCCCCACTTAAGAAATGTATTCCCAATTGAAAGTGTAGGTATACTCTATCTTCTCTGAACTAGGATTGATTTATAGACATAATGCATTTATGATTGCATGCATTCTAGTGAGCCTAATATGAACTAACCCTTGAAAGATTTGTTTACATTGTTTCATTATGACATTCTTTCATCATTATTTTTATCATATTTTTTCCATATTGGATTGACTCTATCAACCCAGTATCTAACTTGTGTGTACAAGATTTTAGGTATAGGCTATTATATCAACCCTTTTAACCCAGTACAGGTCTTTAGCTTTTCAGACATCTAGTCCAAACTACTAGGTCGACCTAGTCAAACTTGTACACTTTCAAGCACTCAGCAGTAAGTTTCTATAAAGATTGATCAACCCAATCAACCCATTTAGTAGAATTTACAAACATATATCAAGTTTTTAAACAAAAATATTCATTCTTTGCATCTCTGATCCACCAAGGTTCCTTTATATCTCTCTATCTATTTATTTATAGTCTTTCCTTTTATAGTTTGCAGTCCTTAAAACTACCCCTACATAGTCAACTGGATCGACCCTACAAACCTAGTTCTATGTTCTATATGTTGTCTAGATAACTAAGTCGACTCTGCTAATGCTATTCATTTTTAGACCTTGTTTTTGTAGTATAGGTTTGACTCAGTCGACCTTGTTTTGTATTCTATGGATACATTGTTGACTTTATCAACATTTTACCTTATTTCAAACTTGTAAATAACCTTATATGCTTGTAATTATCTCACACTTTATTTTCTTAGTATTTGCATGCTTAGAATAGATCACATAGTTTAATTATGTGGTTTTTCAATTACTCATTTAGTTTCACTATTTTTTATTTTATGCACACATGACCAAATCACAAAATCTAAATAAACATTTTAACATTCATCTACCCACGGCAAACCTACTTGGATTTCATCACCAAGGGGGAAGTCAACTTGATGCTTTGGTCAAGTATAAAGTGTGGTTAATGGTATATTTTGGCTAAGCACCTGACACCCTTATCATTGTGGTGTGTGAAGTGAAGGGATAGGCCACAATACCAAGCTTGTATCATTACCACTACAGATCCCTTTCAACTTAAACTACCTAAAAACATCCTTAGATTGCCATTCTATATCCTTACTTACAGCTAACTTCCCATCTCATTTAAAATCATATCTTAATAATATGATTAATAATTAGGTTAACCAATTAGTTAGCTCTTTACTTTTGAAGTTGATTGTTTTCTATTTACTGCATTATATTTTATATTGAAAAAACATACATTAACCAATGTTGGTGCAAGATTTTGTGCTATGTGCTTTAATTAGATTGGCTAACATTAATCCAATTGACTATTTGTTTATTTTAGATATTTATTTTCAAATTAATTGCAAAAAATATCTTGTTTTAATTCACAATTTGTTATAGGCTTAATAAATTTTCCTTTTTGTTGTATTGGATAGGCCCAATCGACCCTATACCTTTTTATATCCTCTATTCACTATACTGGATCAACCCAATCAACCCTATACTATTTTCAAACCCTTTTTACCCTTTTTCTCACCTCTATTCACTATACAGGATTGACCCAATCGACCCTATAGTATTTATAGACCCTATTTTTATGCTAAGTCAACCCAATTGACCCTATACTATTTTTGTCATTTCCTATTTCCTTGATTTTTCATCTTTCTTTCTTTTCCTTCATCATGGAATTTATTCTTGATGATAATACTAAGTTGCAGTAAATAGACATGATGAATCTTACCAACCCTCATAGGGTCTCCCATAGATAGAGTAGTTCTCCTCTCTTGGATGCTAGTAATATTCATATTTCTACTTACACAATGAACTATGGGACCCCTCCTAATACATCTTCATAATGTAATCATCTCTTCTCATTAGAATACCAACTTGAATTAGAGTATACCCTCAAAATTCTCTTCTTTATCTATAAATTTCCTCAACATCGAGGAAATGATCTTTCTAATGTTTAAAATATTATTATTAGTGGTCAAGTCAAAAAGCCTCCTTCACCTACTCCTACATTCTCAACTATATTTTGGGGTACCACTTTATTTAATTCTTAGCCTCTTCCTTCGATTATGACCCCTTCCCATACCATGACCTCTTCTTCTTTAATTTATTCCACCTACATGCCTAGTATATCCACTAATATGGTGAGTTTTACATCTAGTGGGCCTCTCATAAGATCCACTATCCTTAATCCTTACACTAGTGCATCATTTTATACCTAAGGTAATCATGCTATTAGTGCTTCTTCTTCTCAACCATTCACTACTCCATCTTTTTCTACACAAGGAAATTTTGCCACTAGTACCTCACATTCTCATAATTCCTCTCAAGTTCCTATCAACAATAATAGTGGTACCCAAGCCATGAATATCAAATATAATGATTCTAATAGTGTTAATTAAACACATAAAATATTATTACAATAATTCAATCAAATGAATACATTTCAAGCTCATAACACAAATCAAATGATGAGAATGCAAAGACACCTTCTTTATCTTCAATATCATCCTCAACCTATGGCTTGGGGCACACATAAATAGAATGTTCCCCCTCCTCCTCTTCAATATTTTTAAGTCAATCTCATTCCTCAACCTCATTTGGTCAATAAAAACATTAAGCATCTTCAAAATGAGCCTCTCACTACTCAAATTTCTAACATTTATATAGGAGGTATCATGCCTATAATTTCTTATAATGGATGAACCAATCCCACCTTTCATATTAAAACATTTGTAATTTTTTATAAGGATTGGGTCAAATTGAACACATTTGTCGCTTCCAAAATCTTATCTAAAACTCTCACAGGTGATGCCTTGGATTGGTAAAAATAACTTAGAACTCATTCCATTACTAGTTTGGAGGATCTAGTGAATGCTTTAATTCAAGAATTTCAAACTAGTGATCTTCTTGAAAATAATTTGGCCCACTTCATAAATTGCAAACTTGAAAACAAAATTTCTCAAGCCTTTGTTAAAAGGTGGAAAACTTTGACAAATAAATGTGGACATAACATGGCTAATGACAATCTTTTCCATCTCTTTACTAATGCCCTTTTTCTTAAACTTTAATATTGGGTCTGCACTCTCTCTCCACATACATTATAGGTAGCTATTGACCAAGCTAAATGACAATATTTCCTTATACATCAATTCTAGCCACCATAACCTTTTGTGGGTCCTCATCTCTTACTTAAGAACAAAAATTTCAATGTTACCAATGATGGTGTTATATATTCTTATGACACCATTCACAATGTTCAAGCTATTGTTCCTACCCCTTCATCAGAACTAGATCCCCCTTTTCAAAAATGTACCAATCCTCACTTATCTTCACCAAATAACATTAACATTCATAAACCTATATCCTCAACTAGATTTCTTAAGCATTTACCTAGGCCTCTTCCACAAGAACTTGACCCTACCCATACTATGAAATCCTGGTATGATCTAAATAAGTTTTGTCGGTTTCATGCTAGTTGGGGTCATTGTCATGAGACCTATAGACAACGTCATAATTTAGCTATCAAATTTATTCTTGGTTATAATTTTTATCATGATTATATCATTAGAAAACATCAATAAGCTTATGAAATTGATTTTAAGGATTTTAAATCATATGATAAATCTCAAGCCTTGAACCAAGACAATGCTCATTTGATTATCTATAAATACACTCTTCTTAATCATCAACCTATCTAAGATAAGAAATACAAAGCCACCCCTTACACAAATAATTTATAAATTCTTATTGAACCCATTTACAAAGATAGTGTGGTTAAAATGACAAATATGTGTAGGGTGGCTACTTTTATCAATTCTCAACCTATCTACACTTCTCCTTCATCTAGAACATGTAATGTTATTCAAGATTCTTCTCCAAATCATTTAAATGAGTTGTGGAAAGATGCCCTTATTAATCTTGATGATTCAATATTTGATTCTCCCTTGGATAACACTTCCTTTTCTATTTTTACCATTCTTCTATCATCTTCTAACACTAATGATACTCAAATTTCTACCAACACTTCTTTTACCAATTATAAAAATTAACTTGAATCAACTACTTCATCAATCCAACATGAATTACAACCTTATTCTACACCGTATCCTTCTTATCAACAAAAATTCTAATGTACTTCAACTCCTCCTTTCGAGGACCTACTTAATCATTATGCACCGATATCTAACAATCTTCTTATGGGTTATGATGAATGGGATCCCATTATAGAACTCACTAATATCCCATCCCAAATTCCATTCCTTGAGATTATGAGGACTTATCCATGTCATATAAACCATCATATGCAACTATTATTTGAGATGAATATCCCTCATCCTCCCTTAGCAAGATGGGAAAAATCCTTATCTATATCTAAGGATAGTATATTACAAAAATGTGAAGAGATGTTTATTAACATTGATGAAACTATGGACACTTCTCTTTCCTTAAAATTTTCCATATATTCTATGATTTTTGATGAGATTTTGCTTCATACAGATGATCCTCCCTTATTTATTAATGTTCAAATAGGTGATATCCAAGTTAAGCATGTTAGGAATTAAATGAATTCAAACCAGATTTAATCCACATAAAATTAGAATTTAAATGTGTAAAAATAGATTTAATTATGTAGTATTGCATCACAAAATCAATACCTCAATTCATAGTAATTGAAATCATAAATGGAGAAAATAAAAATAGAAATAAAAACCATAACACAAATATACCATGGTTCACCCAATATGGGCTACATCCACCAAGAAAGTCCTTAATAAAATTAATGACAAAGAACCTCTTATAGAGATTAAAAATATCCTCCAAAATTCACAAAAAAATCTTTAAATTTTGGATCCAAATCTAAAATCTATCAATAATTTTACACACATGCTCTACCACACCTGTACCTATATAATCACATACCACAAGTTTTTATACCATACCCTACAAATAAATGCATCACTCTCCAAAGTAACACCACACCTGCATATATACAAAATGAGGAGAAAACTCACCAAACAAGGATAATTATGTACTACTTATCCAAGATAAGCATTATCCTCAAGAAGACACCCATCCTCCACCTAGTCATGCTTATTAAAAATCCCACCTAAGGAGGAACTCACCATCCTCATCTTTCCTCCACAAAAGGCTCTCATAAATTTCAAGGAGATAACAACTAACTCCACAAAAAATGGAAGTCAATCTCACTTCCATAAAACATGGAAGTCAACATGGAAAATAGATATCTAATAACTCACTCCAAAAAATAAGGGAGACATAAAATTTAGAAATATCTAAGAATATTCCACTCACATAGAAGCAAGGTTACATAAAAAGTGGAGTGGGAAAAAATGTACTCCCCACATTTGTGGAGCTATCTAAGCACCCAAAATATACCACCATGGTCATGTGATATCTCTAAAGGGATTCACACTCAACAATCTCCCACTTGGAGACCATTTCTCCTAAATAGAATCTATCACTACTCCATGACCACTAAGGCCAACCAAATCTGAACATAGTCTCAACTTGTCTAATGTGACCACTTTGGTCATCATATCTATAGGATTCTGTCTAGTATGAATCTTCTCTAGCTTCACTAAGTTCTCCTCTAATGTTATCTTAATGAAATGGCAATGTAATTGAATGTGTTTTGTCCTTGAGTGGAAAGCAAAGTTTTTTGCCAAATGAATATCACTCTAACTATAATTGTGTAGTCTCCAAAAAAATTTCTCATGCCCCAACTCTCAAAAAACTATTTTAACTAAATCATCTCCTTGTTAGCCTCTATGGTAGTAACATACTCTACCTCTATGGTTGACAAATCTGTAACCTTCTATCTTCCAGAAATCTAATTAACCATTGTATCTCCAATAATAAATATATACCCTATCATACTCCTCCTACTTTCAATATCCCCTGCCATATCTGATTCCACATAACCATGTAAAGTGGTATCTGATCTACCATAGCATAATGAAACATCAATGGTTCCTCTCAAATACTGAAGAATCCATTTCAGTGATTGCCAATGTTCATAACCAAGATCACTCATATACCTACTCACAACTCCCATTACTTGGGCAATATCCATCTGAGTAAAAATCATGGCATACATCAAGCTGATAACAACCAATGAGTGAGGTACCTTGGACATCTTAAACTTTTTAACCTTCATCTTAGGACACTGCTCCTTTGATAATCTAAATTGGCTTGCCAAAGGAGTACCAATAGATTTAGCATCCAACATGCTAAACCTTTCCAAGACTTTCTTTACATAATTTGATTGGGATAAAATCAACTTCCTCTCCTTTCTATCAAGATTAATCCTCATACCAAGGATATGATAAAAGTATATTATCACTGCTTCATGACCACTAAGGCCAACTATTGGCTAGATATTTTTTAAATTACTTTAAACGTATCTAGGTAGTAATGGGATTAAATCCCCTTCATTTAACGATGAGGCTCTCATATATTTACACTTATCTATTTCTAATTACTTACAACTTAAAATTATTCACATAATTAAAAAGTTATGTGCAAGTTGGTTTTGATTGGCGTATTACTTTAATCACTACATTCATGAGCCATAACAAAGGGATTCTGTAGCAAGTAAGAAACTAGTTTTGGGAATGTGGAAAGAATTTTTGAGATATTGGAGAATAAGGAAAAGATTATAATGCTTAAGAAAGAAGAAAATTGTACTTCACAATAAATATTTTTGTAGGGTCTATTGTATCCATGCAAGTAGATAAGCATATAAAATGTGATAACATTTCCAAAAAATGATTAAGAAAATTATGAATTCAACTTAAATTAAAAGATAATGCAAAGTTTACCATTTTATCTGTATAGAACACACATAGTGATTCCCTCAGAATTTATTTAGAAAAATAAATTCCTTCTTGTTCACTTTCAAAAAAAAATCATACAAAACAATCTGATTATCTTAAACACAAAGTTTTAGATTTCTTAAACTTCTTGTACAATTCTTACAATTGCCTGCTTTCAAAAATTATCATCCTCCCCACGTATGCAGGCCTGCACTTATATTTATATAATTTTAGATGTAGAATCCCAAAAGGAGTCAACTTCTTCAATTCCCATGTGTTTTGCTAAAACTGGAAACCATTGTGTAACGTCTTCTTTCTAATTCTCCTTCATGGCATGCAAAAACTTGTGACATGTAGCACTTATTTGATCTCCTTGTTTGGATTAAATACAACCACTTTGCATGAAATGCAAAGTTTGTTTAATTAATTTACTTTTATAAAATGACTATAAGTAATAGAGTTTTAGCAAAATTACTTAAGTTTTTTTTTTGAATTTTATAAATTAATTCTACTTTACAATTATATCATTCAATGACATCATTATACAAATTAATTACTTAAAACAAACTTGATTTTATAGTATATCTGTGAAAGGAAATAAGGAAAATTAAGAAAAAGAAAGGGAAGTTTTCCCTTGAAACTCAGAAATATATTTAATCTAATTCATGAACATGGGTCTTGAATTTTTCCCTATATTTGGTATGTTGAAACACTATTAATTGTATTGTTGCATCATCTAATTTAGCAATTGACTACCTTTTTATTTCCAATCTTAGCATCTCTCTTTCAATTCTTCTACAATGAGCTTTAGTTTTCTCAAGCCTTGGCTCAAGTCTCTTTAGTTCTTCTTGGCACTTGATCAACTCTTTGATAGACTTGTTTGTGAAAGGATTTATGGCCTTGTCTATCCACTACTTGAATTGTTCAACTAACTATTCAACTATCCTTGGAGCATTATTTGACATATACCTACGAGACCAAAGAGGGAGTCTTCAAGATTTACCTTTTCACCATGTGCATCTTCTTCTAATTTCTTCATCTCCTCTTCTATGTCTAGTAGAATACTTAAATAGAAATATAGGAGATATTCTTATTATTTTATCTTCTTCATAGATTCTTCAGGAGCAATATGTTCCTCAATCAAAAAAAATTCATCTAAATTAACTACTAATTGTAGACTTTCTTGTTGAAGCTTTGCGATGCCATTTTCATTTTTTATCTCCTTCCTTAATGCCCTTACTTTCGATATATTTTTCATAATATCAACATGAACATATAGAATATTTGGGAAGAGTCCTTTGGCTCTTTTCTTCATTTCATCAATCCACTTGTCTATATCTTTCACTTTATCTCCAGTCTCTTCCACTTCAATAATCACTTACTGAGAAATCATAGCTTCTAGAAGTAATGTTTGTTGAGGAGAAAAATTTGCTAATTTGCTAATTATCTCATACAATTTATCATTTTAATCTCTCAATTTGACCTTGGTAGCTTTTTCCTCATCAAGATTATTGAAGAGATCATCTATCAGGTTTTGTGTATCTTTCTTTAATCCTTTAGTGATAACCTCCACAAGGGGTATCTTTGAAATTTCTAAGTCACTCTAAGTGACTTCTTCTATGTTTATTTCCTATGGTGGAATTGATATCTCAATAAAATTTTGCCTTGAAGGTTCAATTATCAATTTTGAATTTGCTTTTGCATGCATGGGCTTATTCCCTTTCTTGTCTAGACTTTTCAACAACTGTAAGTCTATCTCTTCAATATTAATCACTGCCTTTTATTTTGGAGTTGTTTGTAATGCTAATGAGGATGAGAAGTCTATGCTCATGGAAGTTCTTGAATGAATAACCATTTAGTTTTGGTCATTTCTAACTACCAGTTCATGGGAAGGAACTTCTTGTGCCAAAGTATCTTTCAAAATTTATTTTGCTAATTCTTTCTCTCCTTACTTCTCAATTCCTTTTATTGCCTTTTATACCACTATTTCTACCTCCTTTTCTTTCTCAGATTATTTTCCTTCTATCTCCTCCATCTTCTCCTTGGGGTTTTCAACAATATTCTCTACCATTGTATCTACTTCTTTTTTATCTTCCTCTCTTATTTTAACTTCTCTTTTTTAGACATTAACTCTTTCAGGGCTTTTTTCACAAGCTATTTTTCAATAATGTGTTGATATTCTAGAGGAGGTGGTGGTGGTGGTGAAGTAGGTGGGGAAGATGGAGGAATAGATTCCTTTTGATTATATTTCTTAAAAGATTTGGTGATATAAAACTTAGGAGGGGGAATCAAATTTGATGGATCTATGATGGGTGCAGTGGGAGTGGGAATGGTGGAAATAGTAAGAATAACAATATTAGTATAAGTTTGCAATAGTGGGGTGGAAACAATAGATGATTGTGTTAGCTCTTTATATTTTACCATAGAAAATGTATTATCAACATTCTTATTCAACTTTAACTTCTTTATGGGACCTTGGTTGCTTTCCCCTTATACTATTTCTTTTCTCTTCTAACTTGCATGAGTAGTTTCTTTCATTAACTCTTTCATACAATAGCCTTTATTCAGAAGCCAGGTAGAATTCAGAGCTAGAATATGTGAAGTCTTATCAGTGATGGTTGTGATTTGGATTTTACCAAAAACAATTTTAGGAATTAGAACATTGTCTTCTCTAGTGACATGAAAAGCATCATTAGTGACAACCCCATTATCATCCATATCCTTGGGGATAGCGTCTAGATCAAATGCATGAATATGTTCCATAGTCATTATACTATTTTTCCTTCTCCTTACATAAAAATAATCTATGTAATTAGTCCAATAATCTTCAAGTTTTGGGATATGCATGTACTCAAGGGAAACTATATTCTAAGCCACACCTCTGTAATAAAAATTAGCTCTGACATAAAAGTGTGTTTGAGTGTAATGATGGAACATCTCCTTTTGTATATTCCTATCTTTATAAATGTTTGGGAAATGGTAGTGGCCAATGATAATGGTAAAATTCATGGCTTCTTTATGATCCTTTGCCTATAAATCATGTAATTCAATAAGTTATCTACACATTTCCATAAGAACCCACTTATCACTTGGATACCTAGGTAGCTTGATAGGTGCACCTGAGAAACCTCCTACTCTAAGGTATGTGAAGTCAATAAATTGGATGAAAATACAAATATATAGTGAAATTGCATCCCATGCTTCATATGATACTCTTCTATGTTTCAAGGATGTATTCAACTTACAAATGAGTTCATAAGAGAATCTATCATTTACTACAATATAATGTTTGAAGTACTTTAAAAGGACTAGCTAAGGGTAATACTCATAAATTGGTTAACTTCCTAGTGTTACTTTTGTTTTTAGCCTTGAAAAGGCTCCACTTGAGGATATTGCATATACAACATATGAATTCATCTTGAAATCAAAATTTTGCAACACATTCCTTAACTATTGATCCATATTATCTCTTATCATTCTTGCCCATTTAATTTTGGTTGAACTTCTCATGACATCAATATACTTGATATAAGCATATGTATATGGAGAGAAACACTTGGCATTATTTTCACCATTGATTCTACATAGTAATTGGATGATATCATCCACTTCCTGAATGAAATCTAACCTTACTATCATGTTAGGGAACCTAGAAGCCTATTTTATTTTTTTAAGTAGTAAGGATTCATTATCTTAATGCATTATAATGACTTGGTCTCCCATTGGATTTTTGATTTCTCCATAGTTATATCAATCACTTTTGGTAATGTCAGGTTTTTTAGATAGTGATTAAGGTACTAAACATCTAGTCTTATAACTACATACCCAATAGTATCTTTGATAGTCTTGGTCAGGGAGTCATAGTATTTGGCACATGTTAGAACAAACTCAGGAATTTGAACTGAGCTTGGGAAAGTGGCATCTCAAAAAATTCCAATAGTATTCATAGAATGTAGGAGTGTATTTTTTGTTATGGCCTTAGATCTCTCTAATAATTTAGTTATAGACACATGCCCCATGTTTGTATCACTTATTTCAGTTAACTTGGAGACTATGATTGATTCAATTGGGTAACCATTATATTCATACTTCATTTTGGGTTCTTATGGCTTGGATTTATT
The DNA here is from genome assembly GCA_037957365.1 of Torreya grandis. Taxonomy (NCBI): domain Eukaryota; kingdom Viridiplantae; phylum Streptophyta; class Pinopsida; order Cupressales; family Taxaceae; genus Torreya; species Torreya grandis. The sequence goes on along the minus strand of JARHVA010002256.1, from coordinate 793,273 downwards.
ATCTTTATCTTTTACCTTTCTTCTTTTTTTTAGAAACTCCTCTAATGCTAACTTTGGGACTTTCTCAATCAGTGTTGATTACACTTGTACCTCAGTTACTTCTTCTAATCTTCCTAATCTTTATGATCTAGACATTGGCTCTTTTAAACTCTAAAAACCTTGATAGGTGTTTTTAAACACTTAATGACTACTCCAACTAGTTTATAAAGCTTGATAAAAGAGTTAACTCATTGATCTTGAAGTGCCTCTAAACAAGTTTTATTTTTTTACTAATGGAAATCTTGAAAAACTAAGCATCTTTCTCTTATCCTGGGTAGGTCACTAGAGTTATATAGACAAGTTTGGGTTTTTTATGACTGACAACTTTGGGTTTTCATAATCAAGCTACTTGGACTCAAAAACCTAAAGTAATCAAGCATGAGGAATAAGTTTGAGTTGGTATTGAGTAATATGGTGTGGGTTTCTTTGGGCTCAAGACTTCGGGTTTTTGGGAGATAGTAACTATATACAAGAAACCCAAAGTAAGCAATGAGAAAATAAAAGCTTGAGTATATGTTAGGTAGTTTTCCATGGGTTTGTCCAGGATCAAGACTTTAGGTTTTCCAAAGGTAGTTATTCAGTGCTAAAAACTTGAGTAAGTAGTGATAGAGAACTTGAAATGAATAAGGATTTTGAAGGTTAGGTTTCTCAAGGGTAGCGACTTGGTCTCAAAAACTTGAGTAATTAATTAGGGTTGGGTAACCTAAGTGGAAAAGGAATCTTGACTACTAGGGTTTTCATGAAGGTCTTGATTTCTCAGAGGTTTTTTGAGTAAATTTTACATCATGATAAATGATTAAAAGTATGAGAACATGATTTAAAACACCTAATCATGCTAAGAAAGCAATAGGAAAACTACAAAAATCAAACTTAATAAATAAATAATCATGGTGGCACAAATAAAACTTGTGGAGAAAAAACACCAAGAAAGAGGTGCACAAAAGACATAAAAACCACAAGCAAATGATTTACTTACCTCAAGCATAAATGGGTCAAAAAATAAATTGCTCGAAAGTGATCCAGAGGCTCAAATGGAATTATTTGAGGTTTCCAAGGGCAATTACTTGGTTGGATGACTTAGCAAACAAGTAGGAATGAGGTGGAATTTCCCAATATATATATATATATATATATATATATATATATATAAATTCCAATGCATTAATGATAAGCATTGTAAATCCATGTAATTCTTTGACTCTTTTATTAGGTTTTACAAGCTACTTTACTTGATTTTGGTTTTTGAAGTAAAGTGCTCTCATAAACCCGAGTAGGTCTTGGTCAATGAGTAGCTCAGGTTTGGGAAATTACATTATTTTTACTTGAGATTTTGTGCAAGTAAAGCAATATCAAAAACCTGATTTGCATTGGGGAATGTTTAGTGGGTTTGTGAGGTTACTTTGCTTGGTTTTAGTAATATAGTAAAGTAGTTCGATAACCTTAGTTTGAACTAAGAGAAGTAGTTTAGGTTTTTGAGACAACTTTACTTCTTCTCAAACAAGTAAAGCAATTTAGAGAACCTAATTATCCTTTTAAATGAGCTAAATCACTTTAGCTCTCTTGATCATATAAAGTGAATGAATAGATGGATTTTAGTGATGGCTTCAAGAAATTATTTTCAATCCTTTGGAATGACTAGGAATAACTAGGGAAAAAATCAATTAGGTATTAAAACTAATAAAACTCAAGTTCTTTATTTAGGGGATTGGCTCAATAAGTACAACTAACTCACATAAGATGAAGATGCAAAATTTTAAAGTGGTACCCCAAAATTTGAAGTGTGAAATTTTAGGGATACCAGCTAGCTCTGATTGAGGACATCTTTGTTTCTATTGTAAATGGAGGAAAAATAATTAGATCCTAACATCTCTAGTTTCACATCTTATCTATTAGGTATAGAGTCTTTTTAGAAACTCAATCACAAAACAACTAAATAAATAAAAATAAAAAAAAATTAAAAAACTTTATTTATATACATACAGGTATTACCCTATTTCTTAATTCGTGTAGAGTTGCAAGTGCTTCCCATTGAAAGGAAGTGGTAGTGTAATTCCATCCTGATAAGCTAGGATGAAGCTATCTTTTTAGCAATGCTTTTTATAATGAATGGCCCCTTCCATGGAGAATCAAATTTTCCATGATTTCCTTTTTGTTTATTTTTTAATCCCACAGGAGAACCAAATCACTAGTTTCAAACTACCTATCTCGAGCATTTTTATCAAAGATCTTATTTACTCTTACTTATTGATTAGCTAGCCGATCAGCAACCAAAACATGTGTTTCTTACAATTCAGTGAGAATCATGATTCTCTTATCTAGTGAGTCTTGATATGTACTATCCTCAATGGCTTTGGATAATTGTAAATTAGGAATCTCAATGTTTATTATTATCTCAGCATCTATTCCATAGAGTAATTGAAAAGGAGACAAACCTATATCTTTCTTTGGTGTGATTCTATCATCCCACCATGCATCAAATAACTTCTTGTGACAAGTTCTTTGATTCTTTTTCACTAGCTTATGGATGATGTTCATCAAATCTTTTTTAATTGACTCAGCTTGGCCATTACCTTGAGGATAATGATTTGAAGCATAAATCAAGTCTATCCCATATGATTAATAAAACTCAGTCAATTCTAATAAAGAAAATTTGGCTGCATTATCTGTGATAATTTCATGAGGGAGACCAAACCTTACAACAATATTCTCTTTGATGAAGTCACATATAACTTCAGATGTGGTATGTTTCAAATAAATAGATTCAACCCACTTGCTGAAGTAGTTAGTAGTGGTTAAAACATAACAATGTCCAGTACTTGAGGAAGGATTCAACATACCAATGAAATACATGCTTCATTGACGAAAAGTTTCATCAATAATTATTGGTTTTAAAGGCAAAGCTAGCAGCTTGATTCATCCTAAAATTTTTTGACATGTTTGACATTTAGCAATCATTTTTGAAGTATCCTAAAATAAAGTAGGATAGAAGTATCTTTCCCATAAAATCTTGTGTGTTGTGACTCTTGTTAATAAAATACCTCCATAGGCTTTATCATGAAATTTCTCTATTAATCTTGCTTGTTTTTTCTTGTCTACATAGGGAAGGAAAATGCCATCAATTCATTTCTTATACAACCCATTATTCTAAAGGACATAATCCTTTATTTTAGCTTGATGGTATGTTTTTCCTTCCATATCAAATCAGTTGGGCACTCACCATAGGTCAAGAAGTAATAAATATTGTTATATAATTCAATTATAAGATTAAAAAAAATTACCATGGTCAATTCTTCATTTATTTCATATTGAAGAGAAGATGTTATATCTATGTCATCAGGACTTCTCTATGTCATCAACTAACATAAGCCTTTCCCTCTTACTAGATTTATGGGTTTGATTTCAAGATCAAAAACTTATACCTTAGCTACCCAAGTGCCTCTCAATAATCCCAACTCTTGCTGAGTTATAATTGGCTTGATTGTAGTAATTGGGATGTATACTATGGTAAGAGATGATAAGATGCATTACCTTAAAACCTTACACACTTTAACCACTACAAAGGCATGCTTCTCCATCTATGAGCACTTTAGTTTGGAGGTATTTAGAGGCTAAATCATGAAAGCTATAAGGGATTCAAACACTTCATCATTCTTCTACATAAGTATAGTTGATATGGTATGATTAGAAGAGTAACAGTCAAGAATGAATTCTTTGTTGAAATTAGGAGAAACTAACACTGGGGCTTCAACTATTGCTGCTTTGATTCTTTCAAATGCCAATTTTCCTTCAACATTATATTTTAAATCTTTTATTTTCATCATATCTGATATGTGATGAGTCAATTCTATAAAATTAGGAATAAATCTTCAAAGTAAATTTACCTTACCAAAGAATGAGTGTACCCCTTTCTTGGATGTAGGCATAAGTAAACTCTAAATGGCTTTGACTCATTCAAGATCAATTTTGGTTCCTTATTTTGAGACTATATGACCAAGGATCTTTTCCTCAATCATAAAAAATATTTATTTCTTTGGGTTTAAGGAAATCCCATGTCTTTTGCACTAGATAAGGACTTCTTCAAGATCAGCTAGATGATCACCTCTTTGCTTAGAAAAGACTATCAAGTCATCTAGGTATACCAAAATAATTTTGTTCTTCAAATGAGAAAATGTTAGATATATTGCTCACTAAAAGGTTTCTATAATGTTGATAAGCCCAAAAGACATCTTTTGATAAGCAAACATTCCCCATAGTGTTGTGAAGGCAATTTTATATTGATCTTCCTCAGCAAATTTTATTTGATTATATCCAAAAAATCCATCTAGTATGGAAAACATTTATGATCTTGTAATTTTTTGTAAAATGTGATCCATAATAGGCAATGGATAATTTTCCTTTAGAGAAGCTTGATTTAGATTATAAAAATCAACACATAAGTATATCTCCCCATTTTTATTTCTTACTAGAACAATATTCTCTAACCATTCTGAATGATTGATTGGATAGATAATTTTTGCATCAAGAAGATTTTGAATCTTAGAATAAATAGTACATGATATAATTACATTATGGTGATGTAACTTCTATTTGAAAGGCTTCATCTCTGGTTGGAGTGGAATATAGTGTTGTACCTCATCTAGTTGGAAGGATTTGAGGTGTTTGCAAGACTAGGCAAACACATCAATGTACTCTATGAGAAGTTTAATGAAATCTTCCATTTCTTATTATGAGTAGAATTTTCCAATGTTGACCATCTTCGGCTATTCTTTACTACCTAGATTAATTATTCTACTTCCAGAGAAGAAGTATCACTGTACTCTTTCTTTTTCTTCAAAAATTGATCATGTTTATCAAATATTTCTTCTAAGGAAACTAACTCTTCAGGAATTTTACTTCCTTTTAGATGAATTATGAATTGACTACGGGTAAGTTCAGATTCAATGATACATGTTGTTGTTTCATGTGGATATGATTTGATTCCTTTGAAGTATACTCCTTTGAAATTATCTTGTTGCTCCATATATGTAGCTATTTGCTTATCATCATTAATAACTTACCACTACTCAATATTATCTAGGACCTTTGGATGGTAGATCATTTCTACTTTGTAGTTACCTTCTTTAAATATTATTGGTTATTTTTCTAGCCTAAGAAAAGATGCAGTAATAGTGAGTGAGTTAGCTTTGGAGTTTTGATCTTGAGGAACTAAGTTGATTGAGAAAGTAGAGAATTTAAGTGTGGAACTCAAAACTCTATCATGATAGTGTTCTAGCTTATCCTTCTTCACCTAATACTACCCTCTAATATATCTCACTATTAATTTACCATCTCCTTGCACTCTAAGGAGTCCTAATATTTTCTAATTTACTTGTTCAAGTCCTATCACGATTGCTTCATATTCAACTATGTTATTGATGTTTTCAAACATAAGTTTGTATGAATAGGGAAAAACTTCACCAACAGGGGAGGTTAATATTACTCCTACACCCAAAATAAGAAAGCTACAACCACCATCAAATTCTAGTGTCCATATCTTATCTTCTTCCTTTTCCTCTTGGGTTTCCTTGCCTACTTCAATGAAGTAAACTCCATGGTCTGATTCTTCAAAAAGAATCTATGACCTTGGATCTTTAGATTTAGAGACCGTGTACTTTGACTTCTTCTCAGGTTATAGCTTATGATTCACCCCTTTGATTGGAATGTGTGCACATGACCAATCCATTTTCACCTCTCTTCTTATCTATTTACAAAAAAATTTGCTTAGCAGCATTCTATATGAAATAAGAATGTCTACTACTAGGATTGTCATTTTAAGTATTTTATCTACGAAAGCTGCTAGGATAGCTTGATCATCTTTAATCTATCTTATTAGAGGAACTTGTCTCTCCATTGAGTATCATTTTATTATGGACTTATTTAGGGTAAGGCCAAGGGAATTAGCTACTTTATCTAGCATAACATTATTAAAGGCTCCCAAATCTAAAATACAATTACTCAACTTATACCCATTGATTAGGAGGGACACATAAAAAGGTTATATCCTTTTAGATATGGAAGTGGATGTAGATAAATTAATTACAAAGTTATTCTTAAAATAGGTTGGTTTAAGAATAGGTAAAATACCTTTCATATTATTTGGTGCATTACTCGATCCCTTACTTTGAACATACTTGACTAGCCTATTCAGTTGATCTAGGTAAGACCTTAAGTATTCAGTTTTTGACATCTGAATTTTAGTTTTCTTTATATGATAAATTATGTCAAAGGAAGGAATGGGTCTAGGCAAGATGGAATTAACTTTAACTGTATGAGTAATTGGCTTATAAGTTTGATAAGTACAAGAAGCATATTTTTCTTTAGGAGTAAGAGAAGAAGGTAGAGGACTACCTCTTTTAAGAATACTCACATTATAACTAGAGTGTTCCTTTCCTCTCTATTTTTATTTTGATGACTTCTCACTAACTCGTTGAGTATGAGATCTTGTAAATACTATATAAGATTTACTATGATCTTCATGAAGCATTTCTTCATAGTCACTTTCTGATTTATATTCTAGGTAATAGTTAGAGTCATCAATAAGATCTACAAAATTATCTTATTCATTAATTCTTTGATTAATACCATCAAATATTGAGTCCTCTTCACTCATTTCAACATTATTTTTAGGATCATCTTCAATTGATAATCTTTATTGAGTATCAGCAAGACAGTTCCTATTTTGATTATTAAAATTCTATGTGGGAACATTCTTGGCAAGAGCGAAATGAGTACCTTGAGTAATTTATCTATTAACCTGAAGAAAGTTAATAGATAATTTTTATAATAATGGATCTTTAGTCTGGGATGTGGTTGGAGTATAATATTCTCCATTAGAGTCTATTTTCTTGATATTACCAGCCATTATCAAATCATCTTCAACCTCCGTAGTAATATTTTAGGCTACCACTAAATTAGTTGGTTATGCTCTTCATAGCTGTATGAGCAATTATCTTATAAGTTTGAGAAGTAAAAGAATCATATTTTTAGGAGCAAGAGAAGAAGGTAGAGGAATACCTCTTTTAAGAATACTCAAATTAGAACTAGAGTGTTCCTTTCCTCTCTCTTGTTCTTTTGATGACTTCTCACTAACTTGTTGAGTCTAAGATCTTGTAAATACTACATAATATTGACTATGATCTTTGTGAAGTATTTATTCATAGTGACTTTCTGATTCGTATTCTAGGTAATAGTTGGAGTCACTAGTAGGATCTACAAATTCATCTTTTTCATTAGTGGTTTGATCAACACCATCAGCTATTGAGTCCTGTTCACTCATTTTACATGATTTCTAGGAGCATCTTCAATTTCTAATCTTTGAAGAGGATTGGTAATATGATTCCTATTTTGATTATTAAAATTCTATGTGGGAACATTCCTGGTAGGAGTGGCATGAGTACCTTGAGCAATTTGTCTTTTAACTTGAAGCAAGTCATTAGCCAATTTTTACAATAATGAATTTGTAGTCTAGGATGTGGTTGGAGTAGAATATTCTCCCTTAGAGACTATTTTATTGATCTTACTAGCCATTATCAAATCATCTTCAACCTCTATAGCAAGATTTTGGGTTATCGTTAAATCAGTTGGTCGTGCTCTTCATAGTTATATAAGTAATTGGATTATAAGTTTGAGAAGTAGAAGAAGCATATTTTTTTAAGAGCAAGAGAAGAAGGTAGAGGACTACCTCTTTTAATAATACTCACATCAGAACTAGAGTGTTCCTTTCCTCTCTCTTGTTCTTTTGATGACTTCTTACCAGCTTGTTGAGTCTAAGATATTTTGAATACTACATAATATTGACTATGATCTTTGTGAAGCATTTCTTCATAGTCACTTTTTGATTCATATTCTAGGTACCAGTTGGAATCACCAGTAGGATCTAAGAAATCATATTTTTCATTAATGCTTTGATTAATACCATCAACTATTGAGTCCTCTTCGCTCATTTTAACATGATTTTTGGGAGCATCTTCAATTTCTAATATTTGATGAAGACTGGTAATATTGTTTCTATTTTGATTATTAAAATTCTATGTGGGAACATTCCTGGTAGGAGTGGCATGAGTTCCTTGAACAATTTGTCTTTTAAATTGAAGTAAGTCATTAGCCAATTTTTGAAATAAGGGATCTTTAGTTTGGGATCTAGTTAGAGTATAATATTATCCCTTAGAGACTATTTTCTTGATCTTACCATCCATTATCAAATCATCTTCAACCTCTATATCATGATTTTAGTTTACTGCTAAATCAGTTGGTCATGTTGTTCATACTATATGAGCAATTGGCTTATAAGTTTGAGAAGTAGAGCAAGAGAAGAAGGTAGAGGACTACCTCTTTTAATAATACTCACATCAAAACTAGAGTGTTCCTTTCCTCTCTCTTGTTCTTTTGATGACTTCTCACCAGCTTGTTGAGTATAAGATCTTGTAAATACTACATAATATTGACTATGATCTTTGTGAAGCATTTCTTCATAGTCACTTTTTTATTCATATTCTAGGTACTAGTTGGAGTCACCAGCAGGATCTAAAAAATCATCTTTTTCATTAATGCTTTGATCAATACCATCATATATTGAGTCCTCTTCACTCATTTCAACATGATTGTTGGGAGCATCTTCAATTTCTAATCTTTGATGAAGATTGGTAATACGGTTCTTGTTTTGATTATTAAAATTCTATGTGAGAACATTCCTGGTAGGAGTGGCATTAGTACCTTGAGCAATTCATCTTTTAACTTGAAGCAAGTCATTAGCCAATTTTTACAATAAGGGATTTGTAGTCTAGGATGTGGTTGGAGTAGAATATTCTCCCTTAGAGACTATTTTCTTGATCTTACCAGCCATTATCAAATCATCTTCAACCTCTATAGCAAGATTTTAGTTTATTGCTAAATCAATTGGTCATGTTCTTCATAGCTATATGAGCAATCGGCTTATAAGTTTGAGAAGTAGAAGAAGCATATTTTTCTTTAAGAGCAAGAAAAGAAGGTAGAGTACTACCTCTTTTAAGAATACTCACATTAGAACTAGAGTTTTCCTTTCTTATCTCTTGTTCTTTTGATGACTTCTCACCAGCTTGTTGAGTCTAAGATATTGTAAATAATACATAATATTTACTATGATCTTTGTGAAGCATTTCTTCATAGTCACTTTTTGATTCATATTCTAGGTACCAGTTGGAGTCACCAGCAGGATCTAAAAAATCATCTTTTTCATTAATGCTTTGATCAATACCATCAGCTATTCAGTCCTCTTCACTCATTTCAACATGATTGTTGGGAGCATCTTCAATTTCTAATCTTTGTTGAGGACCAATAATATGGTCCCTCTTTTAATTATTAAAATTCCATTTGGGAACATTCCTAGTAGGAGTGGTATGAGTACTTTGAGCAATTTTTCTTTTAACTTGAAGCAAGTCATTAGCTAATTTTTACAATAAGGGATCTATAATTTGGGATATGGTTGGAGTATAATATTCTCCCTTAGATACTATTTTATTGATCTTACCAACCATTATCAAATCATCTTCAACCTTCATAGCAATATCTTAGGCTACCACTAAATCAGTTGGTCGTGCCCTTCATAGCTAGTAACTGACTTCTAGAAGTTAGGCATTAATGAAGAAACACTTTTGATTGTTCATGGTAGGCAATGCAGCCTGAGGAATCTTATAAAGTAATTTTTGAATTTGGAATTAAAATCATGCATGTGTTCATGCAATTCCTTTTTAAGCTAAGTAAATTGCATGAGTAATATATGAGCATCTTTTTTAGCTTTGAATCTTTTTTCAAACTATTCATGCATAGTATCCCAATTGGTTATAGTTCCTAAAGCTAGATGGTAAAACCATTCTATAGCTAAGTCATGTAGGGTATCCATAAAGAGTTTAATACAGACATCTTCATGTTTGACTCTAATTACTCCACATGCTACAAAGAAGGTAGCCAAGTGCTCATCTAGATTTTGCTTGCCATCACCAATAAATTTAAGAAAATTATTTCTTCATCCTTTAGGAAAGTCATGAAGAGGAAGAGTTAAATTAAAAGTACCAATAGTTTGTCCCCATGGGATAAGATATGGTAATGTCATTCTTCTAGGAGTAAGAAACTATGGATTAACTAGTTGGATTATCCCAGAGGAATTATGATAAAGCTGATATGTAAGAGATGTCACCTGCCTAATAGGTGAAAGGCTAGCTCTTTTAGTCCTAGCTTGAATAGGAAAATTGAAGTTGAAGTGCTCTTGTAGCTCAAAGATCTCGTCTGCCTGCCCCTGTGCTCTCCATGCTCTGGTGAAATGTTAATTTGATAGTTTAGAAATCAAGAGCTCCTCTAAGTATTATGCTTAATAATTATGTTGATGGACAAAGACTTAGTCGATAGTCTACTAAAAATGAAATGGTCTTGGTAAGTGAACTGAAAGTAAACTAGGTGTAGAACTAAGGATTCTTTAACATGCAGCTAACTAACTAAAGGGATGCATCTTCTTAAATAAAGAGAAGTTAATCTTAACTAAGCACTAAAAATATATCAATGTGTTATCTAAATCATGCAGCACTTTTAATCAGTGTTTGTAATTTGGAATTTTTGATAACTTAGTGTAATAAAACACTTGTCTTAACTGATCTAAAACCATGAATTTATTTTGGGAATTAAACTTTTGTTCCCTAGTGGAATTGCCAGAAACTGTTGGCTAGATATTTTGTAAACTACTTTAAATGTATGTATGTAGTCCTAGGATTAAATACCCTTCATTTAATAGTGAATATCCCATATATTTATGCTTATCTATTTCTAATTACTTACAGCTTACTTTTATTCATAGAATTAACAAGTTATGTATAAGTTGGTTTTGATTGGGGTATTACTTTAATCATTATGTTTATGATCCATAACAAAGTGATTTTACAACAAGTAAGCAACTGGTTTCAGGAATGTGAAAATAATTTATGAGATATTGGGGAATAAGGAAAAGATCATAATTCTTGAGAAAGAAGATAATTTCACTTCATAATAAATAGTTTTGCAAAGTTTATTGTATCCGTGCAAGTATATAAACATATAAAATGTGATAACCTTTCTAACAAATGATTAAGAAAATTATGAATTCAACTTAAATTAAAATATAACGCAAAGTTTACCATTTTATCTTCATAGAACACATAGAGTGATTCCATCAGACACAAAGTTCTTTAGAAAAACAAATTCTTTCTTGTTCACTTTCAGCAAAATTCATACAAAATAATCTAATTATCTTAAACACAAAGTTTTAGATTTCTTAAACTTATTGTACAATTGATACAATTGTTTGCTTGTAAAAATTATCATCCTCTCCAGGCACGAAGGACTGCACTTATATTTATATGATTTTATATGCAAAATCCAAAAAGGAGTCAACTTCCTCAATTCCCATGTGTTGTGCTAAAACTAGAAACTGTTGAGTAACATCTTCCTTCTAATTCTCCTTCGTGGCATGCAAAAAATAGTGACATGTAGCACTTCTTTGATATCCTTGTTTGGATTGAATACAACCATTTTGCATGTAATGAAAAGTTTTTTTAAGTATTTCACTTTTACAAAATGACTATAATCAATAGTATTTCATCTAAATTACTTAAGTTTTTTTTTTTTGAATTTTACAAAGTAGTTTTGCTTTACAATTATATCATTCAATGATATCATTATACAAAATAATTGATTAAAACAAACTTGCTTTTATAGTACATTTGTGAAAGGAAAGAAGGAAACTTAATGAAAAAAAGGAAGATTTTCCCTTAAAACTCATAGCAAGATATTTAATATGCTTCATGAACCTAGGTCTTGATTTTTTCCTTATATTTGGTATGATGAGACACTATTAATTGGATTTTTGCATCATATTATTTAGTAATTGACTACCTTTTGTTTCTAATCTCAGCATCTCTCTTTCAATTCTTATGTAATTATCTTTGGTTTTCTCAAGCCTTGGCTCAAGTCTCTTTAGTTCTTCTCGACACTTAATCAACTCTTTGATAGACTTGGTTGTGAAAGGAGTTATGGCCTTGTCCATCTATTGCTTGAATTATTCACCTAATTTTTTAGCTATTCTTGGAGCATTACTTAACCATATACTTGTGAGACCAAAGAGGGAGTCTTTAAGATTTACCTTTGCACCACTTGCATCTGCTCATGTCACATTGGACAGGTTGATTTTTTTACATCCTATAAAATATGTTCAAACCATTAAAAAAAGCTCGGGACAAGCATCAAATCTCATGCCTGGTTATTTTTGATTGACATTCACTTCTACTCAACATTATCCTGCCCCGACTTCACAAAGGCAATGTTGCTAAATGTTTATAAAAACTACACTCCCAAAGAAACATCAATCGCGTAATAGTAAATACATACCACAATACAACATAGAAGAATATGAAAGTAATCACAACTTTATTCCATAGGTGGTGCTTGATACAAGGAGGACCTGATATACAATGTCCCTTCCCCAACATACATCATTTTATTCATTACACAAATGACTCAAAGGTTTTCAGTTGATGCAAATGTCAACAACCAAACATAACCAAAAGGTCATTATCATACTATCTAAAGCCAACAATACACCCATTAAAAACATAACAATGTTAGCTACTAAATGTTAGGTTGTGGAGCTAAAAGCTTCACTGATGCAAATGGAGGAGGAAGCTGAGTGGCAGAGCAACCGATGTCGATCTGATCAACTGACGTCAGTCATATCCAGTGTCAGATCAACTGACATCAGTTTGATCAACTGACGTCAGTCATCTTTAGTGTATGCAGTAATCAATGTCGGTTAGGGGTCGGCTGACATCGGTCAGACAGGAACCGACGTCGACAGCCTGTGTGTGCATGCATTTGCATGCATCTCCAGAACTGGTCTATTTTTGGATGGACAGTTTGTTTGCATGTAAAAGACTAATTTAAGTCTTGAAGATGCGGTTCTAATTATTGTAATTAGGAAGTCTAATTATTGTTTGTATGGGACCTATTTAAGAGACCCATGGGCTGTATTGTAAAGTGTAGAATCAGAAGGGTTCTATCCAAGGAAGAATCATAAGGACTTGGTGAGGTAAGGACAAGGGTTCTTCTGGGTGTGCAAGGTCAGGTTGATCTATGGTATAGCAAGATCAGGTGAGATCTACATGGTAAGTAAGGTCGGTTGATCTGTAAATGTGTGTGTGTGTGTGTGAGATCTAGGTTTGTAGGTGTGCAAAACCAAGTTGATCTACAAATGGTAGCAAGATCAGGGAGATCAACAACATAATAAGTAGCAAGATTAGGTGAGATCTACTTAGAGTACATGGTGTACTTAGACTTGGAGTATGTGGAGTACTCAGTTGGACTGGAAGTAGGCAATGACGGTGAAAATTGGTTGTCACTTACTAGTGGTACTGGCAGTATTGATACTGACTGGTTGGAGGTGAACAACAACTCTGTGTTTGAGTTGCTTATTGTGACCGTAATTGAGAGAGTGAACTCTTGAAGGTGAATTACTGTACACTAGGTGTGGGAAGCCTGAGAGGTGTGGTAAGAAGAGTGTGGCACTTCTTCATTGTATTTCTTTCTGGAAGAGTATTAATACAATTGGGTATTGTCTCTCATATTCTATGTTATTTCTTATTTCTATTTACTTGTTCATTCTAGTTAAATTCTGTGTTTAGTTGCTTATACAAAGGTAATCATGTGTGCTCTTTAGTGAGTAGAAATCCTGACACTAAACCACATAATTAAATATAGGCTGATATAATATGATGGTCTATAAAGATCAGATTGATACCTTGATATTTTAATAAAACTACAATGATGAAGTGGGAAAGCAGAGGAAAATGGATGTGGACACCCTATATCATTTTGAGTGGATGAAAACATTTATTCCATAAAAATTGGCATGCAAACCTCAGTTCCTCACATTTTCAGATGTCTTTGTAATATGATTAGCAGGGGGTGCACTTGAGAGAAATAATTTCCAATTTCAAAGAAAGACTGTTTCTAAATCCCTTTGATGGAAGATTTCATGCAGGAGGAAGGACTATGGATGGTTACTGGTAATGAAATGGTGTTGGCCTATTGGTAGTGCATATGCTAGTATGATGGGCCTAAAAAGTAGGATATAGATGAACGTGAAAATCCATGTAATTTTCATGAATTATCTTTTGGATAATTTTATCACTAATTTTATTGGCATCCTCAGCTTGGTAATTATATTTTAGATGGTAGTGTGTGGAAAATTTGTGATTGATTTTAAATTTATCATAAAATAATTTACCCTAAGGTTAATATTCTCTATTGTAACCATTCCAAACATTTGTCATGCTTTATCCTCTTTGATCTTACCTTGACCCCCTTTCACTAGTTGATTGTACTAGGTCGACTGGGTTGACCCTGTATATTTTTTAGCCTCTAATTACTATATAGGGTTGACAAGGTTGACCCTAAACTATTTAGGGATAGTTTTCACTTGGAGTTCTTTTATCCCTTCAACCAACCTAGCTTGAGACCTAGTGATTTACCTCTTTAAAACATATAGGGTTGACTCAATCGATCTTGTACAGCTGATATATTTAAAAGGATTTAGGTTAAAATCCACCTATATATACAAGTACATTTCCAACCATTTGAGAAGAGAGAATCAAAGAATAATAATTATGAATGAACATTTATTTATTGACCATTCTACTTGAGGAATAAATCTTAGGGTTCCATACTTTCTTTGGAGATACAGATCTTATCTTGTGGAGAAGTCTTTTGGATGCATGGATAAGCTATGTCACTTAGATTTTATTTTTCATTGTTATCCTTACATATCACAACAATCTCTTGTGAGGCACCTTGTCCAAGGGAGAGATTGAGGCTTAGCAGGTTCATCTTCAAGGTAAGTATTCTTAACTTTATTTATCCTTTGTAAAAGTAGATAGATAATGTAGTTTTGATTTTATCCTATGCATTAATATTTTTTATACATTGATGTGAGTATATGTTTTATATGCATGTTTAGTTTTTTTTTTTAAATTTCTAACCCCCACTTTGTGCCACAAGCAATGGTGTGCACTAGATTATATTTACTTTCTTGTTTATTAGAATAGAGTGAACATTAAACCTAGGACTCTTTTAGGGTTTTTGATTTATTGTGTTAGATTGTATGATTTCAAACCCTTCCTAACATGGTGTATTATGACAAGTGATCCCTTAATCAGGTCTAGTAGATCCCCATATTGGTCATGGTCTCACTTAACAAATGTATTCCCAATCAGAAGTATATGTGTACTATATCTTCTCCAAGCTAGGATTTATTTGTAGACATGATGCATTTTTTATTACATACGCTAATAAATCACTAAATATTGAGGTAGTTAGCAAGATATTGATACATAAAATGCACTAAGAGAAGGTGGAGAGTGAGATCAAGGTTGAGTACAGCTTGGAACTAGTAGATCTTTCAATAAATGGGGGTAGGTGGTGTGAGAATGATTCTAGGCATGCACTAATAAAGAGAAGAGTATAGTTATTGAGTACAACTATAAAGGTGAATCATTTCCTTTATATGAAAATTCATGATATAAAAGCACCAAACCTTGAGGTAGTTGGCAAAGTAACGTAAGTAAGGATATGTGCAAAGAAGAATATATAAAGCTCTTATAATTATTATCTATATAAGGTTTCATGTATAAATGTGGCACGAGTGGTGTAAAAGTAGATGCAGTGATCCAAGTGAGAGGCATGAAGGAGGAGAAATAAGAGAATGAGATTTGAGGGGTGTGAGGTAGATGGAATGCCTCGAGGAATAATAAACATGGAGGTTAGTTCATAGCTAAACTAAAGGTGAGGAGAGTGCAAGGTTGCATTGAGAAGTAGAAGTGTATGGGAAGGGTAAGATGAATACATGATAAAATCAATACATGGAGAAGATAAATAGATAAAAGTCAAATGAAATACTGGGCTAATTAATTAAAGCATGTTATAATGCATAGGTAAGGATCAGACAAGTCCACTTGTAGTAGCATGTAAGGGATAAGGAGTTGAGAATATGATAAGTAGTCTAAATTCAAGGACAAATTCACATATAATATGGTGAAATCTATATATTCACCTATAGAAATAGGTATGCAAGAAGATGAATAGTGTGCACATCAAGTATGCATAAGGAGCTTATGAAAAGATAAAAAAAAGGAAGACCAATCAAATGTTGATAAAGGGTTGATATATTATCATTATAAGTGCACATTATATCCTAGAATCAAGATGGAATATTTAAAATATATATTATACCGACTTTTCATGGAGGAGATGGAAGGAGGTATGTGATGATAAAGAAGTGTGTAAGGAGATCCAAGAAAAATCTTAGAAAAAAGAAAGAAGGGAAAATAAGAGTGAATAAGGAGGAAGAGATAAAGTCAATTATATTTTCACATGAGAATATGAATGAAAATAATGATATTATATCATATTGAAGTTGATATAAGTAACTAAAATGAAGTTAGCCTAGGTAAAGATCCATGTGTGAAAAGATAATTATAAGGCAAGTGACAAATTAACTATGTGACATGTCATGTATAAGCTATGAATTAATGTGATGCACAAGGTAAAATGAAAGTTATTCATGAAAGTGTTGACTATAAATACCTTTATATCAATAAAGTGAATCATGTGAGTGCAGACTCATGAGATTAGGAAGGAGAGCAAAGACAAGTAGAGTGAAAGAGGACAAAATAAGTGCATGAAGTAACCTTTTGAGGACCATGTGAAGGGGAAGAAGGAAATAATATATAACAAATAATGGATAAGGTGTATTATGAGCTAATAAAATCATGCATTAATAAATAAAAGAGTTGAAGGAATAATATTGAAGCAGAAGAGGAAGAATAAGAGATGTCAGATAAGAAAGAAGAAGGAAGAAGAGGATTAGAAAGAGATTGGGAATAACATGTGAAGGTGAACTAAAAACCAAAATCATATTTTCTAACCAAAAGAGTGGTTTAACCACTTATACTCAATGTAATCATGGTCTTACATTTTAGTTACCTGGGAAGTTTGATGTAGGATCATCCCAAGTTAACCTAATTCATACATGTTTTTAAGGTGTGCACAATGAAGAGTAAAATGGTAGGGCATTGGAGAGAATACAATTAGATTTATAATAATCACATAGGATGGACCAAGCTAATAATTATGTGGGAAAATATGAGTCGTAAAACATAGGGGCATGTAAGGGATATAAAAAGAGGCACATGTGAAAATTGTGCATATAATAGAGATAGAAATTGTTAAGTTATGTGGAACGTAATGAAACAAAGGGTATACATAAGAATAAATTCCTAAAAAATAATCAAAGTATCAAAGTCTAAGGAAATAATCATATAGCCTAAATATAAAAAGGATAAGAATTTAAATTGGCCGGATGAATGTAATGACACCTAGTAATTTGGGGCTAAAAGGACAGTGAAATCCAAATTGATTATTATTAGAGCTAAAAGGCTTGAGTTCACAATCATCTACACTAACCTAAGCATATGCTTTTTTAAAATGGGTGGCAAACCTAGTAACATAAAAGTTGTCCACTATTTGATTAAACAAACTAGTAACTAAATATGACTACTATAATTATGGGTGTTTAGCCCATGTAAATGGTTATTTTCAAGCATTTTTATCAAGGGTTAGTTTCAATACTTCTAAATTAAATATATTTATAGTTGGTTTAGTGATCATTGTGTGTTAGTTGTTTTAAAATTATTCAAGAGGTGTGACAGAGGGAAAGGCCCTGAGGCCAAACCCTACCAAGGGATGAGATGAGTGAGTTTGAAGATTCAAACATAATGTATCTTTATTATGATCAACAAAAATAAATTGTGTATTCCAATTTGTTAGTAGGTTTTGGCTACTTGGTGATCCTTCTCTTCACTAGGAACCCCCTCCATAGTAATTTTTCATGTATGGCTATATTTTTTAGATCCTTAAGAAAGTATTTAAATTTAATATTGCATCACTTGAATTGTTAAATAGTTTTTTGAAAGAGTGTGACTTAATAAGTGAGAACCAATATATAATTAACATGTGTATTAATATACACGTTATGTTTTTTTACCAAGACTAAAATATGAAGATTTAAAAATTGGTCTAGAAGTAGGAGGCACAAAAAGAGAATCAATACCAAGCTGAGAAGGAATATGCATATTCAACTAAGTAATATTAATACATAAAGGCATAAAAATAGAATTAATAGCATCATTATCTAAAAATAAAGGAGATAATTTAGTAGGTGAAATATAAGAATTCAAATTTTCATTAGTAGTTATAAAATGTATGCCATTAGTTATATATTTCTTAGCTATATTGTTATTTTTTACATCTCTTTATATAGATAATATTTCAATAAATTTATCAATATTTTTTTAAGACTTTGTCTAAATTAATAGATATGATATCTATAAGTCATCCTTGTAATTTGGGATAGTATTTAATTGATAATTGAAATATAAAATGTATTAGGTTGAATGCATGTGTGCGCGCGTGCATACACACACACACACACATGTGTGTGTGTGTGTGTGTGTGTGTGTGTGTGTGTATATATATATATATATATATATATATATATATATATATATATATATATATATATATATATTTGTGTGTGTGTGTGTGTGTGTGTGTGTGTGTGTGTGTGTGTGTGTGTGTGTGTGTGTGTGTGTGTGTGTGTGTGTGTGTGTGTGTGTGTGTGTGTGTTTATATATATTTACATATATACACATATGTATATATTTATATGTAAATATGTGTGTGTACATGCATGCATGCATACATACATACATATATACCTATTAAATTTAAAGTAGGACCTTAATCATACACAATTTGACATTTTGGAAATGGGAAAGCTAATATTCATGGCACAAGGAAAGATATTACAATGAAACAAATTATCCATAACTAATATGACCAAAATTAGGATGATCTATAATGGTCAAACCACTATTGAACTATCTTGATTATGGTTAATGTGATCAAAACACAAGAAAAAAAGATCAATGAGTTTGTAAGAGTGTTGATAAGTATATTGAGGAAAATAAATGATATGTCTAAATATTTTCATGAGTTAATGATGACAAATAAAGGCTATGAAACATCCATCATAAAGGGAAAAATTATTATAATATTATAATTTGAACTAATGATCTATATGTATAAAAAACCATAATAACATGTAAATTACAAGTCTCATTCCTAAATCCTTTGAAGAAAGAAAACATATGAATTTATACCACACCTTAGTGGGTTGGCTTAAACATAACTTTGGTGTAGCTTCTAAAGCTAACCTAGGAAGGGTGGGAGGAGGGGGTGTCATCAAAGCTAAGTCTAGAAAGGCAATTGCTAACTATGTTGGGCCCATGGGCACCCAAACCAACCACATTGCATAAGCCTTGGTATCTCTTGTTCAAATAATAATCATTTAGATGGGGGTGAATCAGTGTACCAAAAAAATTCTTTCAATTATATCTAATCGTTCATAAACTATGAAATCAACATTAAGATCTAGCAATGCATAAGGATCATTCACATAAACATAACATAAGAAAACACACATATGAGTGGGAAAACCTCAAGGGGAAGAAAAAACACTGTGATCCGTATGAATTTATTATATTCCTATAAAATAAAATATCAAATTCTATTGATCACCAACTCAACTTGGAATAACAACCCCAAAATAATCAAGCACCCACTTGACTAGGTTTTAGCAAGCACCTACTTACAAGGAAGCACCAACTCCCTATGTGACTCAACCACCTCATAAATTTTGGTCACCACATATCTGATATACTATTATGGTCTCATTTAAATACCTCCTTATACTCTTACAAGAAATATTTTATTCACTTCAATATATACATCCAAATAGGCCTAAATTGCCTTGTATATATACAAGTCTCAAGATCACACACCACTTGATCAGACACACACATTCATCCTCTTAGTTAGGAAATATAATATGTCTTATAAAAACTTATGTACATGATTCAAATTATATTTGGAAATCTTTTGGTCTATAACAACTCAATTATGCCTCATTTCTCTTTTAGGCATCATGGAGACCTAATTGCATTAGGTATGTCCTTTTAATGCCAAATATTGATGTTATTAGGCCCATATTGATTTGTTAAAAAAATAAAAATCATTTAATCACTTATTAAATGACCTCTACTAACCTCCTCTATGCTTGGTTAAACCTGTATCTTTCATTCATATCATAAAAGCTTTGTAAGGACAAACTGCCCTATAAGGCCTATGTGCCTTAAAAGTATGTCTTAAAAAAATGAAGATTAAAAAACATTAAGCTATTGAACTATAAAAAAACATGTATACATTTTCTTCATGACCTTAGTGTCAACACCAAATTATTTTAACACTTCCTCTCAAGAGATAAAGGCTAAAGAACATCCCTGCAACTTACTCATTTAGAACTACCAATTTACCTCAAGGACCAATCATGGTGACTTAGACATCCAACACATGTGTAGACACTTTTCATGACTCTTAATGAATTTAAATTTTCCCATTATATATATATATCATTTTTAGATTAAAAATTCATATGGTATAATGCCAAATATTAGTCTTGTAGACCAATTTCTTGACCCTGTATCACACAGTCTTATCTGAACCAGACAGGTCATTTTGTGAGAAACTTTTTACCATATTAACCAACCTCCAAAACCTATTAAAATAATTAACATGACTTATAATTCATAAATAAAATATTAATATACTTTTTTACATTAATATTACATACTACGACCCTCAAATCCATCTTCTCATTTCTACCTCAATTTTTCATTATTCACACCATTAGGTCTGTCTACGAATGGCCAACTTAGATGACCAAATTATAACTATTAAATGATATTACCTATCCAAGAAATAATAATTTACATTAAAATTAGTCTCTATCTTATACTCTCATTCATTTTATTTTCTTGACTAATGTAAATTTTTAGAGCTACAACAAGTTCTTGATAAATAAGCCTATATTTATGCATTTTTCTCTCATCTAACTAACCACCACCCCCTGGAGGTACCTAGGAGAGTTTAATATTTTATACAATATATTTTATAGTCTGATTTGAACAATATATTTCACATTGGGTCCTTATTAGGGTTTTAGGAAGGTTTAACATAGGTTTTAGTGTTAACAATTGTTCATAAATAACTACCCCTTAAATCAAAAACCAATGTATGGAGATATTATATAAGACACTTACCCATATCTAATTAACATATCATTTTATAATATATTGGTTACTCATGAAAACAAACATCTAAAAATTCTTATTGGGTCTTGAGATCTCATTTTGTGAACTCAAGAATGCCTACAATAATGTTTTATGAAATTTCATTCAAATCATGACCTCAAAATTTGTGAACATGCATAAAAACCTATATTACCTTTTTCCATGCTCACATATGCATACTTGCCTTTAAATCTGACCTTAATTCCTCATTAGGCACGGCAGGGTCTAAGAGAGGTCTAGGTATAGACTTAGTATGAAGGTCCTACCCTTGTAGGCTCACCTTGAAACTCACATGAGTGATTCAATACCTCACATACATGATAAAATAGTGCCATAAAATATTCACATGCCTATGTTAATCCATTTTCATGCACATACATCTTCATGTCATGACTAGGATTCCTATGTAATTTAACATCAATGACCTATACCTTTATGTAAAAATAAGACATTAGTTGCCTCCAAATTATTTCTTTATTTTTCTCTCATAACATCATTCTCTCAAGAGAAAATTATCCTATGCACTTGTCACATCACACGCTACTATACTATGCTTAGTGACATTTGACATCATCCTTCACAAGTTTCACCTTTGACATCAATGACATTGCTCAACAATATCTCCCTTTATCATTGATGGCAACCACTCTCAAAACATTATCTCAATAGGGAATTTCTCCCTCATTTTTAAATTTCTTCCCCTTTGACATAAATGACAAAGAGATGTTTGTAACTACTTGGATCATACCTTCTACAACCAAAACACTCAACACATAAGATTATGAGTTTATAACTCACCAAATAAGCATGCTCCCCCTGTCTCCATTCATACCTTATTGATACTACTCATATCCTCTTGGAGATAATTAAACCCCTAATTAGATCCCCTTAATCACTTAACTTTCTTAATTAATTCTAGGGGAAGAAACTACACCCAATTCATATCTTAGATGTTCAAATGTTGCCTTTGGAAGTGGTTTGGTTAAGATGTTTGCAATATGATCTTATGTAGAGGCATATTCAAGTTTAAAACTTTATTAACCTATCTTCTCTCTTAGGAAATGATACTTTATGGGAATTTTCTTAGTCATTGAGTGCATGATAGGATTCTTTGTGATGCTTATAGTACTTATATTGTCATAATACATAGGGCTAGGACTGTCATATTCTACCTTGTAGTCTTTTAGGGCTTTTCTCATCCATAAGACTTGAGTACAACATGAAGGTGGTGTAATATATTCATCCTCACAAGGAGATAGTGTCACAAAGGGATAATTATTGATCATCCATGATACTAGTCATTCTCCTAAGAAGAAAACTCCTCCACTAGTGCTCTTCTTATTATCTAGACTCCCTGCCCAATCTACATCTATATAGGCTATCAATTCAAACTCCTTACTCCTAAGATACCACAACCTAAACTCCATAGTCCCCTTAAGATACCTAAGTATTCTTTTTACTACTTGCAAATGATTTTCCTTTGGGGCTACTTGAAACCTTCCCACAAGACTTACTGCTTGCATAATGTTAGGTCTAGAGGTAGTAGTGTTTAAAAAACTTCTAATCATTAACCTATATGATTTTTGATTGACTCTTCAAGATTCATCATCCTTGCTCAACTTACACCATTAGACCTCATGTTAAGACTCAAACATGACTTGGACACCTTTTACATCTTAATAACAAGGCCTTTCCCATAAGAAGTAGTTAAGGTAAGTAGGAATACTATGAGAACCAAAAACCTTAAAATGACTATTTAAGATAATCTACACCTATGTACCTAAATTAGATGAGAGATAATCTTTTAAAATAAATATTTTTTGGGTTTTGTAAAGTTTCACATAGAGAGTATGGTAATAATTTGGATCTTTTCCCCATTTATTATATTGAAGAGAATTTAAAATTATAAAATTTTGAATAATGTAGGCATATTATTGATATTTTTTTTCAGTTAGACTATAGATAAGTCCAAATTATCTAAAATAGTCCCTTTAAATTCTTCAAATACCTTGATTTTTTCTAAAGTAACTTAACCTTATCAAATGAGGTATAGGCCACCTTTTAGGCTTCAAAAGGAACTTGACACCCTTACACTCACCCAAGGACCACCTATGAAGACCTAATACATCACCCAATGACTCAAAAAAAATTGTCACATGATAATCCCTCAAGAAATTCCTAGCACATGCTATGAAACCTTAAAAAATGCTAAAATGCTTTAGACATACCATTTAAAGATCATGAAAAGATTTAGAAATCCTCATACAATTTTAAAGGTGTATCATGAGAAAGTTTAGAAATATAGGAGTTGATATTTGGCTTAGGAGGCCAAATTATCAACATTCTTGGCAATTCATAGGGGATTACTTGCCTATTGGTCAAGAGAATCAGTTATCTCACATATGACAGTCATGATTCAACTGAGATGAACACTCTATTTAGACTATCAAACCAACTTATCACCTTACATGATTTAAGGACTAAAATAACCTGACACACAAAACACGGATAAGAAAACAAACAAATTAAGAAACAAAAACACCACACTTATGTTGACAAACACTTTTTAGAAACAAGACAAGGTCAACCTAATACAAACAACTAACCTGAATATGCCTTCCTTCTACTCGATTAAAGGGGAAGTTTCTCAAGTCACCTTCATGATATGATCTAATTTGAAGTACAACCTATTGATCATGTTTTGTTCTTGTTTGAATAGCTCCTTATTTGACCATCATTATCTTTATCTTGACCTCAGATGGCTCTATAGTAGTAAACATGTCTCTAATGTAAACATATTCATCTTAATTTTCAATTTTTGCCTCAAATTGTTGTCTATATTTGGCAATGTGAGATTTTTTCAAGATGGTTAAATCTTAGTTGATATGGGAAAAAACCTCAACCTTTATTTCAATTGGATCCTCAAAAATAATATTTTGTTCATCTTGTAAGGTACCATATTCATCATGCCTTGTTGGACCTTAAAACTAAACCTCTTAAATATGATCTTCAAGACATATTGGCTCACTAGGAACCTTACATTCTTCTTTAACAACTTCATCTTGTTCTTATTGAGGTACTTGCCTACCAAGATCTTTAATGTCATTTAAAAAGTCCAAATAGGACCACCTCATGTCATTAGGACATTAGATCTACTCTTGAAACTTAGTGGGACCAACTGTCATAGTGTTCTCCTTAAAACTATTCTTAATCTATTCACCATGCTCATTTGCCAAGTTGACAATCTTAGTATTCTCTTGATTAGGTGGAGATGTATCATTTAAACTTGAAAAAAATTATCTAGGTCTTCCCAAAAGGTAATCTCTTCATGATCAATCAAAAATACATGAACCTTACTGCCACTCTTACCATTTCCTTATGGAGTAGCATGTTGATCAAGTGCCTCTAACTCTCCAATACTATCGCGACAAGGCTCATGTTCTTCAACAACTTGATTATCTTCATCTTCTATAGATAATTTCAGTTCATAAATCCATTCAATTTCCAGTTCAACTTACTTTTCTTGTTATAAACATTAATTATCTTCTCTAAAATCCAAAACATTAGTGTTACCTTCACTTGAGACCTCAACTTGTTATTCTATTCCATTATTCAAAGTTGTCATGTTGAGTTCTTTAACATCATCTAAGGATTCATATTAAAACTATTACCAAGGATCATCCAAATCACTTGAAGTTCCCTTAGATTCAATAATTGGTTGATGAGGATTATTTTCATGACTATATCCTAGAGGAGAATTTGTTTGTGTTTCATCCACCTCAAGGTTATGCCAATATGACTGCTCTACATCATCAAACTTCCCTTTAGGCTCAAAATCTAGTCTATTAGGATGAATAGGAGTATCAATATTGGTATCCTCATCATAGGTGCTTGAATTATCCTTTTTAAGGTGTTATTGAAACTCACTTGTAACTACAACATAATTGAGATCTTGAAGGACTACCACCTCATCAATACTCTTTATCAAGTTCCCTCTCACATCAAAATGCTCCAATTCTATCTTCAATGCAACTAGATTATCTTCATTTAAGGAGAGGGTGGGAGGGAAAGAGTCTTCATTGGCTTTCTTGATAGTTTCTAGAGTGTTCTTCCAAATTGGATCCTTAAGAGTACTAGGCTAATCATGATGTTGTTGAAGAGATGTAAAAAGACAATTAGTTGAAGACACTACATTCTTCTTTTCCCACTCCATTGCTTTGTCAAACTTATGTGTATATTTATTCTCATGAATGACTATAGTATGAAAGATAAATGGAAAACTTGAAATATCTCTTGAAGTAGCCTCTATATACTTCTCTTAATTTATATGCTTCTCATATGCTCTCTAAGCCATAGGTCCTCCTTCAAATAGGAAGATGGTGGGAGAGAAATAATGTCCAACTAGTGGATTATGAACATAAGGCTTTATAGGTTTCTCTTGAGTGAGTCTAGGGGGTGATGAGTCACTCTGAAATCTTGGGATATTTATAGGCTTGGTACTCACAACCTATTTATCTCTTTGCATACTTAGATATCCATGGACAACTTGAACTTCAGGAAGAGGTGAGGGGATTTGAAAGCTTTGGAATCTCCTTTTTCAACTTATGAAACCTTCCTCTCTTCTTTTTTTGGGTTTTACATGGGAGTAGTGTTCCAAGAAGGTTGGCATGGGGTAGTGAGAGGTTTATAAGACTAGATGCATTGAGTTTTCTACTCCTTCAAATTCAATAACTCATTCAAAATGATTTGATTTATTCTTTTTATATCATTCCACTCATTGGAGGAATTAGATGTGGCTTGAAAGGGTAATTGGAGAGGGAAGGAGGGATAGTACTCCTAATAACAAGGTTGCTAAGGAGGATGATAGTAAGGCTGATATTATGGATGACTGAACTCATGTAAAGGATAAGACTCATCATAAGTTTAAAGTGGATCAATATAAGACTAATATGGTTCATTAGACTATTGATAGGGGTCAATATAATATTGATAAGTCTCATGGTGAGGTTGTTATAGGTCATAATACTACTGATAAGGATGTGTAGATTAGAAGTTTCCTTCATATCTAGCCATTAAACATCATAATCCAAATAAAGAATAAAGTGAACTATCAACAAAAAGTTATTATTGACCTTAGATGAAAACCTTATGATGACCTTTAGCATGAAATTTGAGTGTTATTATTCCACCAAAATGCCTAAATTTCCTTGAGGTCATTGAATTCTAAGAGTAGTCACTCTATCTTGCTTAAATTTTGGTCCCATCAGGCACGCTATAAATTTTTATCAGTGTGGATTACACCCTTGAGGCAAAGGTGTTTTAGTCCTACCTCATCTAACAGATATAATGATATCACTTCTATGTGTGGGTATCCTATTGAGTGAGATGAACCTCTAGATTTGGGGATAACTTCCTTGATGCATCATCTAGGTTCAATTCTTAAACCTACTTGCTTGGCAATGAAAAGGGATAGAATCATGCATGAAAAAAAACTAACCTATGGGAGGTGATACACCAATATACACATCCTCCACCTACTTATC
The DNA here is from genome assembly GCA_037957365.1 of Torreya grandis. Taxonomy (NCBI): domain Eukaryota; kingdom Viridiplantae; phylum Streptophyta; class Pinopsida; order Cupressales; family Taxaceae; genus Torreya; species Torreya grandis. The sequence goes on along the minus strand of JARHVA010002256.1, from coordinate 766,353 downwards.
CTACACTATGAACATGAATGCAAGATAGATCTATTACATCAACTCATAATAGGCCTCTAGGTATAACTGTTTCAATATGGAGGTGAGAAAAAAATAAGGGACCAAGAGGGGTTGATTAAGAGGTTTGTTAAGAGACACTAGTGAGTCAATATACATACTCATCTAATGCAAATCCATGAACACACTCCATATGACCTACTAAGATGACAAACTAACTTACAACTAGGTAAGGAAATGGGATAAATGAAGGGAATCTACTGACTACCACTAACACTGATCAACCACCAAAAGTATATGCTACTTAAAATCATATGGGAAGGCTGGAAACAAAATTTATTCAAAGTTAAAATGTATAAATAAGTGTTTATTAGGGTATGTCCTTTCCACTCTCCACCAAAGGATACATATAAATCCAATTGAGGCTACATTTATAGATAAAATGAGAGAGAAGAGATGAAATACATTGAAGAAGTGTCTAAGGACACATGCCACTTCTCATGAGATAGTTACAAAAATAAAAAGGAGGTGGAATTAGTCCTAATAACTATCTCAACATGTTCATTTCATCCCATCCTGAACTTCAAGAGAGTGGATGTAGGAAATGAATATCTCACTCATATTCAATTGAAACTATCACTACCTTCTTGTTGGGAGTTATACTTTTATGTATTGACATATGGGAAGCTTATTAAAACTTTCCACCTCCATCCTAGGCCACCTCCATTGTTTCTCTAATTATTTTAAATCTAAGGGTAAATTTTCAAGTGTCTTTAAGCTTGTATAAAACTACAATCCAAGTACAAGAGCCTAATTGGTCCAATAGGCCATGAAACAAGCCAATCTTACCACTTTCTTCTCAATTTTTTAGGGACATCACCATAGATGATAATTTATTACACAAAAATTTATATCTCATACTCATCATTCAAACATTCAAACCACTTTCAATCACTCCTACCTAGTTGTATTAGGTCTCTTCAAGCTCTTGGTAGCATACTTTATCAATACTAGGTGTTTTGACTCTCAAAATGATGTTACAGTTAGCGTAACTCTTCCTCATAATACTATATAAAAATTATATAATACTTCCTCCTATCATGGTTCCATGAGACCCTACTAGGGCTTACCCAAACCAATTCTATGAAAATCCTTCTAAAACTACCCTTTTTAGGCTTGTAGCTATCATTCTTGGGCCAAATCCATACATCTTGTACTTCACATGTGATAACTAGTAACTGATTCAGGGGAAATTTAGTGTATATAGGTCATCCATCACTTAAAAATATATTTAATTACATCTCAATTCATTACCAAGACCTATACTCTCATCAAGTCATAATGAATGGTTCAGGTAGGGTTCAGGAATGCATAGCCTCTTAATGATTATTCATATCCCTAAGGTCTTGAAATAAAAAAATAACACAAATTATTTGAAGAATATAAACCCTCTCAACTTCCCATAGTATATTATAACTCCATGTATCTACTCCTTTGTGCCCCCACATGAAAAAAGTGCTTCTCAAGCCAATAAACCTACATTCTATGGGGTCAAGATAGAACATTTACATAAAGAGAAGGAAAACATCCATATTGGGTTAGAAACACCTTGAATAGGTATGATACATCCCTCCCAACATGTTCCCATGGTTTTATTCTTTTTCCACTCACCAAAATCCTTGTAGACCTCTCATACTCCTTCTTAGGGTTTGTAAGCCAATAATCTAGTTTGACCTTAAGACCTAGTTCTTGGGCTTTCCTCTCAACTTTTATAAGTTTAAAATTAAATATCCTATCTTATAAAAATATATTTGACTTATTTGAATCCCATAACCCTTAGAACATTCTAAGAAATGCATTTGTCTTCAAATTATATGTACAAGCTTGTACATGTCCATTTAGGCATACTAGGCCTAATTGGCCTATCAAGGACCTTCATTGCTTTAGAGGACTAAAATAATTAAATGTAGACTATTAACCTTTAAAAACAAGTCAACAGACCTCCTTACCTCTCTTTTACTTCTCTTCTATGCATGGTTCATAATACTTTCCTCTCCTACTTAATGACCCTGTATGTAGGTGTTCTTAAATCTACATATAAGAAGAGTGCAAACATTCTAATCTTATTTTAAACCTAAGGTTTCATGGAGTTATGGAAACATATTTAACTAGGATTCTCATACCTTTATTAACCTCTGAGTCTCCTATCCAAACCATCCACAACTTAGCTTCCTTTGTTTTCTCATGGCTGTAGGTGGTAATTTTGGTTTCTTGACTATGTGAGAGATGGGTTCTGAGGTTTATTTCTTCATGGCATCTAGGTTTTCTTGGAATATTTTATCACTTAGGTTCTTTAATGTCTTCTCCACTCTTTTTTACCTCCTCAACTCATCACACCATTAGTTTTTCTTAGTTTTCCAACATGGCCCTGTGTGTGCTTACGTGGAGTGTTTTGACTGAGCCTATCCCTTAAATGACATGACCTTCTTAAATTTAGTCATTCAAAATCCATTTATTCCTAATTTATCTTTATTAATCCTCTATGATTAAACACCCTATCCTAATATTCATAAGTTTTGATTTCTCAAATTGCCTCAAGAGGCATGTAGATGCTCAAATGATAGCATGTCTCTCTCTAAGATTGAACATGGGTTATATGAAGGAGTGAAGGAATGGAAAACTTTAATTTCATCCTTAGATTTTTATTACTATATGAGGACATATGTATATTATATTCTATCTTTATGATCCTTTATATGTATCTATAATAGAAACACCTCTATTCACTATTACAATGAAGGTCACTCCATGTGTGGTAGAAATACTTAGGTCTGAGACTTGAAGGAGGTTGGGTGGTCACTTGGTATACAAAAATTTACTTCAAGAATCTTTTATTAGTTTCAAAAAACCACCATTACAACATCCAATTTTGATTTATCTCTATCATGTGCTGATGACCCTAAAATATTAAGAAACTAATTGCCCTCAACCTGTAACTGCTCCAGACTAAAGAATCATTATTTCTCTACACTCACACATGCAAAATAGTGGTCAAGACTGAATTTTAAGGAATTTTAATACTTATATAACACATATACAGCCACCAATTCATCAATCAATCCAATAATATATGAAAAACATTCAAAACTTGACCCTTTGTAGATACAAAAGACAAATATAATTACCTAGGTTCTTAATGTTTGTTCATAAATCATGGGGAATTAATATAAAAACTATTTCCAAGGATAAAAAATTCATTACACCCCTTTCTTCTACCCATAATCTCAGGTCACTATTCTCTCTCCTTTATATGGACTAATTCAAAATTAGTGGCCATTTTGAGGCTACCAAGAGGAGTGATGGAGAGAAAGGATGGGTTTTTTATTTATTTTTAGTTTTGAATGATATATTCTCTTCTATGATGCCTAAAAAGAGTCCCCCATAAGATATCTAACATCCTTTGACTTTATTTTGACCATAGGAGTAAAAATGATTTCAAACTAGGTGGTATGGATGGAGGGAAGTTGAAAGGTCTTTTTCAAGCATGTGGGGCCCTTTTTGGTAACTAAAAAGATATTTGACCCTTCAAAAGACCCATTTTTGAATATAATACCACTTTATCATGATTTGGAATACTTATGACACTTTTGGTAACTCTTCATTTCAATGTGACACCTTATCCACAAGCTTATAACTTTAGGGTTAACTTGTATGGCATGTTTAATATCATTTTGATGACCTTATGGGCCAATTGGAGCTTGAAACATGCTTGACAAAATAGACCATAGAAGGCAACCTTGGATACATCATTATACCTCATATTAAGACTCAAACATGACTTGTACACCTATTTCATCTTACTGTCAAGGCCTCTCCCACAAGAATTAGTTAAGGTAAGTAAAAATCCTATGATAACAAGAAACCTTAACTTCTTCAAATACCTTAATTTCTACTAACTACCTTAACCTTTTCAAATGAGGTATAGGCCACTTTTCAGTCTTCAAAAGGCACCTGACACCTTCCACTTACCCAAAGACCACCTATGAAGACCTAATACATCACCTAATGACTCATAAGATATTGTCACATGATAATCCCTCAAGCAATGCCTAACACATACTATGAAACCTTAAACAATGCTAAAAGGCTTTAAAAAGACCATTTGAAGTTCATGACAAGATTTATGAAGCCTCAAGCAAGTTCAAAGGGGGTCTCATGAGAAATTTTATAAAAGAGGGGTTGATATTTGGCCTGTGAAGCTAAATTATCAATAAACCCTAGCTAGGCATACAATACATAAAATAAATCTAATATAGCATGCTCACTAAAGCTTATGGCACAAAGGGTGATAGTTGATAAAAAACACATAAAAAGCAAAGAAAACTCTACTTAATTCAATGTATAGGTAAACTAAATAAGGAGTAAAACATTTCATCTATTACTTTATGAAATTTTTATCTACCAAATGAAAGAGTTGTTAGCAAGAGATTGTGTGCACACTATAACATGTGGAATATAAGTGACACATTAGCTAGTTCATATGTGGTTTTAGATTGTTCCTTTTTAGGTTATTCTTGGAATCACTCCAGTTATATGTTTATTCCAATAACTCAGATGATGTGTTGGGATTGGTTGTGAGAGAACCAGCCTGGAGGTTACAAACAACTATGAATATAGTATAAGTAACCCCTTTTGGGATTGTAATAGGTTGTTGTTAATATTGTTCATGTTGTTGATGTTATAAATTATTAAAGTTATTATGAATAAGATTAATTTAGTACTTGTTTTGTAGGACTTGTTAAAGGGTTTTAAATTAAGTATGTTTCTTATTATATAGTATTAGAGTAATGAATGGAATGACAAGTTGTAATTAAGCACAGGCTCATAGACAGTTCTAATATACATGTATGAGTTATTTACATCCTATGATACTATGTTTATTTGATATCATTTTTATATAATTCCATTTGGTATCATATATAATATTTAAAGATTATTTTTGAGTTATATTTATGATTAATATATGAATGATATTAGAATATGAGCTATAAAACTTAAGGTTAGTAAGTTATAACTATATGAATCTCTACAAAACTCCCTAAGAAAGTGTTTTCTTGATACCAGTAGTTCTTTGCTCTCTTTTTCTATGAGTCTAACATCTATTCCCATAATTATCATGTTTTAAGGTCTCTCAAGAACCACTACTAAAAATGTTATGGTGAGTGTAGACTCACTATTTATAAATATGCTACAATGGTTGCCTAGCCAAAGAGATTTGGAATGTTGGTTAGACCAAATATTCATTGAGTTCACATAAAAATAATCACAAATAATAGGGTATTCTAAATGACATATCATATAATAAAATGTTTATGATGAAATATATTAAATATTTTTGTGCTAACTACCTAGATTGTTAGTTTATTGGTTGGTTCATCTAGAATATCATTGCTTCAGATCTAGAAAAACCATTGACATTGTATAGATTGAGGAGAAAATAGAATAGCTTCAGACTTTAAAGAATATTTGGACTCATGTGATAGATCATTGGTTATCCATAATCATTGATAGATATATTATAGAGTTCATAGTATAAGGCTACGTAGCATTTGAAGTGGCATAGGATTTATTTGTGTGTATGTTAAGAGGAAATTTTTTGAAGTGACTCCCTACACTAATTAAGATGTTGGCTATGTAAAACATAATGGTACTTGATCTTTTTTAAATGGAGTAGTCACTTCAAGTGTCATGGGGATGTGTGTGACAAAGGGATGAATGGTGAAATAATATGTAGATAGAGCTTAAATATGAGGTTATATTAGAGGGTCAATAGGATTAGGAATGATAGAAGACCCTAGAATTAAAGTGAGAACTATGATAACAATGAAGATGGAATCTCCTAAGGAATACTTATATACCTATGAATAGGATTAAAAGAGAAGTAAAGTAGGATAAAAGACTGAGGACAAAGAAAGGGAAGTAAAGCGAGATGAGAGAATAAGGACCTAGGAGAGTGGGCCCCATATGAGTAGAGGAGAGAGGAAAAATAATGAAGAAAGAAGAAAAGATGAACCTAGTAGTGTAAAATTAAATCAAGTTGAAAGTATTTATACATCACAATTATCTAGAAAAGTATTCCATATTAAGGAACCAAATTTTTCACTTAAGGAACATAGAGGAAGTCTCAGATAAAGAAGTGTAGGTTCAATCTCTAGAAATGATGAGGATAGAGGTATTGATTATTCACCCTAGGAACATTAATCCCCCCAGCCCAAATGTTTTTCAACATAGTAAGATTTTTGTAGAATATTTAGAAGATGATAAGCGGCGAGGGCCAATGACTAAAGAAGCCCATATCAAAATAAGGAACGATCTAGAGAAAGCCTATAAATAGGTAGTGTAAGGGTTCATGAGATAACAAAAGAGAATCATAAAAGCCTTAGCATTGGCTTAGACTAACCTATAATTTTTTGAACAATTAAATGAGTGGATAGCACAAATATGAATTTTAGAATAAGAAGAAGGGAGTAATTCAGACACTTCTTCATCATCGAGTCAAAATCAAGCACATCAGATAAATAAGCCAACATCTAATGTAACACAATAAACATAGGTAAATCCTACTATTTTGTAGATACCTTTGATCTAACAACTAAGTATCATAGCTATGATGACTCCTACCATGGTACTATGAATGGGTGCCTTTATTAATATGGTATCTTATGATGGGTATGTGGTTCCTAAACAATATTTATTAACATATGACATGAAGTGAAAATATAAAGGAATCAATGATGATGTAGTGCATAAATTTGAATTGGTTGGTACCTTATCAGGATGAATCTTAGAGTTTATATTTTTCAAGGAAATGGCTTGAGTGAATCTGCAGGACATGAAGAATTGGCTTATCATAGAGTAAAAAATTAAAAAAAATCCAACCAAACCATAAAAGACCTCAAATAAATTCAATGATGAATAAAATAGACTGTTCATGAATATGATCATAAATTATTTGATGTAATGAATAAACTTTAATTTATCTTGGAAGATAAGGATAAAGTTGCCTAGTTCATAGAAGGTTTGTGATTAAGAATAAGGTTTGTCATTACACAAACATAGTTCACTATAAAAGCCAAGGAAATAATAGTTGAGATCTATGTAGATAATATTAAAGACTATAGAGAAGCTTCAAATCCAAGTTTTCAAATGGAGAATACCCTAAAAGTCCTCATAAAAAGTTTAGAATAACAAAAAGGTCTATATCTAGTCTATCATGCATGAAGTATGGTAAAGAAGGATACCATATAAATGATTGCCCCCAAGTAAAAATTAATTTCTATGATATATGTAGAATAGTGGGACATGTGACATCTCAATGTCACCTTATACAATAGTATATGAATAACCCATAAAAATTGTACTACAACTTTTGCAAATCACATAATCATGATGAAAATAATTGTAGATATATTCAAGAACTAAAATTACACATCACCAAAAATGTATTTAAGGTGGTTGCATAGAAATCAACTACTATGAGTTAGGCCAATCCATTTTATAAAGTCAATAGGCAAGGTGTAAATCTTGATGTCACACCATGGGTGCCAAAGGTACTAGCTTATCAACCTATAGAAATGCCTAGCTAGAATCCTCTTGTTCAGAATTGGACACCTCCTACCAAAAATTATAATTCTTAGAATCTAGTTATTTCTTATCCACAACAGCCTATTTGGGCACCACAACCATCACAACCCCAATATGGTGGATATGTAGGTGTACATCAAACATAAGCATGGAATTCCCAACTAAATTCTATAGATTTTAGACCATAGTAGTCCCATACTTAGGGATTCCAAGATAATAGAGGAGGAGGTGGATATAGGGGAGGCTACCAAGGAGGTATACATAGAGGAAGGGGAAGTGGTTCATAAACATAGCCTATTCAATGTTATTTTCATAGAGAATTCAACTGTGTATAGAGGTATTATCCCTTAAATACTTAGTGGTAAACTTATTGCACTTATTGTTAAGTGTTTAATAACCATGACATTGAAGATTAGCTAGTATTAGAGAAATAGCATGAAAACAAGGTGGTGTGGAATTATAAGCTAATCAACACAAAGCCATAGGAAAACATTATTATGTAGGAAGTCATGTGACAATAGCATATGAAACAAGGACTATGTCCTATAAAAATTTTGTAGGATCATGGCATAGATAAGGTTTACCAAGATAATTATCATGAACCTACTACTAAGAAATGACTAATGAGATAAGTTGCACATATCTTAAAAATAATCCAATAATAGGGGATTACATAGGTAGATGATTCCACCAATGATGCATATACTTATGACCAAATTTTGCACATTATACATCAATAAGGATTTGTGACTACATCAACATATCTACTTAAACTTCTTAGTACCCTATGAAATGAAAATATATCATAGAACATATCCAACCTATTTCATAATTTGTTAGAGTGTGTTTAGAAAGGTCAACAAAGAATAAACAAATTGGTCTAGTATGTTAAAACAAAGAAACCTTAGGACATTGATGATGGGACAGGCATTGAAAGAGTTAGTTACAAAATACTAAATGTTATCTTTGAATTTATTATCATAGTAAACATGATTCCTAAATCAACATGGGAAGTGAATGGAATACCTACATTGAGATATAATCTAGTTACCCTCAGTCTTACAGATTATGGGAGGGTGGAACCTATCAAAAAATTATAGGATGTATAGATCAAAATTGTACACCTAAGGTTGTGAGGAGACTTTGAATTCATCACTATGAAGACAAAAACCATGCATTACCCTACACTGATTGAAAAGAAGTGTGCCTATGATGGTTAAATAATAATCAACATGGTAATGGAAAAATTAGAGGCTCATCAAGATAAAAATATCATTGTGATCCTATTAAATAAAGTATAGGCTAAACCGTATATAATCCCTAAGGAACCAGATTCACCATATTGTCCTATAGGAAATAACAAGATAAAATTCAATGCACCAAAAAAAATAGGCACTGTGAGGGATAGAATTCAAAAATTTTATGATAGTTCCAAACATTCATTACAATATCTATGAATCAAATATCTACCATACTATACTATACAAACCACATACAAGCCAATGATGCATCATACATATATGCTTCAACTGGACATGACATATGCACAATCTATGTTGGTAAGGTCCCTAACCCATTTTAAATTAGATTTTGTATATCAGATAGGTCACACTAATAAGGATTATGTTGACCCTACTCCAGAAGACATGCTACATTGGGATACAATCTCCTTAATTAATAGAAACTTAGATACCCACCTATTGAACTTAGTAAAAGGAGACCATGAAATATGGCCTCTATGAATGATCTTTGCAACTAAGTATCAAATAAATCAATATTATACAATTGAGGATATTAGATATTTCATTCTATGATTCCAATAATATGTGTCAAACATTGATTAAAATATTAGCACACTCAGCTATGCACTAAAATGAATGATTATGAACTGGTGGTTAGTTCATCGAGATGAGATGATAGACTAGGAAGAAGTGTGTGAAATGATGATAGATTAGTTTTAGTTATCAGAAGGAGTTAGAAGAGACTAGTTGATATTTCAATAGGAAAACTATCCGCAACTTCATATCTATAGGTGAATTAAAGTTTGGAATTCATAAGGTGTGGCTTCCAAGTATTATGTACATTATTTTAAGCATACCCTAAGTGTTCTTCCAACTGTATGGTATATACACAAAGAGCATCAAAGATAAATGAATCATTAGACATAGGTCCAAAGTGATTTCATTCAAGAATTCATATTTGAGATTGATAACCTAATACAACATTAGGTATTACAAAATATAAAAGTGTTTATATACCATGGGAGGGTTGAAAATATAGATAGTTTGATGGAATCCACTTCACATAAAAACTTAGTTTGTAACCTAAATGAAGCCTTATAGACATATCAAGAGGATAAGATGAAAGAGTGAGATAGGTTTCACCCATGTCATTGAATACAAGAATAAGATGAATCCACATCTGACTTAAAAATTGAAGAAGATATAGATCTTTCAAACCTAGTTGTGCAAGAGAACTTGAATAGTTACTAGAGCCAATTTTAGGCTAGACTGAAACACATTAATATACCATAGAACTAAGGATAAAATACATTAATGTATTCTATTCATTAAGAGGAGTTAAAAATTTATTAGGAACCTTTAAAATAATATGTTAGAAACATTATCATAAAAGATGTGATAAAAATGGCACACATAGGAGATTATTAGACTCAAGCAGACATCTCAAAAGTCATACAAATTTTAATGGAGTATCAAGATGTGTTCCCTAAAAATTTTATATAAGTTGATGTGTATATCCCTCCATAGGATACATGCACATCAAACTAAAGGAGTGCACATGACCTATTAATAAAATGCCATATTACGTGAACCCCAACATGAAGTTGAAGGTCAAAGCTAAGATAGAGAACATACAAGAATCAAGAATTATCTTCTCAATAGAGAATTTTGATTATGTAAATCCAATGATAGTACCATCAAATAATATGGGTGAAATCTGAGTCTATGGGGATTATCTTAGTTTAAATGATGCTTGTGTCAATGATCCCTTCCTAATACTATTTATCAATGAAGTTTTAGAGGTTATTGTAGGACACGAGGTATACTCATTCACATATGGGTTCAACAGCTATCATCAAATACCAATCATAGAATATGATAGAGCTAAGACCACATTTACCATAGAATAGGGTTTATTCAATTACAAGGTAATGCCTTTTAAATTGAATAACACACCTACAATTTTCTCCTAAGCCATAGTGACTATGTTTAAGTACTTTATCCATGACTTCTTGGAAGTCTACTTGGATGATTGGGTGGTGTTTTTTGTTGTTTAGGAATCACTTGTCCAAACTTAGATTGATTCTAGAGAGATGTTAGGTACTATGAATTTCCCTAAATTTAAATAAATGTTTATTTTTCACACCCTTCAAGGTTTTATTGGGACATGAAGTATGTAGTAAAATAATTTTGGTGGATCAGGCCAAAATTGTAGTGATTTTTGGGATGCCACCATCGACAAGTTCAACAAAGGTAAGATCTTTCTTGGGATACACTATATATTATACAAAGTTTATCAAAGGGTATGCATTTATATCCTCAACTTTGGAAATGCTACTACACAAGGGCACGTAGTTCTTAGGGGTAGAGGACTATCAAGAAGCATTCATTAATATAAAATAAATACTAGTGACAATGTTAATACTAGTCTTTCTATATTGGAGTAAGCCTTTTTATGCTCATAAGATGCCTCAAGATAGTAGTGGGAGTTTTGTTATCATAGCTAGGAGAGGGAGGAGTGGACCACCCCATCTACTTCATGATCAAAAATTATCAGCTGCAAAAAAGAACTATACTAAAACTAAGTAGGAATCTTTAGCATTGGTTTTCACACTATGGAAGTTTAGACACTACCTATTAATGACACTATTTGAGTTATCTATAGATCACCTAGAACTGTGATATCTTATCAATAATCCTATACTTGGAAGAATAATTTTTAGATGGTTGATACTCTATCAAGAATTTTAGTTCTGCATAAATGTTAAACATATATGGGATAATGTAGAACCAAACCATCTGAGTAGACTGTGCAATGGTGAGGAACCAAAAAAAATTCAAGATGAGGCTCCAAATGCACATATTTTATGAACGTCTGTAATTCTAGAACACTTAGAGGAAATTGAATAGATTTTACATCTAGGTATATTCCCATCACACTATTTTTAAATATAAAAAGAAGCAATTAATCAAAATAGCCTTGCCATATACCATCATAAATGGATTTCTATAGCATTTGGGCAAGCATTGGGTTTTATGTAGAGTAGTTATGGAACATGAACGACTGTAACTACTCAAAGAAGAATACAAAGGAATAGTTAGGGGTCATTTTATAGGTGATGCTACTATAATTAAGATTTTACATATCATTTTATGGTGGCCCCACTTGTTTTATGATGCATTCTAAGTCATGCAATAGTGAGATGTATGTCATTGCATGGGAAAGCTAAACCAATGAGATGAAATAGCATTATAGTCAATACTTGTGCAACAAAAATTTGAGTAGTGGGGGATAAACTTTTTTAGACCAATAAATCCATTTATTAAATATAGTTGTTCTATATATATCATTACTATGATAGATTATTTCAAGGAAAGGGTAGAAGCTATTGTGACGACCAGTTGTGGTATAAAAGACACTACAAAGCTTCTATATGAAAACATCATTACCAAGTTTGGTTCTCCAATCAAACTATTAAGTGATAAAGGTACCCACTTCCTAAACAAAATAATCAAAACCCTCACTAGTGAATTCTTAATTATGCACCATAAAAGTGTAGCCTATCATCCATAAGTGAATGGCTAGGTAAAAGCCATGAATAAAGTTTTGGGGAATGTCATTATGAAAATCTATGATGTAAATCAAGATGAATAGGAAGACCAAAATTTTAAAGTTATATGGTCATATTTCATGCATTAAAAATGTGTGATAGGATTCACACCATTCTAACTCACCTATGGATTTGAGGTAGCCATGCCCTTGGAAAACATGGTACCTAGTATGTGCATAGCCAACATTATGTGACTGGATGGCCAAGAGTCATTAAATAATCAATTGATAGAGTTAAATAAGGTGTAATAATAGTGCAACAGATCAATCTAGACATAAGAAGTACATAAACATAGATATAAATCATGGCATGACAAAAATATACACACTAAATAATTCCATGTAAAATAATCATTTTTATTAAATAACAATTAGTTATGTGTGTTCCTAGGTAAGCTCATTATCAAGTGAAAAGGCATATACATTATTCATTGAATATCATAGCATTGGACTATGGTTTTGAAAGATATACAAGGTAATATTCTACCAGACTATGTGAATGGTTGTAAGATGAATCCTTACCACCATTGAATTGGGTTTGAAAACTTGAAGAGGTGATATATCACACCATTATAGTTAGGGCTTTTATTTTTGTTCTTGTGTGTGTTTGGTTTTATTATTTCACGTTGTGATTTTAGGGTATTATGTGATTTTGGTTGAAGTCATAGTATATATAATAAGGAACAACATCATATACCAATCAATCCATGGATGACAAGGTTGGTAGAAACACGTGGCTGAACAAAAAGAATATCATCTAATAGCTATTAAGTCCAAGAGAAGACACATGATAAGAGATCTTAATTTAATAAGGGATAACATTTCTGTAGGACCATTAATTACTAATCAAGTAGGTGAATCAAGATGCATCCCAAAAAGAGATTATGCGTCACCATCACCAAGTGAAAAGATAGGTATGAAGAAAGGTATGATTATGCATCAAATCAAAAGCCAAGCAAGATTCCCAAGGGTCACCAATTCAGGTTGGTAGGTGTCATACCAGTAAGAAATAATCTTGAAATTAAATGTTCCCATGCATGTGACCAAATGGTATATCATCACATTGAAAGTCAAGGGAGGTGAATAGGCACTCCAAAACCCATAAATAACTTATCACAATTTGGATTCATTGACATTATAAATTTAGGAAAGTTTGAGCTTAAGTATATTCTAGAGTTTGTAGAGTTTTGTGTAATCCAATTATTTATTAACTTTCAATTTATACATAGAACATAGATACCGATGATGGATGTACTTGATGGAATACAGGGACTCATAATTCCTTAAAAGGAAGACATAGGCATTCTCGCTAATTTGAAACAAACTAGATTTGTAGACCCTTAGGCCTATGATTTCATCAAAAGCACATATGAACACTTGTTCATATAACAAGGACCTTAAGGAACATAACCCCTAGCTCTCACAAAGAAACACAATTTTTTTAATATAGATTTGGAGAGGTTGATCCACCTACCTACATTCAGTGACTTTAATGACATCATATAATTGTTACTAGAAAGGTAAAGTGAAGGTAATATTTATCTTGCCCTTGATGTCACCAATTATGTGAATGAAGCTACCATGGATAGAGAAACAAGAATAGTATCATGAGGGAAGCCATTAGGGATATACAAATCAAATATCCCACCCATCCTACTAGAAATCAAAGTGACATATAATAGAGGCACATGTGGGGTTTCCTTGGAAGACATTAAATATATGCTTGGTCACATTCTTACATAAATTATTATAAAATGGTTTTAGTAGGCTACCATAGCCATGAAGGAAGACACAAAATGCATCATCAACATTGAAAATTGCATGATTCATAAGGGTGAATACTTCAATTATCTCAATTTATTTGTATCTAAATTGGCCACAAACATTCTGAAAGTGTATACCTCTACAAAGCAAACATTCCAATACCATTTTTGGTATTTCTCTTAGTATTTATGAAATTAAAATCACTATAGGATATTGTGTGTCTAGATATAGACCACTAGTTCAACATCACATTCTATAATATCATATAGAAATAGGTAGAGAGTAGATACTATGTGTACTAGAAATAATTTAGTGCATAATGAGAAGAGCTGGTAGAGTTGGTGACCTCCAACCCTCACATCCCACAAGATGTGATGAAATACCTAAGCCATCATGGGGACATGACAAAGATACCACATAGAACCCCCCATGTGTATTTATGAACTACCTAAAATTACCCAATGTGACCCTACCTTTCCTCATTGATATGGAGATTTTGCAATGGGAGGTCACACATCAAAAGGCACTAGATACCTATAGAGTGACATCATTAAAAATAGTTAGTCTAGATGACCCTATTACCACTTCATCCATTATAAAACTTGCATCAACCATTGCAGTACCATTAGACTTTGGAAAGTAAAAGGTTCTTGAAGGAATCAAGCCTTATTCACCTCCAAGATGTTGAACTTGAAGCACAACATGGTTAAAAGATCTAGATGTGCCCAAGATCACTAGCCAATTCCATTAGTATGAGTTTTAGATTGATTATCAATAAGTCTATCATACGATAAAGGTCAACATGGTTGAATATCTATACAAAGGATAAAATGAAAAATAATATTTATTTTGGAAGGTAATGCACATAATTTAGGTTCAAAATTGATTATCAGAACACCTTTGAATGGAGATCCCTACTTTCCCACCAGCTATTATTATTAACATTATCATCGTAAAGACTTAATTATAGAAAATCCAACAAGGTTTCATTATAGGTGGAGCATATGTAAGATTATTACACCCATAGTTGTTATATATCTTGATATAAAGTCCCCTAGAGGTGATCCATCAGAGGAAACACACATAAAGTAGATATGGGAAAGTATATGAAGAAGAAGAAGAAGAAGAAATAGAACCACTAGATGCCCCTTCACAATAAAAACTAGAAGATACACCTACATTTCTTCCCTCTCTATCACTAGAAGTTGTACCACATCATAATAATAAAGTTCTATAGTAGATAGGTCACAAAAAGGACAATATTATGAATCAAAGTGACCAAGAATTAGCCCTAACACATTCACCATCCCAGTCTAATGAACTACTGATAAATACTGAGGAAGTAGTGTTGGACTCATAAATGTTAGAGGAATAATAGGTTGCACATAAAAAATTAGAATGGGCCAAAGAACACAGATGAAGGAAGGAAGAGAAAAGGCAAAAGAAGGAAGAATCTAGAAAAAATAGGCTATAGAACAATTAGACTAAGATGTAACACATAATCAAAAAATCTAAGGCTCAGAAGATAGCTGATGACATAGAGGCATTGTGTGGACAAGTTAAAAATCAAGAGGCCCATAAGAAGCAAGAGACTAGCGAGACGTAACATAAATACATTGTCAAATAAGAAATAAAGAAATAACAAGCTATTGTAAAGGTAGTAAAGCAATATATCATAGAGGATGAGAAGAAATGACAAGTTGTCATTGATGTAACCAAACAAAAGGTTGTGAAAGAACAAAGGAAGAATAAAGAGCAAGAAGAGAAGATGAAGAAAGATGAAGAAGAGAAGAAGCAAAGGGAGGAAGATTCAAAAAATAAATAGCTTGAAGAGGAAGAACAAATGAAGAGGACCATAGAGGAATAAGCCAAATAGAAAACTACTACTAATGAGATTCAAAAGAAATAAAAAGCGAAGCAAAAAAGGAAAGTAATAGAAGAATCGAAGGCAAAGGTAGCACAAGTCATTGTGAACCAAATACAAACATAATAGGAGGTAATATATGCACAAAAAATATAATCATAAAATAGTACCACACCTCCACCTTAGGCCCCTTCTACAGTACCATTAAGTCAGAACCTTTGGATATGGGATGTATGTCTTGATATCTTCATCCTGATGCACTACATTTTCCTTGCCCATCACTCCCATCCAGTAGGATTCAAAAACTATGTTTGTAACCACTTTAGCACTTGCACCTCCCACTATTGAATCTTTTATATATGTTTCATAGCTTCCATTACTAAAACAAATTCAAGGGGAAGCTACATTTCAATAGTCCATCACCCAAAAATCTATGGCCTTGTATCAATAAGTTTAAAACTTAAGCCTGGAAAATGCTAGCTTAGACTAATTTCTACATAAGGCCAATTAAATCATTGAGGATGCATATACCAAATTATTCAAATATGTTATTGATGATCATATTATTTATGATCAAGAATAGATACCACTTCTACTCATGTAATTAGTTGTCTATTCATAAGGTTGACCAACTCTAGGTGTAGGTCCAAGATTCCAAGGCTGAAATTGAGACTCTCTTTGAGATACTCTTAGTTTATTAGCATGATGTATCTAAGGCTACAACTCAATCAATGCAAGTTACACAAGACATGTGTAGATATCAAAAATCTACACATGATGATTTTGAATCTCAAAATACCATTGGATGCCCACCCTGGCCAACTTCACCTACTAACCCACCTTTAACCTAAACCATTCACATTTGACATTTAACCCAAGCTAACCTCTTTAAACCCACCTAGTTAACCCAACCTTAACCTTTCTACCTTGGCCCTATTGACTATCGATGGTTATCCTAACCCTGATGGTCAGTTATCAACACCTAAACTTACCAACTTGATCCATGTACAAGCTAACACATCAAAATTTTATCTAGATGTTCACCTTCTCCATTTGTTAATGCATCATAAGCCTTAAAATCATCAACCAAACCTCCTATGGAACCTTATATCCTCCATCTCTCTTTTCGTATAAAAGGAGGGGAACATGAGGTGAAAAGGGATAGAAAGAGGATGGACAATCAATAATCTTAGACTTTTTCATCAAGATTTTATTTTGTATGTCTTGCTTCCAACAAACTATCAAGCATAACAAAGACATAACACTCTGAAAAAATTGCTTTGCAACCACAAGTAACATTACTCTACCGAAATTACTTTAGGCTTCATCAATATCTTTAACCAACTTCAAATATAAGTATTTATTTTCATGTGTTCATGTACTTTGTTTAATTTTAACACCTCTATCTAAACCAAACCTTTTCCCTTGTTAATTATAAGGCCCTCTCTTACCCTCATGACCATTAACCAACCTCTAACAACCCACAAAACCTTTTTGTAACCAACCCATAACATATCCTCAATAAAACCTCTATTTGCCTATTTACCTATTCTATAACTCTTTTTTTATCACCTTCAGAAACCCACAAGCAATTGCTAATGGTTAGCCTAACCACTGACAATTTCCCAACCACTAATGATGAGCTTAACCACTGACAATTCACCCAACCACCAATGGTTACTTTGGCAAAAAATAACATCAAGTTATTTTCAGCCCCTTAACCCCAACCAAACCTAAATTTCTATGTTTTTACTTGTTCACAAACCCTTTTCTAATTTTTTGAGCCTAATTTCACCCTCTTTAGCATAAGTAATGACCAAATTTTTGCCAAATTTAGTCATTTTCTTTAACAATCATTCTAATTTATTCTTGTATTGTATTTAATTTACTTTATGCAAGTGCTTTACCTGTATCATTTCTAATTTGATTTTTATCAATAGTGGACTAACATCCTCCTAGCAAGTGTATGCTTCTTGGATCTAGATCATGCTAGGTAGTCCACTTAGCTATCTTCTAATGATCCCCTTTGTTAGTGTGTTCTTATTTTTAGGTTATTCCTTCCTAGCTAAAGAGGATTTCTCCATCATTATCTGGATTATGTGTGCATCACCAATTAGGTATTTCTACCAAACCTTTAGTACTAGTTTCTTATCTTCTTCCAAAATTAAGAAATGAGTTAAAATTAATAAAAACAACATGTTAGACTAGAAGTAGCACCTATATGATACATAGGGCAACACCTAATCAAAGTTTACATGGGAATCCATAAATAATAAAACCATATATGATAATGTGACCTCTTCTAATCAGATGGATGTATCTTTACAAACCTTTGTAAGTGTAAGAGACAATGTTATGTAGTGCTTATAGACTTGGCATAATCAACTATGAAAAATAGTTTTGCTAGATTACAAGCATAGATGCACATAGATAAACTCAATTATATGCTATAGGATATAAACAAGAAGGTGTATACTACCAAAGTTCATTTTCCGATCACTAAGGATGATGATTTGGTTTAACTCTTTTTGGATTAGGCTCTATTGTGCACTCTTTTATGCCTTATCTAGGAATTCTTATTAGATTGGAAGGCATACAAGGTTAACCTCATTGATTTTGATTATTTTATCATGCCTTTGGTCAACATTCCCTTATTTATTCTACCCAATCAAATTTTGGTGAGTCTACAAAAATAAAATCATGCTAATAAAATTAATCCTTCCTTGACATTACAACCTTCTACCTTTTTTATCACTTAGACCCCTACACCACCAAATAGTTAGGTAATGCATA
Source organism: Torreya grandis (assembly GCA_037957365.1). Lineage (NCBI taxonomy): Eukaryota > Viridiplantae > Streptophyta > Pinopsida > Cupressales > Taxaceae > Torreya > Torreya grandis. Next base: position 747,440 of record JARHVA010002256.1, on the reverse strand, counting down.
GTGACCCTTTAATAATTTTGGCTCCAATTTTGAACTTTTACTATGAGATGCCTCCACAAGTTTTGCAATATTAGGATGGTTGAAACCGCATAAATATAAACCACCTAGATATGTTATTCTATTGAAAACCCAATATGGCATTAGACTAGTATGCCATTTAGTTTAAAACTCATAAGGGCCGCTAAGTGGTGCACATGGAGTGAAAAAAATAAATGGTGCTTCATGCAATTTCTACAACTCTTTCTTAGTTTATCTCCATTTTTGGCTCACTCTCTTTGTGTAACAATTTTTTCATGTCTGAAAATATGTCTTGGGATGAGACAATAGTTTAAGTCTAAGAGAGTGTTAGTGGGAGATTATGTACGCACCATATCACATGGAATATAGGTGACATGTCAGTTGGTTCATAGTCAATTGTAATTTGTTTCTTTTTAGGTTATTCTTGAACTCATTCTAGATATATGTTCGTTAAAACAAATTTGATGGTGTTTTGGCATTTGGTTGCAAGAGAACCAACTTGGAGGTTACAAATAGCTATTAATATAGTATAAGCAACCCCTTTTTGGATTGTAATGGGTTGTTTTTGATGTTATTGAAGTTTTTGATGTCGTAATTTCTTAGGGTTATGCTTAGTAAGAGTGATTTAGTATTTATTCTATATGTATTTTTAAAAGGTTTTAAATTAATCACTATTCTTATTATATAGTATTGGAGTAAGGAATGGAATGACAAGTTGTAATTGAGAACAAGCTCATAGATATTTCTAATATATCTATATGAGTTATTTACATCTTATGAGACTGTGTATTTATTTGAAGTCATTTTTCTATAATTTCATTTGGTATCATGGATAATTTTTAAATATTAAGTCTAAGTTATGTTTTTTATTAAGATTCAAATCATATTATCATATGAATTATAAATAATTATGGTTAGAAAATTGTAACTATATGAATCTATATGAAAATCCCTAGGATAGTTTTTACTTGATTATAGTAGATCTTCACTCTCCTTTCTGTGAGTCTAATAGGTATTCCTATAATTATCATGTTCTGAGTTCTCTCAGGAACCACTGATAACAAGAGTAAAAGTTATGAATACTTACCTTTAGATGAATATGTCATGCCTTAATCTCTCTCTTTACCAATGGTGCTTTGCAAGAGGTTGTGGATTTCTAAGGATCACACTATATAAATAAGCTCTAGGGTTAAAGACTCCTACTTTGCATCCAAGACATTCCCACAAGACAAACTTCTTTTCTTTCAAGGTAGAACCCTAAACAATGACTCCTCAAATGTAGAAATAGTAGAATTATAAGTTATAACAATGTGAATATTAATGTTTATCTTATTGGATTGAAGTGAAGGTGATATTTATAGCCAAGTACTGACCCTAAACCCTCCCAAAAATTTAACCAAAATGATCGACTAGCTTGATTTTTTTATCCAATAAAGGTAGCCATTAGTTCTTGAACTAGGTCAAGCAGGTTGACATAGTTATGTAACATGTATTGAATCCCTAACAAGATGACCTGGTTAGTAGGAAAACAAAGAAAAAGTATGTTTGCTTAATCAAGGTCTATTTTGGAAGGGGGATTGCTTAGAGGATTGGGTAAATTTGTTTTAATTGCTTAGAGATTTGGATAAAAGTGACTTGTAGTGGTTTTAGGTAATGATATAGGAACTAAAAATATGTTAAAGCATCAAAGGTCTGCTCACCCCTTTTCTAGTGCACCCTTTAAGGTGTGCACTCAGAGAGATTGAAACTCAATAGGTTCCTACAAGAGATAAAGCATCAATAAATAATAAAATTTAAAAATATTGTTTGTATACATATGCCCCACTCAAAGTTCATCATTTATCATGTAATTGTAAGATGGGATGTTTCTTTGAGAAATAACATATCAACGCATAAGAATTGAGCTAATAAATTACAGTAGAAAGCATAAAATAGATGAAAGTAAATAATTGAGAAATGCATACCTTTACTTACCTTTATGCTGTGAAATAAAGGTTGCATGATAAACGTGTGGAATAGGCACCTAATATATGGAACACTAGGTAGACCTAAAAAATAAGACAACATTTGATTTTTTTTTAAATATGGGTTAAATATAGAAAAATTATCTACATTGTCAGGATTTTAGAACTTCTTGTAGTTTGTAAAAAGAGTTTGTAGAAGCATATTTATGAGCAAAAGATGAAATTGTTTGTTAAATAATTTTTAGATAAAGATTTTGTAAATTTTGAACATATAATATAATTTTAACTATTCATTTACAAATTTTCTACTTTGAGAAACCAAAGCTTTGTGTGACCTAGAGTGATGAGAGAGATGATGGGACAAATGCGAGGAACATGAGGAGGAAGAGTCATTGTAGTTTTTGTGAGCTTAGTCTAGGTATGGGGTGTATTAAATCTGATTTTTGAACATTTTTAGTTGTAAATGAAGTAAATTTAGAAAATTAGGTAATTGTGCAAATCCGTGTAGTAAAATTTACCCCAAATTTTTTTGGGATAGATTAAGAATTTTGAAAAAAAATAGGTAAGGTCCAAAAAGGGAAAATTTATGTCTAGGTTATTAATGATGAATTAGTTAAAATTTATCATTAAAAATTAATGGGATTGGATAGGCTAACATAGTTTTAAATTGGTAGGTTCATTTTAGTGGCTAATCATGTATTATCAAGTCGACCTAGTTAGTTGTTGAATGGCTGACTATATATATTTTGACTAATCCAGTGTAATATTTTATAGGTGGCTAAATACATATATCTTGATTGATCTATTAATTTATTTAGGTGGTTGATTGTGCATAGGAAATGGATGACTATATTAATTTAGTGGCCAATTTCATAGAAAGTGTTGATGCAGTAGGTTATTTAGTCAACTTCGTATCAAATGTCTGATGTAGTAGGGTTAGCTAACCAAATTCATATGAAATGGATGATGTAGTATAGTTAGTTGCCTGATTTCATATGAAGTGGCTGATGTAATAGAAAATATATCCTTGGTTGACATAGTTAGGTATGTGGCTTACATAGTTGAAATTATTGAAAAAGAGCCAAAGTAGGTTGTTGAATTAGTTATGTTAGATTTAAATACATGTATTATTTGATTTTAATAATGTAATTGATGATGATTTGATATAAATAACTCATATGTTTTTTTTATTTGATATTTTATATAAACGATGGAGGCTCCAGGGATTAGTGGATATAATTTGGTTACCTAATTTGTTAAAGAGATTGACAACAAGTGATCGAACATGGATGATGGAATTAGGATTTGGGGGCATCATGCATACATTGTGTATTCCATTAAGTTTTAACTTATTCTCCATGTTCTTAGGGGCATGGGAGTGTTTAACCAACACTTTTAGTTGGGTGGTGGATGGGGATACCATTGAGGTAGGTATTACCCTAGAGGATGTCCATATGCTATTAGGAATTCTTATTCTAGGGACACCTATTAGTTGTGACACTCTTGAGATGGATGTTGAGAGATGATCCTTAGCCTTATGGGTGACTGGATCAGAGAGATATTTTGGTGTTTTATGAATTTTCTTGTTTGGCATCTATGTCAGCCATTCTATATATCTAGAGGCCCATTATTGGTTTTATCATAGCTCATGTGATCTATCAAAATTAATATGGGAAGATTCCACTAAATATGGTTTCCTTATGCTTATTTATATTATAGTAGGGCATGATGTATGATTTAGGATCAATGATTTGGGTGTAGTTAGTGCATGATTTGTATAGTATATTATCATAAAGGAAGATGACTATGGGCCTTGTGATTTTGTTGAGTAGTTAGATATATGATATTTTCTTAATGAATCAACCTATGGGATTTCCACATGCAATATACAATACCTTGTCTCATGTATTTTTGTGGATATAGGATCATGTAATGCAGGTTGTGTCATATGTCCTAGTTTTATAGATGATTACCTAAGGAAAGATTATTTAGTAGCCTTATGTGGGTACTATAGATACTTGGCCTTCTTGGCCAAGTAATTTTCAATGACAAGGTCGTGCATGAATTATAGGTCATTATACATGGTAGGCAGAACCACATCTTATTGCGTATTTACCAAGTTAATTTGGGAGAAGTGAAAGTTTAAGAGGCTAAAAATCAACTAGATCGAGTTGGTCAATCCAGTTTAACTAATAAGATAATATAATAATTTAAAAAGTTACTAGATTGAGTTGGTCAATCTAGATAGAAAAATAAGATAATAGAATAATCTGTAAATTGACTAGATTGAGCTAGTCAATCTAGTTGGAAGAATAAGATAATATAATAGTCTATAAATTGAATAGATCAAATTGGTTGATCTACTTGGACAAATAGGATAACATAACAATATATAAACTAAACAGATCAAGCTAGTTGATCTAGTTGGAAAAATAAAATAGTTTATAAATTGAATAGATCAAGTTAGTCAATCTTGTTGGAAAAACAAGATAGATGAACAGTTGGGTAAATTGCCTAGATTAAGTTGGTCGATCAGGTTGGAAAAACATATTAATAGATTATTTTAGGAACATATTAGATTGATTTGGTTGATCTAGTTGGATAAACAAGATAAAAAATAAGTCCACTAGATCAATTTGGTTGATTTAGCTAGGCAGATAAGATAAAAGAGTGGTATGCTACATTAAGTTGGTCGATCTAGTTGGGTAGACAAGATAAAGGAATAATATACTAGATTGAGTTGTTTGATCTAGTTCTATAGTCTATTAAAAAAATTAAACTATTAAAAATGTATGATTTAGTTTTAAAATAGAAGTAAATTAAGTACACGTGTAACTAGATCAAGCTAGTTGATCTAGTTGAAACACATAGAATAAAACTTGTATCAACATTGGTTGATATAATAACAAGTAGTAAGTAGAAAATGCAATTTTTGTAACTTATAATACTAATTAATTATTCAAAAATAAGATTAGGAGGATTTACTAAATTTTTTATTTGATAATGTAGGCTTCCAAAGATATTGGCTTGTCTATTAGATAGTTACAACCCAATGTTTCATAGCGCTAACTATGGATGAAGTGTCATTCCCATAACCCATTAAACCTAGTTTCAAGGGTAATTTAAATTTTCTTTATGAACACTTACTAATAAATAATACACCACATAATTAAATAAATGGATGGATTCTTAAGGTTCAATATAAATGGAAATCCTAGGCATTCCCAAAATACCATGAGGTATATGGAAACTAAATACCATGTTTCATTTTGTATTATGGCTATGAGTATTGAGAAAAAAATCCTAATGTCATGATATATGTAAATGATAAACAAGGACCATAAAAAAAATATTGAGTGGCCCTTCATGATATAAACTAAGTAGTTTTAAAATTGTTAGTACATGGTTTCTAGAGAAAACCAAACAAGATAAAAATAAATGTGAAAATTAACTTATCAAAAACCAAGTTAATTTTTTTTGAAATCAAATAAACAAGTGACCAAATTTTTATTTTAAAAGTGATTATAATTACTATGAAAATAGAGGTTAATTTCTTTTTCTTATATTAGAAATCAAAACATATAAAACAAGATCAAATAGGTTGATCTAGTTGAGCAAGTAGTGCAGGACAGGATCGAGCTAGTCAATACCATATATTCAAAAATTAGACCCAAACAAAATAAATATAGATGGTTGATTTAGTTTGGTGGTAAAAAAATAGATACAAAATAAAATCAAACTTGTCAATCTAGTTTACTGTTTGTGTATAGTTTGATATAACTGACAACTGAATAAAGTAGTAAGGAATTGAATTGGAAAAATAGGAATTGTAAGTTGCTTAAAATTAATAAAATGAAAGTGCTAAGTTGTTAAGAATTATCATGGAAGATATAACAAGATTGAATAGGTAGACTTAGTAGAGTTTATAAAAAAAATTGACTGGGTTGTCTAGGTAAGGTTTTTAATTTTGTAAAAGGTATAAAAATTAAAAACACAGTTAATAAATAAAATAAAGTAGGTTGATCAAGTTTTTGAGATATAAAATATGATTGTTAAACAAGATTGTCCATATCAATTTAGTTGACTGTAAATAAAATGCATAAATTCAGAAAATGATTGGATCAATCAGTTCGATTTAGTTAGCTAAAAAATGAAAGTTACATATAAAAAAATTGAGTAGATCAATTTTGTTATATATAAATGAAAATGTAAAAGACAAGTTAAATAATGTGATCAACTAGTTTAATCCATCTAGATAAAAATAAAACTTATAAAGAGAGGATAAAACTAAGTCAACTAGCATGACCTAGTTGACTGTAAACCTTGTACCTGTAAATAAATAAATTGACTAGATCAACAAGATTGATCTAGTTAAAATTAAAATATTAGACCTATAAAAAAAATAGACCATATTGACCAGCTTGATCTACTTAACTGAGAAAGAGACCTATATTGATTTAAATGAAATGTGATTAACTAGTTCATTCTAGTTAATTGTGACTAAAAATGTAAGAATGTAAGGGTTAGATTCATGTCGAGTTCACTAAAATGTATGCAACAAATTAGGATGGATTTGTAACTTGTCCTAATTAGTAAATTCTAATCTTATACAAGGCAATCTTACCAACAATGAATTGCATATATATTTATATTAGGACATGAGCAATTTGGATCTATTAAACCTAACCAAAGGATCTCTTATTACAAAACACCAAAGGAGAGGGTTATAAATCCTATAGGAAAATGATCTTGTGAAATAACCCTATCTAGACCTACAATACATAAAATAAATATAATATAGTGTTCACTAAAGCTTGTGGCACAAAGGAAGATAGTTAACAAAAGATAACACAAGAAGTAATGAAAAATCTACTCAAGTCAATGTAGAGGTAAACTAAGCAAAGATTAAAACATTTAACCTATTAATTTTTGAAATATCTATCTACCAAATAAAAAATTAAAATTTAGGAATGCTTACCTTTGGATGAACATGGTGTGCCTCAATCACTCCCTTGGTTAATGGTGTTTTATAAGAGGTTGTTGTGGCTTTGTAAGGATCACACTATAAAAATCATCACTAGGCTAAAATACTTCTACTTTGGATCAAAGACTTTACAAAAAGAAATATTCTTTCCTTACAAGACAAAACCTTAAGAAATGACTCCTCAAATGTAGAAATAGTGGAATTATGAGCTATAACAATGTGAAAATTAATTTTATTCTTATTATATTTAAGTAAAGGTGGCATTTATATCCAAGGATGGACCCTAAACCTTCCTAATAATTTAGTTGACATGATCAAACAACTTAATTTTGTTAAGCAGGAAAGTTAGTTGTTAGGTCTCGAACTAGGTTAGGTTGGTTGATAAAGTTATGTAAAGTGCATTGAATCCTTAACAAGATTGACTTGGCTGACATAGTATGAAAATGAAGAAAAAGGATGGTTGCTTAGTCAAGGGCTATTTTAGAAGGGTAATTACTTAGAGAAGTGGGTAAATGGGTTTTAATTTAATAGGGGGTTAGATAAAAGTGACTTGTAGTGGTTTTAGGTAATGTTATAGGTACCAAAAATCTTTTGAAGAACCAAATGTCAACCCACTCCTTTCCTAGTGTACCCTTTAAGGCAAGCACTCGGAGAGATTGAAATTTGACAAGTTATTGTAAGAGAGAAAGTGTCAATAAATGATAAAATTTAAAAATATTATGTGTATACACATTTCATTCTAGCATGATCATGATGGTGAAAACACACCCCATATATGGGAGAACTACATTAAATTTGATCCCTCTTCAAAGTGTTAGAACATATGCAATACTAAATAACTCAGTCAGGAGAGGTTAGGTTTTATCTAACCCATATTACTAACCCATTTTTCAAGTGTCATCTTGTGTCAAAATTGAGATCAGGGTTTCAAAGTAAAGTAAAAATGGGATCAGTGCATAGGACCAAATGCAGGCACATATATAGGATATATATACATGTGGGTATGCATCAGTTTTAGGTATCATAGACTTGCATAGTTAAACATGATATTACCTACATAACCTAGATAATATCAGTCATTATTAGGATTTAAGCTTCACTGGTAGTGTTCATGTAGGGTATGAATTCTTGTTTCCTGATCTAAATGGTTATAGACTAGACACAGAGTTATTTCAAGGAAAATGATGAATATAATGACTTATATAAATCATAATTAAACTAAATGAATATCCCCTACATCTCTTTATCAATTCCAAATATAGTAAATGAATATCTCCTACATTACTTTATCAATTCTAAATATAGTAAACTAAATTTCTATCTACCCTTTTACATTCAGATTTGCATGATTATTTCCCTATTTTACAAAATATGACTATTCATAGTTTTACTTCATTTATATCACATTAATCACAAAACAACTAAATTTTTTGGTGAACCCAATCATTTACTTGAGCATAGTAAACATTAGGTATTTTATACCTTAGCATTTCATTTCATAATTTCTTAGTGTTTTATATTTATTTTGTATTAGGGTTACATTCACATCTACCTTTTTACTTCCCTTTATTCACTTAATCAAAACCCTAGATTTATGTAGACACCTGAATTTGGTATAAGCCTTGTTTGTATAATTATTTCATGTGAGTTTACATATATATGATCTTAATAGTGAATGGGACACTTATTGGTGAATCTTTATTGGTCTTTTATATTCTTATCTACTTTATCTAACTATGCAACCTTATGTTTTACTCTTTTAATCTTTCTTGGCTCTGTCATAAGGATCCCTAGTCCTATTCTCTTATCTTTAATTTATATGGATATAGTATATTCTAGTAATATTTAATGTTATCAACTACTAGTATTGTTCACATTTATCTAATTTATCCTTGTGTATCTTTCGAGTTTATTTTGGGAGACACCACCCTTCAAGGCACATTATTTTTCCATTTTAGATCTTGTTTGGTTGTATATTATGTGCCAATAGTTCCCCAATTCAAAATTAATAGACTTATATTAAAAATCCATTAAAATAATTTTAGGTAAAAACTATCACTAATTAATAAAGGCACACTTAGATCACACATCTATGTAGCTTACTATTATTCAAATTATAAATTTTCTAAAGGATATATCTATTTGCATGCTTGTACCAAAGGGCATAGAAAAAATCACACTTGGAATTATATTCAAATGATTTTACACACACACAATAGTGGGAAAACTACATGTGGTTTGATCCCTCTGTGGAGTATAATAAAAGTAAAAAAAATCTCAGATAGTCACTTGGGATATCCTAAGATTAGTCCAACCCAACCCACTAACCCATTTTTATATGTCACATTGGTATTCAAAATGTAATATAGGGTTTGAAGTAATTAAAATTAAAACATATATATTCATGTAGGTTAAAATATATATGAATAATATTAACCATTTACAAATACAAGTGTAATGGTCCAAACTATCATAGACTAGCATGAATCTCATATACAACTTTGGTATATAGTGGATGGATTTGACTACCATAGGTGTCTAAATAATATTATAGATGTCCTGCTAATAATCATAGTTTTGTATTACCTGAGCCAACATACATCCCTTGTAAAGCCTAATTTAATAGTTTGATAGAACAAAACACAATATAGACATTAAAACATGGTATTTGACACTTTCTAATGTCAATCTTCACCTTCACTTATCATAAATTACTTGTGTGTCTCCCAAAACTCTCACTCACCATTCTCACACACCTACATGATATTTGTGATCCCACTCTAACCTAAGTTAATATCATTCACCTATAATAACCTTTATTTCTATGCTAAATTAGATCAATATCATACTCAGACATTTTTAGAATACCACATTTGTATTTCTATCTCCCAAATAGTAAGTTATACTCAAACATTAACGTCAATGCCATTTTTTTGAGGTTTAAATTACCATATTTTACCTTTCAACAACATTTTTTAAAATAAAATCATTACCATAGGTCGGCCCATTCACCTAGCATGTTGGTGGCATAGGAAAGTACCCAAATGAGTGCATATAAATACAAACAAGGTTAATCTTATTAAGCATATGGCATTTTCAAGTACCTATCAAGTATACTATTACACATTGATTAAATCCACCTTATTCTTCCCAAGTTATAAATCAATGAATAAAAGTAGTCATCAACCAAGTCTGAAACACACCAAGCCAACTTAAGTGACCACAATATCAAGATCAAAGCCAAATTTTTGGGTGTATTCATATAGTGAAATAAAATGATTACACATTCACACTAAGGAAAAGAAATACATGTGGTTTGAATTCCATCTTTGGATTATTGAATACATGGTTAGTGTTAAATCATCAATGGGGGTGACTGTGGTTAGCTCAACCCAATTACACTTCTTTAATTTTTACAAGTTTTATTCCTTCATAAGTAGACCTAGGGTTTTAAGGAGATAGAAGTTGATTTTTTTAGTTATGCATGAAGTCAAGAGTCATAGATCATACATACATATACATATCAAGTAGGTGGATCACCTTTTATAGCCACAAAGGGCTAAATATTCCTAAGACATTAATGCCAACCTCAGTCACTAACATAAAAAAACAATTGGGCCTGATGGTACTAACCATGTGCACATAGAGACATAATTATGGATCTAGATGAATTGCATCCTGCTTCTAATCTATTTCCACTATCAAAACATAATACCAATCAATAAATCAAATAGTAAAGTTAAGTATCTTGATCTCCTTAGTACTTTACAAATATAGTAAATTTTTAGGCTACGTGCATAGAATTGGGGGGGCAAAAGGAGGTCTTAAGTGGACATGTTTTCCCTAAAAAATGTGAAATCTCAACTTGTTCAAATTATTTGACATATCTACACTCATAATTTGAAGATGTTATAGCAAGATGAATTATACATTTTGAGTGTAGTTTCTAAACTACTAATTTTTTTTGAAATGGTTAAGTATAACTAGGACAAACATTAGAAAATCAAAATAAGTATTGTTTTTTATAAAAATCATCAAAGGTAGGTGCCCATTTTCCCCACCATTTTTTTAGCATCATTTTATTTTTATTTAAACGCCTTAGTAGAAAGATAGGTAAGATCATATAGTTTGCAACCTATATTTATTTTAAATTAATTAATGATTTTTTTTTACTAATTTCACAAGTCAGTATACCCTAAAATATGATAAAATTTGCATATCCAACCGTGTACCCCCCTAACTACCTCAAAAAATATCAAAAATTAGATATTTCTTTTGTTAATATGTATAGAATTAGGTCTAGTTTTCTACCATATGTTTTTTTCTAGTTTGGTTTAACAAATCAAAATATACATAAAAAAAGATGAACATGAATAATTGTGCCATATAGTAGTACAAAAACATACTTAGTCAATAAATATTTAAATAATAACCTTAAAGCAATCAAAATATTAAAAAATCATATATATAAAAAGAGGAGACTTAGTCAATGTTGTAGTACTATTTTCAATGAAAAAATAGCTAAATGGATATTATATAGCATGGGTGAAGTTACATTTTTATTATTGGTAGAAAACACACATTTAGTTATGTGTGTTACAGGTCCATGCCTGAGGCTTAGGAATCCAAGCCATTACTGAGCCTTAAGGCATGTGTTTGAAATGGAAAGCTAAAGAACCACGTACATAGAACTATCATGTATGTAAAATTACCATAATGGAAATTGAGGATACTATGAGATAGGGTTTATAGTCCGATCATGAAAGAAATTAAGGATAATTTGAGCTGGTTAAACCTAGATTTATGACCACAATATGTTTTTGGGCATAGGGTTTATGTTTTAGGGTGTATTAGGTATAATCACAAAGGCAATTTGGGCCAATTTGAGATTTTTGAACTTATTTGTGACTACAAAATATGATTTTGGGCTCAATTGGCCCCCAAGTCACCATATATTAAGCAAATTAGTCAATTAGGGTAATGAATGATGTGATTTGGGTCAATTTGAGCCTTATGGACCTAATTATTATTGTAAAGGATGTTAATTGGGGATGAATAATTTGGTTTTTAGGGTTTATAATTTAGGTTTTAGGGTTTAGGGCTTATGGTTTAAGGTATACACGACATAGGATTTAGGGTTTAGGGTCTAATTGTGAAGGCAATTGAGGAAAATTTAAGTTGATTAAACCTATTTGTGACCAAAATGTATTTTTAGGCATAGGGTTTATGCTTTAAGGTGAATAAGGTTAATTATAAAGGCAACTGGGGCCAATTTAAGTTCATTAAACATATTTGTGACTATAGAATGTGATTTTGGGCTCAATGGGCCCTCGAGTCACCATAGATTGAGTAAATTAGTAAATTGGGGAAATTAGTGATGTAATTTGGGCCAAATTAAGCCTTGTGAACCTAATTTTTACTATAAAGGATGTTAATTTCACTGCTAGATCATTTGATTTAGGGTTTAAGGATTAGAGTATCAGGTATATGTGAGATTGGGTTTAAGGTTTAGAGTCCAATTGTGAAGGTAATTGAGTAATTTGAGATGATTAAACTTATTTTTTAACCATAATGTGTTTTTGGGCATAGGTTTTATGTTTTAAGGTACATAATTGGTTTAATTGCAAAGGCAATTAGGGCCAATTTAACCTCCTTAAACCTATTTGTGACTATAAAATCTGATTTAGGGATAAATTGGCCCCCAGGTCCCCACATATTGAGTTAATTAGTCAATTGGGGTAATGAATGATGTGATTTGGGCCAAATTTAGCATTGTGAACCTAATTGTTACATAAAGGATGTTAATTGGGGTAAATCATTTGTTTTAGAGTTTTAATCTAGTTTATAATTTGTGGTTTAATGTTTCTAGGGCTTAGGGTTTATGGATTAGGGTTTAAGGTGTACATCTGGGTATAAGTTATAGGTTTTGGGGATTAGGGTTTAAAGTTCTTAGAGTTTAGGGATTATGATTTAAAATTTAGGGTATATGGTTTAATCACGAAGGCAATTGAGGATAATTTGAGTTATTTGAACTTATTTATGAGCATGTAATATGTTTTTAGAGTTTATTATCCCCCATGTCATCACATATTGAGTGAATTAGTCAATTGGGGAAATTAATGGTGTGATTAGGGATAATTTTAGCCCTTATAACTAAATTATTATTTTAAATGATGTTAATTGGGGCTCAAATAATTGGTTTTGAGATTGAAGATTTTACCATTTATAATTTAGGGTCCCTAGGGCTTAGGATATAGGGTTGGAGTTTAAGATATATGGTTTATGGTATAGGGTACATAGGTTTTATGGTTTATGTCATAGGGCTTATGGATTAGGATCTACAATTTAGGGTATAAGGTTTAGGGTTTAGGGTTTACAACTTAGGGTTTAAGGTTTAGAGCTTAGGGTTTACAATTCTGAGTCTAAATGATGTTAATTAGCTTGGTCAAATGATCGGTTCAGGGTTTTAAGAGCTTATGATTAATAGAATTTAGGGTTTTTAAGGTTTAGGATTTATGGATTAGGGTTTAAGTTTTAGGGTATAGGGTATAAGGCTTAGGGTATAGGGTTTAGGGGTTAAGGTTTAGGGTATATGGTATAGGACCTATAAGGTATAGGGTTTAGGGATTAGGATATAGTTTTTAGTGTTTAAGGTGTATTTTTCATACACTAAATACCACATACACATTATTATCATGTATTAAATTATTGAAGTAGTAATTAAGAAGTTTTTATATTGTCTAAACTAGATTTGTATAACTCAGTCATAACATAGTCAAGAAATAAGAAAATAAGAAAGTCCTAGAAAACATTCAAGTGTTTGATAAAATGTCAAATTATTTTTAAAATATTATTATTGCTTCATCACTAAGGAAGTTTTATTTTTAACATACTAAGTTTGAATTTCATCCTACATCATCTGGAGATACCATGTTGCATGATCATAGTTAGTTTACAAGAACTTCATTTGATCAGTCAAGGGAGGAAATCAAGAGTTCTTAAGATTTTTAATCCAGATTGGATGTCTTGAGAGGATGTTATAATCCTTAAATATATGGTAGTGACTCTTAAGAAATATAATAATTTATTTTGGAAACTCAAGATTATTTGGATATAGATATGAAAATGGGTTAGAATGTGAAGGTAAAAAATCATATGAAGTTCAGTTAGGGATCAAGAACCATGAGAACCGGTTTTAGGCTTTCAAGCCTATGTACCTAAATAAAATAGAGTTAAGTTGAAGCAAGGAAGGAGAGTGTATATTTCAAATTTTTTCAAAGGGAAGATGATATGGATCCTAGAAGGGAAGAGTATAGAAAATGGTGAAGAGTGAGAAGGCTATTAAGCCTAATGATGCCAAGAGAGAGGAATGGTGTCAAAGAAGCTAAGAACCTATATAAAAATATTATGATTAGAGATTAAATTAAATTATCATAGTGATATGTGAGATCAAAATGTTGCAAGCCTAGGCTTTGCATCAAATAAGGCCTCATGGGAAAGAAGAATCTTTAAGAATGTGAATTAGGCCTATTAGAACTTGTATCCCTACTTGGGTAAAAGTGTAATATAGGTACAAAGAAGAGTTAGGGAATTAAATAAGGTTGGTTGTCATGTTCAAATAAATTTTAGGAGGTTGGAAGCTATTTTAGGTTACTCTAAGTGCATATAGAAGGTAGATGACAATAGGCCTAGAAAAGCCTAGAAGGTGCATTGAGAGAGTGAGACAAGATTGATTGCAAGAGGAGAGTAGAGAATCTAGAGTAAGTTGAACCTTGAGAGGTTACTGAGGTGAATATTATAATCCTGAGGAAGCATAACAAATTGTTAATGTTAACAATAAGAGAGTCTAGTGAGGAATTCCATGAACCTAGTGAAAAAGAGAAAGAATAAAGCATTGAGCAAGGTGAGTTTGGGATCAACATTGTAATCATAGGTATTAGAGGTAGATGTTTTTTAGATTTTTGTAGATGATCAGATTTTATTTACATCACAACCTAATGGTATTTTAATACCAGTCTAAGATAATCTAGTATGAAAGATTGTAAACAAAGGTTTGTGAAAGAGTTTGAAAGATATTCAAAATTAGAACAAATTATTGAATAATATATTAACATAATTATACGTAAATTTTCCATGCATTTTAACAACATTCAACAGACTGTAATGTTTAAAAAGTGAAATTTTGAACAATATATATGTATATATAATATCCATAAAATCCATCAAGGTGTATAAAATGTGAACACAATACAATATCCGAGGTCAATGCCATATAGGCATGTATATAACATTTCAAAAAACTATACATCAAGCCATATAGGCATACAAAAAAATGTCATAAGATGTGATATCCTAATCATCAAAATTAATCACTCTCTTTTCCTTGATTTTCAAAGCCTCTCCCATGGATGCCTTACTCATAACTAAAGGTCTCTACATGGATTGACTATGAGTCCTCTTTGGTTGCAAACTCGCCTATAGCTCTAAGTGTTCATATGCAAATATTTTTATAAATTGTACATGTTGAAACAAGATACTTAAAAAATTAACATGTTAAAATTTTAAAATCACACAAAAATTAATCATAATTGCACTTATCATAAGTTGGTAGTCGTGGTCAATTTGAGATTGGCACTCAATAGGGTCGATGATAGGTTCACATTGGTGAAAAGGAGTGTGAAATGGATCACTACTATGAAATAGTGACCTACTCTTGATGATGGAATTCATATATCCATAAAAATGTATATATACATACAAAATAAGAATTCATAATTAGCTCATAAACTAAATCATTAAAATGTAATATGAAAAATTACAAATTAAATTGTTTAACTTTACCATGCCACCCCTGCTAATCATTTTGACAAGACTATAATATGTCATTAAAGGAGTCTACATAGATAATTATTTTGAGCATAAAATATTTTCACAAGTATATAGGATAATTAAAAAACACAAATCCCATGTATCTTGAAGAGTTGTGTAAATGAAATCATTGCATCAACACCTACATTTATACCCTCCCTAATAGAGGGAAGAGTGTCTTCTGAGGTCATCAAATGAACATACAAAATATCATTTATAGTCACTTAAAAACACACACACATATATAAAACATATATTTAAAATGAATAATAACATTAATTAATCATTATAAATTACCACCATATAGGTATAAACTACAAGCACACTGTGAGCAACACACATGCTCGTCTGGACCTTAAAAACTTGTTGCAACATAAAAATAATTCATATAGATCAAATTAAGTTTCAAATTGTAAAAATATTTTAAATTTAACAATTCTAAAATTTATTTTATAATAACTAAAATATTGAACATACCTAGGAAGTCATAGGCAAGGTAACTAGATGAAATGTAGATAGCTGAAACATAGAAATATCAATATCATCTAGGCCCATGGAAAAATCATTGTGAGTGGATTACATGAAATCCTACTCATCTTCATTAGGTATAGTGCATGTAATAACACATTATTTTCATAAGTGATCTCATCGAGTAGCAGCACTAGATAAATCTTCACCACATTCACCCTCCATAGGAGTATGAGAAACCTAGCTCGTATGTTGGATGAGGGTGTTAGTAAGTGTCTTAAACACATGCATGGTATCAATCTCTAGTCTCCTTGACTGTAGAGGGTAGTCTTTCAAGAGGGTGGGATTTATCAACACATGCTTTCTCTAGATAATTAGGTTCATGGCATGGACCTGGCCTATCCTGCACAAATCGCTTTCCCCTACCTTGAAACTCCAAGAAATCAAAATAATTTGGAATTTCATTCAACACAAATTCATAATACAATTTTCTCAAAAAATACAGCATGACCTCATTATTTTTTCAAGGTGGGTGGTCAATTACCATCCACCATCAGTCCATAAAAAAGTTTTTGATCAAATCATGAGTGCACCAATGGATTGGAATCCATTTAGCCATCACATAAAATAGTGCACCAGTCTTCCCATCAATGAATTAAACATAAATTTGGGATTCATTTATGTGTTCATCTCTTATAGTGGCTTCCAAAAGTTTGTTGGAATAGTATGTCCTACATCTATTTTTATATTCATCCCACCTATGAATTTGACCCATTAATGACTCAACTTGATCTACTAATATATGTAGTGTGTTTGCCAGGGAAATTTAGTGGGGGTTGTTTAAATGTGGATCCCTTAATGACCTAATCAAATTCTCAAGTTTAATATTATTCTCTACTATGTGGATTACAAAATCTTATTGACTACCTTGGGGGTCTTGAGGAACTATAGGAGGGCTAAGAGGGTTTTTTGGGTAAGGAGGGATTAGAGAGTTAGGAGGGATAGGAGGGATTGGAGGGTTATGAGGGATGGGAAGGTTTTGGGGGTTAGGTGTTGGCACATTAGTTGTTACATGTGAAGATGTATAAAAACATAAAAATACAAATATTTTCAAGAAAAATATAATAAAATTGAAAAAACTAGGGTTTAATTGCTTTAAAAAATATTGGCTTACCTATCCTTTAGCATGGCATTCTTGAATCAGAGGGTGCATGGCTCCAAAATGTAGATTCTTGGTTGCTCAATCTTCCTACTCCAAAGCATTATTTTTCTCTTCTTTCTCTTGATCATGGTTTTTACTATGTGAAATTCCAATTGATTTGCCTTTCACATTATTTTTTGTTTTCTTGTTTAAATACCGCGTACGTAGTAATTATGTGTACGTGGGAATTCTATGTATGTGGTTATTTTGCATACGTAGTTTAGCCTCGATAACAACCAAGGATAATTTTAATATCCACATACACATTTATATTAATTATGTATGTAAAACATTTTTTGGGGGGAAGTAGAATTATGTCCACTTTTTGTCCCCCCAACTTCATTCATACACCATGTATTATCATATCAATCTCAATTAGTTAAAATTATATTTATTATTGATTGCCATATATTATAATCTAAATTAATTCTACAAGTTTAGCCTATTGTGAATCACACTAATATAAAATTAGGGTAGACATATTTGTGAACTTTTATATTTCTTGAACATTACTAAACCCTAGGTTTCCCTTGAGGTTTTTTCCTACTTTATAGGATTTAAAAAATATTTCCTTAGGATTTAATTTCAAAAATTATTTATAACTATTTCCATCTACATAGGTGTAAATATAATTATTTCTCCCTTCTTCCCTATTCATGTTTGTATTCTTCTAGGTACTTCCCTCTATTAAGGTTACAACTTATCTAGATAATATTGTATTTAAAACCACCCTATTTTTAAAACTCTCAAAGGTTTTTATTAGTCATTTGTTTACTAATTTTTATCAAAAAACTCTTTTTATTTTCAATAATGTCTCACAATTTTCCTTTGTGGTTAGGTATTTATTCAACCCCTCTTATATGTTGGCTCTTGTCATAGGGGTGAGTTTTTCATTTATGTTTCTTGTTATCTTAGGGTTTGGAAATTTCAAAAGGAAGAACCAATTTAAACCCCTAATAGCTCTCACCCTTTGGATTTTCTATTTTTTGCCCATGCCATATGTTATACTTATGATAATGGATGGACTAATAGTTAATCTTGTGTGATTAATGATGAAAATTATATGAAAGAATATGATTATAAAAGAAATAATTATGATTAGGATTATGACTATTAATATGACTATGAAGAGGATTGGTACAAAAGGAATCTACATAGTGAAAAATAAAATGAACATATTGATTCTAAAATGGAAGAGCCTAGTTATCCTACTCTTTTTTTACATTCTTCTATTAATCATACATTTTCAAAAAAAAAGAAATGAAACTAAATATAAATGTATTTTTTCCTAAGATTTTAATGTAAAATTTAAATCAAAAAGATAAACTTACTTATGACCCCCATCAAATCACTACACTTAAAAAACTATGTGAAGAATATCCATTTATCACACATAGTTTTCTACCATAGTTTTCTAAATAAATTCATATTCTTCGGTGCTACCAAACATAAATTCATAAGACATGAATGCAACATGATGATTCCATATAAATTGATTCCAAATTATGTAGCCAAGTTTCTATAGAAAGTGATTCTAAATTATGCAATGACATTTTCATAGTTTTTGATGACCTTTTCATAATTAATGATTCTTATAAATATGATGCTGATTTTTTTTTTATGAATATATTATGCCTATGGATATTTTATAATAATATATGCTTAGACATTACTCACCTACTATTAATTATGTGCCTAGTATGTCTCTTCCTGATAAGTTTCATGTGGCGAATTCATCTATCCAAAGAATCAGTATTTTTGAAAATTATATGGTCAATGTCTACTTTTTGGCCACCCAACTTTGTGCATACAACCTGCATTATCATATCAATCTCAATTAGTTATAATTATATTTATGCTTGATTACCATATATTGTAATCTAAATTAATTCTACAAGTCTAGCCTATTTTGATTCACACTAATATAAAATTAGGGTAAACATATTGGTGAACTTTTATATTTCTTCAACATTGTTAAACCCTAGGTTTCCCTCAAGGTTTCTTCCAAATTTCTATGATTTAAAAAAATTTGCCTTAGGATTGACTTTCAAAAATTATTTATAACTATTTCCATTTACATAGGTGTAAATATAATAATTTCTCCCTTCTTCCCTATTCATGTTTGTATTCCTATAGGTACTTACCTATATCAAGGTTACAACTTATCTAGCTAATATTATATTTAAACCCACCCTATTTTTAAAAAACTTAGAGGTTTTTATTAGTCATTTATTTACTAATTTTCATCAAAAACCTCTTTTTATTTTCAATAATGTCTCACAGTTTTCCTTTTGTGGTCAATTATTTATTCAACCCCTCTTATATGTTGGCTCTTGTCATAGGGGTTTGGAAATTTGAAAATGAATAACCAATTTGAAACACCTAATATCCCTCACCCTTTGGATTTTCTATTTTTTACCCATGCCATGTGTTATACTTATGATAATAAATGGACTAATAGTTAATCTTGTGTGATTAATGATGAAAATTGTATGCAAGAATACAATTATGAAATAAATAATTATGATTATTATTATGATTATGACTATCACTATCACTATCACTATCACTATCACTATCACTATCACTATGAATATGAATATGAATATGAATATGAATATGAATATGACTATGACTATGAAGAGGATTGGTACAAAATTAATGTACATAGTGAAAAATAAAATGAGCAAATTGATTCTAAAATGGACGAGCCTAGTTATCCTACTCTTTCTTTACATTCTTCTATTAATCATACATTTTAAAACAAAAAGAAATGAAACTAAATATAAATGTATGTGTTTCCGAGAGTTTAATGTCAAATTTTAATCAAGAAGATACACTTACTTATGACCCACATCAAATCACTACACTTAAAAAACTATATGAAGAATATCCATTTATCACACATAGTTTTCCACCACAATTTTCCAAAGAAGTTCATGTTCTTCAATGCTACCAAAAACAAAGTAATAAGACATGAATGCAACATGATGATTCCATATAAATTTATTCCAAATTATACATCCATGTTTCTATATAAATTGATTCCAAATTATGCATTGATGTATCCATAGAAAGTGATTCCAAGTTATGCAGTGACATTTTCATAGTTTTTTATGACCCTTTCATAGATAATGATTCTTAAAAATATTATGATAACTTTTTTATGAATATATTATGCCTATGGATATTTTATAGGAACATATGCTTAGACATTATTCACCTTCTAGTAGTTGTGTGCCTAGTATGTCTCTTCCTGATAAGTTTCATGTGGTGAATTCATCTATCCAAAGTATCAGTATTATTTAAAATCAGATGGTTACTATGATGTAATATATAGAGGCACTAAAAAAAATCCAAGTTTTATGTTCAAATGTTACTTCACTTGAGGATAATCTAGTACATACTAACACTCATAATCATTGGAATACAAATAAGGTTGTTAATAAAAAGGAAGTTAAATATATGCCAAAGGATAACAATAAGCTCATTTGAAAAGGTAAATTTAAAAGAAAGGACATGTATAAGATAGATTTTATAACACATATCACTCATAAGGTATCAAATTACATGACTTTCCTCCTTCAAAAAGGACTCAACCCATCAAGTTTGAAACTTCAAAGGATAGGCTAAGTGTTATTTTATGAACATTACTTGATATGAAATTAATCAAGATACATCATAATTACTATCATCATCCTCATCACCTTTAATAATTTGGGGAAAGGACATTTTGAAACTATCATCATATTAGTGGACATACAAATAAAAAAAGTTATGCATTGCAATAAAATATTGAGGAACTTCCAGATAGAAGGGTTATTACATTTTGTATATCTAACAATAGGACATCAAGGTCCCCCTCTCCGTCTTATTCTACTACTCATTCTAATAATATTGAGATATCTCAGGATATTCCTCTAAATTAATCAATGGTCCCTCATACCTCTATGTAAGGAATTACTATGAGAATACCTTCTTCTAGCTTGCATTATACAAGAGTTGATAATACACAAGTATGGGTACCAAATACAAATCTAAAAAATTAAATATCACAGAAAGGATAATTTAAAAAAATAAAGGTTACATAAGGTACAATTGGAAAAGGAAAAATCATAAAAAATACAAGTTTAAAAAATAAACAAAGAATTACCAACAAAGTAGACTTATGAAAATTGAAGCTAAGAAATCAGATTTGACAAAGAAAAAGGTTTCCAAACAATAATTTCAAAATCAAGAAAGGACAATGAAAATATGTTCTTCTATTAAGATTCATTGGATGATATCATATTATTCTATAACCATAGTGGAGCTAAATGATACTAAGGACAAGGAACATTTTGAAGAGGAAAATCAGTATACTAAATTAATTTGATAATTTGGTGTGGTTAGTTATGCATATACTACTACAGATGAAAAATATTATCAAAATGAATGTCTAATATGGTATTATAATTGATTATTATGATAATATGATATACGGCTTACATATATGCATCCCCTTGATGAACTTTTTGGCTACTAATAGCATCATTTCTTATACATAGCTTCTTAAATGTCTATTTGATTTCTTAAATCCCTTTGATATTCTATTTTAATATATGTTCCCTCATAGGATATTTCATTTTATCATTATTATATCCCTTGTAATATTTTTCACTTGGTCCTTTCCTTTTACTTGTTTATCTTGATTTAAACATCTATTATCATTATCATGCACATTCCTTTATGACATACTACTTGTTCACTCTTACATATTGACTATCTCTATAATATATGGCTTCCATTGAGCTTACACAATTACTCAAATTACATGAGAATATAAACATACACCACCTTATTCTCCTCCACCACTTGCATAATTTTTTGCATTTTTATGGGGAAATTTACATATATAATGGGGGCATGTTTCTTACCTTACGTATTTCCATGCTATCACATCTAGTACACATTATGTCCTAAAACATGTTTTAGATTATTTAGATCCCTCCCATTCTTATATTTCCAAATCCTTTCTATTTGGTCTAGCTTTCACGTATCAAATAAATTAAAAAATACAAGAAAATATCAAGAAAATATAAAAAAAATAAAATATTTAAAAATAAAAAATCATGACCTAAACATGACACAAGTTGTTAGATTACATTATTTTCATATGTTATTTATCACATGTTTGGTAGATGGAATATTATTTTCATAAATAAATTCATTTCATGAGGTATATGAGTACAACGCAATATATATAGATCATACAAAGTCATGTAGATGTTGGACCTTTCTTATACCTAGGAGCCATGCCAATGTTGAGGACATCTGCTTCCATAGGTTACATTATCACAAGATATATTTTTATATGACCTTTCTACCATGTGGAGTTACATACATTTCTTAGGTATGCCTTGCTAGTTACTTTTGTCTTGTTACACAATACTACATTAGAGATCCTAATTTAATATCATGTGATAGTGACATATATGGATAGTGTAGACTATTTTTCCCTTGTTCTATGCTTCATCAATGTTGTTATATTTTCCATGATAGCCTAATCATTATTATCTATTGTGTGCAACCCATTGGCCTTGTTTATAGCTCCTTAGCCTTGCTTATTGTAGTATTTTTTCCCCTTATTTGTGGATCCTTTATGTAATCTCTTTTCCTTAGGTGTGACATTCTATTTTATTTACTAACATTATGTGTTAAACTTATTGATCATGTGTGACTAATATGTTTGCAGGTGTTTTGATCTATATCATGCATCTCCCTTATGTGTGTTGTGACATGATTTATATCATGCACTTTCTTACTATATAGTCTTATTTAGTGACATTTACTATTGTGTATTTCATAGATACATCTATCTTATAATACCATTTATATGCCTTTATATTCCATATGTTAAATATGTTAAAGTAAATAATTAGGGTTAAGAGTAACTTGGGATTAAACTATGTAACTTGGGTATTAACTAGGGATGTTTAACCTAGGTTAGTTAGACTTATGTGTGGTATTAACTTGCATACCCACATGACTAATTAAGTATTCAAGATGTTAGGTTTGAATGTTGACATTAGTACACATGGTAGGTATGGTTTTGTGCATATGGTAGGACTATTCACTTGGTAACTAGCTAGTTTCACATTGTCAAATGGACTCTTCTCACCTACCTTTAGTTTTTGTAAATATCAGGGCAAGGTGTAACATTATAAGATAGAGGTAGGAGGGTAGAGAAGCATGTAAACTATAGTGAGATAATATATGATAGATACTCTTTATTTTTCATATTAATCGGTAAGTCAATGTTGTTAAATTACTTTCATATTCTTTTTCTTATGATTTGATTTATGCTAGCACCTAAGATTTTATGGCTCAAAATGTTATGATTTTCATTCATTTCATGGTATCAGAGCTTTTAGGTGTTGTTAACATCTATTTTTTATTTTGTTACAAGAGCTTATTTTTTTAATTCATATATATATATATAATTCTCATTTTTTAGATGTTATTTCTATGTGTATTATTCTCATTTTTTAGATGTTATTTCTATGTGTGAATATTTATGTAAAACGGATTGTGCCATTAGATTCAAAAGGTGGAAAA
The DNA here is from genome assembly GCA_037957365.1 of Torreya grandis. Lineage (NCBI taxonomy): Eukaryota > Viridiplantae > Streptophyta > Pinopsida > Cupressales > Taxaceae > Torreya > Torreya grandis. The sequence continues at coordinate 723,340 of JARHVA010002256.1, read as the reverse complement.
ACTTTAGGATTGACTGTAAACTTGTCCATATTTTGAGATAATCAATTTTAAATATTTTATTTTTTTGTTGTTGTAGGTTTCCATACGTGCATTAGAATCCATGCCAAAGAAAATATTTTCTAGGTTTTTTAGACCATTTTTAGGTAGTTTTTATTTTTACAGACTAACTCAATCTACATACATGCATCAATCTGCCTACTTGCCTCAACCTATGTACATGTCTTAATTTGTGTGTCTACCTCAGTTTATGTGCCTACCTCAATATATGCACCTACATTGGTTTTCATACATGTCTTACCCTACTTACTCTTTTGTCTCAGCCTGCATATGCCTCTATCTTGGTCTACATGTTGATCAACCTGTGCAACCTGTGACATCCTTGAGATCATAAAATTTAAGATAACAAGTGATAATGTTTGTAAAATCATCAAATTTAAGATAGTGATCTATGATGTGCATGAATCCATCAAATTTAAGATAGTCAGTAGTGCAATTTTTTTATTTGACATATTTATGATGGGAATTTGTATTGACTGTAACTTTTAATTGAGAACTCAAAATTGAGTAAATTTTTTTCAATAGTGTATATTTTTTAAAGCATGATCTATTAGTGTCATTTATTTTTTAAAATGCACTCCATTATAAACTGCTAATTTTATGGGGTTGGGGGCTGGGGGTACTTAAATAGTCTTTTGGGAGGGATGACATTATAAAGGGGGGGTTATTTTTCATCGAGAGATGTTAAATTGTAAATGGTTGTATTTATTATTGTTAGATTTTGTAAGAGGGAGTTTTTATTTTGCATGGGAGTCATTCATTATTCTCTCCATATTCTTCCTTGTTCTCTATAATGGAGACCCCATGCATCTATCCCCTCAACACCTCCAAGTACAACATTTATGAGACTAAGATGCAAGTTGTTCTTTGCAACATCCCCCATTTTATTGAGCTAGAAGATATTTCCTATATTGCATCCATGCAAGATGATGCTCTTTGTTTAATTAGCCTCCATGTTTAAGATAGTTTGCAATTTCATATTATAGTTGCCACATCACCAAAGGAACTTTGGGACACCTTTAGAGCCTTATTTTTGGAGGGTAATAAGTTTTTTAGGTCTTTTAAATTCACTTTTACTCCACCTCCTTCTGTTCCTATAGATGATGTTTCTACATCACTTCCTCCTAATCAGGATGTGTTTCGTAAAGGTGACATGGACAAGGAATTCTTGGCATTTCCTTCTCCTCCTAGTGAGGATTTATCTTTTAATGATGATACATACCTCAGACATTACTCTTCTTTTTGTCAATCCACTCTTTTAGTATGAGTTTTTTCTAGACCTAATATGTCTTTCTATAGAATCTATTTATGTTGTAGTAAATAGAGTTGCTCTTCTAGTTATAGAGCCATCACACATGCATACTTTGAAGGATTCCTTTGTTTTTATTGATGAGAGTGGCCATACTAGGTTATTTAGAGCTTATATTGTTTTAGAGATCATCGATGATCCACCTCTGATTGTGGATCCTCATTTTTCACTTCATATGGACATTTTTTTAGTGAATGGTCCATATCCTTTTTATGAATGTCCATTATCATCAGTTCTAGTGCATAACCTTGCCAAACATATGCCATATTTTACTTTTGGACCCATTTTAGAGACATTCATACTATTAACTTAGTCTTCCTTTTTGGAGTGGGAATATTTTTAGTACACTTCCTCTATACTTCCTGTATTAAAGGGTATAAATATTATTTGATGCAAATGTACCTTGTTTAGTCTTTAAGCAGAGTCCCACATAATCGACACTCTTTAGGGCTCATCTTCAAGGGGCATTTTTATCATTTTATTCTATGTATCTCTCAAAGATGTATTAGGGGTCAAGGAATTTGTCATTTCATGGGGGATCATCTTTAGTTCCTTCTTCATCTTGATTTTACATGGGCACCTCATCAAGGTTGTTATCGAGACCCATTTTTAGAAATGTTTTTTTCTCTCTCCCCAAATTAATCTTAAGTGAGGGTGTTAGAGTAAATAATTAGGGTTAAGAGTAACTTGGGATTAACCTATGTAAAATTGGTATTAACTAGGGATGTTTAACCTAGGTTAGTTATACTCATGTATGGTATAAACTTGCACACCTGCATGTCTAATTAAGCAGTCAACATGTTAGGTTTGAATGTTGACATTAGTGCACATGGTAGGTATGGTTTTGTACACTTGATAGGACTATTCATTTGGCAAATAGATAGTTTCACATTTCCAAATTTCTTCTTCTCACCTACCCTTATTTGTTATAAATATGAGGTCAAGGTGTAACATTGTAAGAGAGAGGTAGGAGGGTAGAGAAGCAAGTAAACTCTAGTGAGATAATATATGATAGCTACTCTTTTTTTTTAATATTAATTTGTAAGTTAATATTGATAAATTACATTCAAATTATTTTTCTTATGATGTGATTTATGCTATTACCTAAGATCTTGTGGCTTAAAATGCTCTATTTTTCATTATTTTAAAAATTCATGCCTTAATGGTATATACATTACTATGATGAGATACTCTCCACATGATGACATGATTTTACATGATATCATCTTTAAACATGACATCATATAATTCACTTCTATTTTTAGAACACATTTTCCATATTTTCAATAGTTTTCAAGCGTGGAGCAAACTTCAATCTATAAGTCATTATGTATTGAATTATTCATTATTTTGAGGTAATGTGAATTAAGGTTCAATGACACTCAGTGACCATGGCATTACCCATATAAAACCCATTATGTGGTTTTAACTTATAATGTTAGGGTTACAAGATCAATGTTGAATTAGTTATATTATAGGTTAGGGGAATTTGTCTTCCACTCATCACCTTTGTCATGGTCAAATTTAAAATTAGGGTTTTATCACCCTCAATATTGCCATGTTCTCCATGTGCTTTAACAAGGAAGCACAAAATCCTTTGATAGTTTTATATAGAAGTATTGTATCCAACAAGTTACAGGGAAACATAGTTTGCTCACATATAAGTATACTCCTTCCTTGCTCTTTCAAGTTTCAATTTTCAAGTATAATTCATATTCCAAGTCTCGTTATATGGACATTGACTGCTACATTTTTATTATAGATTTTTTTAGAATTTTTCACATTTTGAGCCTTCTCCCAAATATAAAGTATATTGTAAACATTAAAGTATGTATTTATCCTATTACTCTAGTATTTTCATTGCATTGTAATACTATAACAAAAGGGGGTAATTTATAAACACTAAAATATAGTATTTAACACTTGGAAACATCAAACTTGGTAGACACTTTTCTTACATGACTAGTGCATCTCAAAATAAATCTCACTCATTATTCCCACACCTGCATGTTATTTATGAGCCTAATTTGTCCTAAATTTATATAAGAAACATATAGTAACATCTTAGTATGTGTTAAATTAGTTAAATATCCTACTCAAACATTTTTATAATACCACATTTATATATATATATATATATATACATCCTAGACAACAACGTCATACTCAAACAATAACATCACATTATTGTCTTAAGGTTGACATTACGATATTTTACCTTATAGAAATTATTTTTCAAAATTAAATCATATCCATAGGTCAACCTATTCACCTAACATGTTGGTGGAATTTTAATTACCTAATTGAGCACATATAAATGTAAATCAAGGTAAACCTTATTAAACATTTGTCATTCTCAAGTACCTATCAAGTATGATACTAGACACTAAGCAAATATGTCTTATTCTTCCTAAATTTTTAAATCAATCTCTAAGAGTAGTCATTATCCAATTCTAAATCATACCAAGAAAGGTCAAGTTCCAAAAATATATATATAATACATATTTATAGGTGCATTCATATAGTGAAAGATCACAATTGTACATTAAAACTAAGGGGAAGAACTATGTGTGGCTTGCCTTTCCTCTTCAGATTATTGGATATGTAGGAAATAATCAATCATCAACAAGGTTGATTGGGGTTAGCTCAACCCAATTACACTTCCTATCTTTTTATAGGTTTTCATACTTCAAAAGTAGACCTAAGGTTTTGAGGAGAAGGACGTTGATTTATAGAGTTATGTATGCAATCAAGGGTTGTAAATCACAAATATAGAGACATATCAAGTGGATTCATCACATTTTCAAAGAGACAAATTTTCCTAAGATAGTAATGTCAGCCTCAACCACTACCACTGAATTGTATATCTAGGTTTAATGGCATGACCATACATGCATAGAGATATAGTTCTAGATCTAGATGAATCACAATCCTGATTCTAGTTTGTTTCCACTGTCAAAACACAATCACAATCAACTAGTCACATAATAAAGTTAAGTATCTTAATCTTCATAGTAAATTCTTGATATATATTAAACTTGAATTATATTATTAATCTCAATTACTTACATTCATTTGTATGCTTGATTTTCATATATTTGAATCTAAAATAATTCTACAAGTTTATCCTATTGTGATTCACACTAATCCAAAATTAAGGCAAACACTCATAACATAACCCTAAATAAACCAAATACCATATTCCTTTGGTTATTTATATTAATATTAAATTATAATAAATTATAGTTACACTCATATTTGTATAGATTTGATATATCTTATGTAATATAATTAGTATCAATTTTTTTGCTTATTTAGATCACTAATTATGTGTGAACCCATTACTTGTATCGAACATATTAAACCCCAAGTTCCTTTAGGGTTTCATCTTTCTATCACTAGATTTTTATATTTCCATATTTTGATTTAATTTTTTATTTCCCCCTTATAGGTGGACTTTTTCCTAGGGTTTCAATTCTTCAAACCCTAGATTTATATGTTATTTATTATACGAAGAGTAGTTTTTTTTATTGTATTCTTTATCATTCTAGGGTTTTGTAATTTATCCATGAGTATGTATCTTAAAAAACCTAATACATATAATCCTATGGATCCCTTATCATCTACACATTTCATCCTTATATTTATGTTAAATAATGGACAAATAAGGTTGTATATGATCATTCTTATGTGCCTAATAACAATGCTTATTTAGATGAAGAATATTCTTGTGTAAGTTAAAGAAATGATTATGATAGTTATGATCAGGATGATGTTTAAAATTAGATGCTAGTGATATATCTTTGTATAATTTTATTGAATAAGAAAAAAAATACAAAAGGATTAAAATACGAGTAGTCAATTCTCCTTCTTTACATTCTTCCACTAGTCATATACTAGAACAATATGAAATTAATGCTAAATTAACTAATACACTTTGTTATCCTACTAGGATTCCACTTAAAAATGAATATCCCTAAGATAAAGGATATATAATTTACATGTTGATTCAAATGATATTTTGCCTTATAATTATGTTTCTAAAGCCAATGTTATTTATAATAACATACAATATGATGTTACTATTTATATTAGAAAATAATGTGATATGTTTCCTTCTTTTCAAATAGAATGTGATACAAATAAAATGTAAAGTGATGTTATTCCTTCTTATTTATAAAATAAATGTGATGATAATTCTTAATTATTCAATGACATATCCATAAAATATAATAACTATTCTAATAAATGTAATGATAGAAATGTTTATGATGAATCTTCTACACCTAGGTATAATATAGAGGGTAAGATGAAAACCTTTGTGTGAATCTACCAATCCTATTACCAATAGTGTCCCTATGTAAACCATTAATAAAAAAAATTAAACATTTAATGATCCTCTTAATAATAATTATTTACTTTCATAATAGTTCATAGTCTTAATTCATGTTGTAGGATCCCTACAACAAAAAGTGCATCATATCTCTCTAGAAATTAAAAAACATATTACACAGGTTTATTATAATTCTACATATGGAAATCACATAGTGCATAAAATTATTAATTCATAATTTATCCATGACTTCATTATCTTAAAATTTAATTATTTAATGAAATTAGTGATCCATTCTTACACCTTAAGAGATTTTTATCCTCTATAAGAAGATAGAGTACTAATGATAGAAATTTTCTTAAGACATTCCATAAGATTTTAATAGGTAAGGCTCTAGATTAATTTCAATGTGTCTATAATGGATCTTTATACTCATATATTTAGATATAAGAGACTTTATTAATGCAATAATTTCAAACTAAGGGACCCTACGTCACATATAATCACCTTGATTCTCTTCACCAAGGGAAGTCAGAACTAGTTAGAGACTACATATTACAATTAAAATCTTGTTACATAAATTAATATATCAATGTATAGATTTATCAAATAAATTTTATATTTTTTAGAGGCCTCACATTTCCTCTTAAAGAGAGATATCTTTATCATACTTATGAATCTTTCCAATATTTTTGTTTAAGACTATCTCAATAGGAAAATAACTTGCACATGTTAAATATTAAGATCACTATATTACAACTAAGGATACTCATCATAAGTAAGTTCCACATAAGGAAATTCATGGAATTACATAACCTAACAAATGGGAAGGTCTAACTAAGGTCATCAATAAGAGGGAACTTGAAAATAAAATGGTTTATAATGCAATAACTTGCATAATTCCCCCTCTTTCAAAAGTGAATCAACCAATCCACTTTAAAAATAATTAAGAATAGACCAAATGTTATTTTTTGAACACTTATTGATTATAAGTTAATCAATTTATCTCTCAATCACCATTACCCTTCACATCACTTTGAATGAGTGGGGGAAAGATAATTATATAACTATCATTTTATCAATGGACTTAGAGATAACAATTGTTATGCATTGTGAAATAAGATTAAACAACTTAGGGATAGAGGTCTTATTACATTTGGAAAATATAATAATAATCCCATAATTTCAACCTCTCCACATTATTTAATTGTGCATTCTAGGAAGAATGATGTATCCCAAGACATTCCTAAAAAGGAAAAATGGTCAATAGAGATTCTATATAAGGTACAAATAGAATAATATCCCCTTCTAATTCACAGTCGACACATACTAATATTTAGAAATACATTCCTATAAAGGAACATATGGTCATTCTTTCTCCTATATAGAGTGAACGTAGAACATGTTTCATTGTTGACAATAATGCACAATATAATTCATGCACAATTGAATTTATCAAGGAAATATGATACAATGATATAGACTTACAATATACGACTATATATGATAATATAATAGGGCATGTTATTCTATCTATTACTCTTTGAACTAAGGTAGTGGATACATTATTATATTTGAATTACATTATTATAAAAAGTAATGCAATTTTGGGACAATCTTGGTTATAACAAATGGAATCAAAATTGGATGAAGATGATATGACTATATCATTAAAATTCCAAGGTGGATTACTCACATATCAAAGAGATATAAAAAATAAAAATAAGAATCATATTAAGAGTATAATTAAATCTCATAGAACATGGGCATGGATATTAAATCAACTTTAGAAACTTACACATCAAATAACTAAGAAAGTCAAGAATAATCCACTAAAAAAACAACAAATCAATCAATCTCACCCTATCATCATTGGTCAAGTATATAATGAAAATTCACGTATAATCATTCTTAAGATTTTAATTCCATGGATACACCATTATAATTTATTTATATATGAGGATCACTACAATGGATAATTATTACATCCATCTGGTTCATCAAACATTTTCATCCTAATCGATGTCTCTAGTTATAGGGAAATCATTAGTTAGTTTAATCATACACATGTGATACACTTCAATGTTATATAATTAACACATCTCATCATTTAAAATATTAAAATTTTAAATGTTGATCAACACATAAATTAAATATTGAAATTTCATAATATAAGCATATATGAAACATAATTACACATTTAAAATCCATGATATAAAAGCATCTAATCAAATATCATTTACATCAAGATAATTTTTTAAGAATAATAATAAAGTTTTTAAAATATATATCAAGTGAGTCACTCAATAATGAATCCATGGCCACCCTTTCCCTCTACATTAATACCCTTATTTGTTTCTCTAATTATAATAGTCCTTAATGATGATTCCCCACTATCATCATGTCTTGATCTAGATCTAGATCTAGACCCATTGCATCTATCATGATCCTCATATATGACCAATATAGAATGGTGGGTCATGTGGTCTTGATGTAACAACACATACTCTATGAAAATACTCTGACCTAAATCTAAACCAACAACTAGTGGAGGCATATGTTAACTCACCAAGTGGGCCCTTAACTCATCACTCTCACCCTCAATAATCACATACCTAGTAGTGGCCATCATGACATGATTAAAAATTTGGGCTTGAACACCCACTATATCATTGGCTTGCTCTAAGAAGCCTCTAATACCACATTATTAGGAACATATTTCATGATCACTTGAATTTAAGCCTCAATAATGGTGGTATAATAATAATCAACTATAAAAATAGATGTTATTTAAATAATATTAGCTACGTATTAATAAAACATGACGAGATACTAAAAGTAGTCTAAGTTTGTTTATGTTTTTATACCTCTATCCATGGGGGGACTATTGGATTATTGTCAATAATGTCATGGTGATGTCATTGAGGTGTCTTGGTGAGTGGATGAAGTGCCTTGATATTCTATGTGACAATGACAAAGTGTGAAATACGCTTGTTCTTGTATGCTTGTAGTATGATTGGTTGATATTCTATTTTGGCATGGTTAGAGAGGATTAGGGATGATTATGGTGATTTGAGCATGTGCAAGGGGTCCTATAAAAATTAAAGAATGTTTTGAGTGCTTGTGTGAATGAGTGGAATTCACCTAGTTCATTATTTTTCTCATCTAGACACTTTGGGTCCAGTGGCAGAAAATCTGAGTAGGTAGTTTGATGATGTCACCATTACCATGTGGTAATGAGTCAAGGGAAGTTGTTCATATGGTTGTGATCATAGTAGTCCCTAGTTTTTAAACACTAAATCTCAAGTCATGCATCAAATCATGGTCAAAGATATGAGGGTGAAACATTGGCTTCTTAGTCAGAATTCATTGTTTTACCATACTTAGCCAAATTTACAATCTGGCCAAAAAGAGCCAAGTAATCAATTTGATGATGGAATACCTCACACATGTGGATTTTTTAGGAGAAGGTGATCATATGGGTTTGTTTAATTTTAAACCTAGTTTATTTTTTCTAAATTTTAGATCATGCAATGAAGCATGATAAAAAATAGGCATATGCAAATTTAGGCTCCCATGTAGTTGACTATGTTTTTCCCTACTTATCCAAATTTTCATAAGTCAAGAAAGAGCCAAGTAGGCATTTTGATGGTGGCATATCTTACACATGTGAAGGTTTCAATAGAAAATTATCATATGGGTTTATTTAATTTTGATCCTAGTTTATTTATGATAAATTTGAAATCATGCACAGAAGCATGACAAAAGTTATGTAGGAGAAAATTTGGTCTCCCAGACAAATTTTAAGCATGGTTGGCTCTGTGATAGAAGTTTTTTAGAAGTCAATTTATTGATGGCATATCTCACACGCATGAGGGTTCTAAGAGTTATTTGTTATATGGTTAGATTCTCCTATGTGAATATATCACCTAGTCTAAATTTGAGATCATGTGTCAAAGCATAGAAGAAGTTATTAATGTCCAAAGCTATTTTTCCAAGCATATTGAAAGGGTCCCCATAATCAATTTTGAAAGAGTTAAAGCTCGAGCAAGATCAATCATACACATTCCTCCAAGAAGTTAAGAAGTAGTGAGATGAAGATAGGTGCATGATGTTTAATGATTGAGAAAAGGTATAGGATAAGGATCTAATGGTGAGTGGGTATTCATACAGATTGATCAAATGGTGAGCATTGATAGTTAAAGACCTGACTAATCCACAGAGATTGATGGAGCACATTGAGTCAACATTTCAAGATTGAATGAGATGAGGTGAAAGTGACTATGCTTTAATGTCTAAGCATTAGCATCTATGTGTTAAATATCAAATAATATTGATGGTGTGTATTTGATCTGAGTTGAGAGGATATGATATTCAAGCATTGTGTTCAAAGTTTAACTGTGACTATTTGAATTCAAATATTTGAATTTAACATAGGGAAAAACTAGAGCTCTATATTTTATCCATATATTTTTATAGAAGTCAAATTTACTAGTCCTATAAAAATAAAAGATAAAGAGGAATCCATGGTGCATCTAATGAACCTAATTTGAGGATCTAGAAGTGAGTATAGTCAAAGATATTGAGCCTAGAAGTTGACTATGTGTTTGTGCTTGTTCTTCAAGTGACTCGAGAAGGTTGTTTGAGCTCATTTTGATGCTATTTTTATATCTCATGATGAATTATCTATTGGATCATGTTGTATACTCTATGATGATGCTCTGTGTGTATTTTGGAGGTGTGATAAATCTATCTAGAGTATGAAAAATGCTTAAGAAGTTGACTATGTGTCCGGTAATGGTGTTCCTATGTATAAGGTCTATATTTGAGTTGTTTAAGCATACACAGATGTGAGATAAGATGTCTTTTATCATTTTAAGATGTTTAAGGGGACACAAAGAGTGGACCCATGTATTTTAAAGTGGTCTTATGTTCTTTTTTTGCTTGACGATGTGCTAAATGGGTGAATAGGTCTCCATGAGACCTATAAGATCTTTAAGGGCCTTATTAAAAGATGTAGTTGCTTAAGGGTGACCCATAAATGATTTGGCTAAACTATGAAGATTATTTTGAGCTATGTATTTATGAAAAATATTCCTTAAGTCATAAGTCATGCCTAATAGCTGACCAAGGTGTAGATTATCAAGATTGCTCTATAAATAGTGAAATCAAAGATGGTGATTTCTATATTTTATGTGAGAGACTAAGGAGATATTAGAGAGAGTATTGTGTGTGTTTAATGGAGTGAAGGAGGGGTAGAGTTACCTGAAGATGATTTTAAGATTAGATCATTTTGAGGACTATTTGTATGACCTATAGGTCATAATTTTATTGGCAGATAGTGCTCTTTCAGATTGAGTGTGAGTGAAGGTGAAGTGTGATAAGCAGAGGTCCATCATTAGGTGTTGCAGACATCATTTCAAAGGTGGATATGTTAATAGGTGTTATTTTGGTATCTCATCATCTAATTTGGTTATAGCCTCCTTGTAAGGTGAAACTTACTAAAAGGTATAGTTGTTTTTATAGCTCATCTAGATAGGTGTGGTTGTACCTTATGGGATTGTAGTTCCTTGATCATTTATAGATAGTCTAAATTATATATTGTTATTATAGGATAGTATTCCAATTGTAGGTTTTAGTGGGTTTTATTCCCCAAGAGGTTTTCCCACATATGTCATGCATTATGTGATTGATCTTTAATTGTCACTCTTACTCATTGTTATGAATGATATGTATGATTCATGAATGCATGTGGTAACTGATTAAGTGTATGTAAAGTCAAAATTGAATTTGGATTATTTTGGCTCACTGATTTAACCCCCTCTCAATGATTTTACCTCTAATAATTAGTATTAGATCAAGTCCTTTGGTAAAGGATTAACAGCTTGAAATTGATCCAAGGTACAATATGGGTAGTCATCAAGGAGGTTTCTCTAAAAAGCAAGCATCGATGTTTAATGTATACAATTATGATTTTTGGAGTGCAAGGATGAGGACATATATTATGTCCCTAGGTTTTGATGTTGGAAATATGTTATGGATGGTTATGTTACTCTTATTACTCTTTCATCTAGTGTTACAAACAAAAAATTATTTGAGAGCAATTCCAAGGTGATGAATGCTATCACTTGTGGTCTTTTAAAGACTAAATATGCCAAGGTAATCCATTGTACATTTTATAAATAGATATGTCACAAAATGAAGATAATTTTTAAAGGAGATTCAAAGGTCAATCTTGCTAAGTTGAAAACTCATAGAAGGAAATTTGAAAGTCTAAATATGAAGGAAGTATATTCTACAGCATCATTTCTATAGATAGTTGATGAGACTATGAACATCATCAGAGGTTTTGGAGAGAATATTGAAGAGGAAACTATAGTCTTAAAGGTATTAAGGTCTATATCTCTTAATTTTGATCTAAAATTATCTATTATAGAAGATATTTATGATCTTACTTAGTTGAAGATGGATCAATTGTATGGCACACTTACTGCATATGAGATGAGAATAAATGATGATATACCTCCAAAGAAGGAAGATACAATCAAGATAGAGATGAATCCTAAGAATAAACTCAAAGGTAATAAATCCAAAGAGGATGGAATATTTGACATTGATGAGGATTAAATAATTGCTTTGATTACTAAGAAATTGAACACAAGCTCAAGGAAGTATAAGGGTAAACTACCCTTCAAATGTTTTAACTATGGAGAGATAAGACATTTTTGTCATAAGTGCCTTCATAATCATGAGAAAAATGATGATGAAGAGCATGGTAAAGGACAATATGAATACAAGAAGACATACAAGAAGAAAGGATTTAGAAATATTAATAATAAGAAGTCCTTCAAAAATAATAAGAGTCTCTACACTAAATAAAATTACAGCTCATCAGATGAGAGTGAAGATAGTGACTCAGAATATGATCATGAATATGATGTTCTTGATAAAGATGAAGCTTTTTTCATGGCTGGGGAAGGAATTTTCTCACATCAAAAGGTGTCTACTTGGAATGATTTAGCTAATGATGAAGATGAGGTGGACTGTGAGACTATATTGATGAATGCTCTTGAAGAATTGAATATTGAGAAGAAGATCAATAAGAAGATGAAATCTAAGCTCAAGGACTATGAGGAGAAATTTAGTGTATTTGAGGCAAGATTGAATGAAGACACCAAGGAGCATGAATATATGATCAATCATCTCAGTTGTCAATAGGAAATTTTATCTACAAGCCTAAAATCTAAAGAAGAAGAATATTCAAGGTATGCTTCTAAAAATGAGTCTTTGAAATCTGAGTTAGAGAAGACATCTAGTAAGGTGAAGTCATTTGTGAGATTTGAAAAGAGCTCATATGATCTAGACAACATTTTGAGTGGTCAAAAGCATGTTAGCGATAGAACTGGTCTTGGATATGAATAAGAACAAAATAATGTAACTCAAGACAAGATGAAGACTAATGTGAACTAGGACAATCATACTTTGAAGATAAATCATCAGAAAAGGAATAACGGTGCTAGTAGAGTAAAGAAAAATCATATTAGATAGTCAAATACCATGAGGTACACAATAGTCAATGGTTACTATTATACATGTAATCAATTTAGTCATAGGGGTAGAGAGTGCAAGAGACCTATTAGAAATGAATTTGCATGGGACTATGAAGAGGGTCATTAGTCAAAAGGTGTGAATAGAATCAAGTGATTTAACTGTATTAATTTGGGATACTTTGAAAACTCTTGTCCACATAATATTAGATAAGGTGAGTCCTATTCAAAAAGGGGAGGTTATTTTATTTGTCATGACATAAGACACATTGTAAATTTCTATCCAAATAAGGTAAGACAAGATATGTATCTTGCAAATGTATGGTGTGTTATAATTATGAACAAAGAGGTCACATTTATAGGTTCTGGAAGCAAATTTTTATAAGTTATAATATATTTAATCAGGCTCCTATAGTGCAAGGAAGAAGACATGTTAACACATGGAAGCCAAAGGTGATAAATGTGAGTCATGATGAGACTACAAGTCCAAGTAATATATTTTATATGGTGGAGAAAGATTCATAATTTGAAGCGTACCAAGAGGTATCATTGTCTTCTCATGTTGAGAATGAAGAGATCAAGCTCAAGTAGAAAACCAAGGTGTTGGTTGAAGCTAGTTCTGAGGTATGTATGAATCCAAGTGAACATCTTGTTGTTGTTGAACAAGTGCCTAGTGATAAGGATCCAAGTTGTAAGGAAGATTATTTAGATGAAAAGGTATGCCATGAATCTATGTTGTCTCCATGTATTGATAATCCAATCATAAAAGAAAAGGAGAATGTTGTAGTAATTGAGGAAGTTGTTTTTCTAAATCCGAAGAAGAAGAAGAAGAAGAACTATAAGTATCAATTAAATAAAGAGGATATGGAATATGAGGAGTTTTTTTTTTTTTTTAGAGCATTTAGGTATATAGGGTGTCTATATATATACTTCTTAAGAGACTCCTTTCACATGGAGAAGTAAGTGTTACTGTGGTGTTTTTTTTTAGTTACAATAGTCTATAGGGTTAGATTGAAGGTCCCAAATGGAAAAGGAGGATTTGTGATTTATCAAGGTAATCCTTTTTCATATAAAGTTATGTTGACCTTATTCTATCATGTTCTAGGTGGTTTTGTGATCTGAAGGTATGTTGAAGTCAAATTGAAAAATTTTGAGTGCTCTTTGGTTTCTTAGTTTTTGGCTTAAAGGCAAGCAGGCCTAAAATAGGTTATAGGAAGTCAAGGATCCAATGGTGTGGAAGATCAAATTTTGGTCCAAAAATGTGTGATGTATGTATACAAGTGTGTAAGTATTCTTAGAGGTGTGCATTGACCAAAATGAGGTTTGTTGACCATATTTGTGTTTGAGAATCTAAGGTTTTGGGCTATGCTAGAAAAGTGGTTTGCATTGTGAATTGAGGTTTGAGGATTCTCAATATGTTTAATGTGCCAATTTAGTGGTTAAATCAAGATTCAAAGATAATTTAAGGTTTGTGGTTCTTAAATTATTCATTTTTTTGTCAATATGGAGGGTTAATTAGCTACTAGGTTTGTGAAGGAAGTATGTGGTAGAGGATGATATTGGTTGTGAAAATTTGTGTGATTAAGGGTACATATGAGAGTGATATATATATGAAGTTTCAAGTCTTTAAATTTTTGTCTACTAAAAATTGTAGGATCTACAAGTTCTAAGTAGGGCTATAAGGAGGCTAGACAGACCTAGTTTGAAGAAGAGTGTTTTTTGATTAGTTTCTCCAAAAGAGAAAGTTATGTGTGTTACAAGGTGAGTTATAAAGTTGGTTTATTGCATGTTTCCTATTTGGAGAGTGGCATGAAGTTTTTTTGGTGGTCCTTATGGTATCTTGAGAGAGGAGGCTAGTTAGTTTGTGTGATGGTTCTTCATGGTGTGTGGAGATTTGAAGATGCTCAGAAGGTGAAATTTCTCAAAGTTCCTAGGGGGAGTCCCTCTTAGATGTTTATTTATGATTTAAATTAGATATTAGTTTTTTTATGTGTTTTTTCTTCATTGGTTGAAGAAAAGTGTTGGCATGGAGCAAGAGGAAGTTGTCAAGATAAGAAGAGATTGGCTCAAGGTAAGGGGGAGTTTGTATCATCTTTATAATATTATACTTTCCTAATTATCGTATTTTTAGGTCCTCAAGATCAGTTTGTGCCCAATTTTTCATTATTTCAAAGGTGGAGAAAGCTCCTGTTATGAAAAGTTATTGTTGTGGGAGTGCTTGAAGAGAGAGAAGGTGAGCTATATATTGCTATATATTGATGGATGTTGATATCAATGACAAAGTGGGAGATTTTTGGAGTATTTTCAATTATTCTATAGTGATGTCATGGAGGTGTCCTAGTGAGTGGATGAAGTGCCTTGATAGTCTATGTGATAATGACAAAGTGTGCAATATGTTTGTTCTTGTACGTTTGTAGTATGATTCGTTATCTTATATTTTGTCATGGTTAGGAGGATCAGGGATGAGTATGTTTATTTGATCATGTTAAATGGGTCCTATCAAAAGTAAAGAATGCTTTGAGTGCTTATTTTCATGATTATAATTCACCCAATTCATCATTGTTCTCATCTAGACACTTTGGGTTCAGTGGTAGAAAATCTGAGTAGGCAGTTTGATGATGTCACCATTCCCATGTGGGAATGAGTCAAGGGAAGTTGGCCATATGGTTATGATCATATTATTCCTTAGTTTTTATTCACCAAATATCAATTCATAAATTTAAGAATAGTCAAACATATGAGGGTGCAAAGTTGTCTTCTCAATTAGAATTCATTGTTTTCCCATACTTAGCCAAATTTGCAATGTGACCAGAAAGAGCCAAGTAAGCAGTTTGATAATGGAATATATTACATGTGTGGATGTTTTAGGATAATTTTATCATATGAGTTTTTTTAGTTTTGGACCTATTTTATTTTCACTAAATTTTAAATCATGTGATGAAGTGAGGTCAAAGATATGCATATGTAAATTTAGGTTCCCAGGCAGTTTGATGGTGGCATATATTTCACATGTGAAGGTGTTAAGATAAAATGATCATATGGGTTTATTAAATTATGATCCTAGTTTATTTTTTCTAAATTTTAGATCATGCGCTAAAGTGTGTCAAAAGTTATGTAGGAGCAAATTTGGTCTCCCAGATAAATTCTAAGCATGGTTGGCTCTATGATAGAAGTTTTTGAGAAGGCATTTTAATGACACTATATATCACACATGTGATGGTTCTAGGATTTTCTTGTTATATGGTTGGATTATCCTATGTGATGAGATCATCTACTCCAAATTTGAGATCATGCATCAAAATGTAGAAGACGTTATTAAGGTCTAATGTTGGCCTTCTAGGGATATTGAAAGGGTCCCCATACTTGGTCAATTTTGAAAGAGTTAAATCTTGAGAAAGATCAATGGTATGTGTTACTCTAAGAAGTTAAGAATAAATGAGATGAGTATAATTGCATGATGTTTAATGATTGATAAAAGGTATAAGATAAGGATCCAATGATAAGAAAGTGTTTATACAAATTGATCAAACTATAAGAATTGACAGTTAAAGACCCAATTGATCCATAGAGATCAATGAATCATGTTAAGTCAACATTTTAGAATTGTACAAAATGAGGTCAAAGTGATTGTGGTTTAACATTTGAGCATTGGTGCCTATCCATTAAATATTTAACAAGATCGATGATGTGTATTTGATCTAAGCTGAGAGGACACCAGATTCAAGCATTGTGTTCGAAGGTTAACTGTGACTATTTGAATTCAAATATTTGAATTTAACACAAGGAAAAAATAGAGATCTAGATTTTGTCAATATCTTTTGATAGAAGTTGAATTTTTTAGTGCTATAAAAATCAAAGATAAATAAGGCTCCATATCATATCTAATGAACCTAATTTAAAGATCTAGAAGTGAGTACAATCAAATATATTGAGCCTAGAATTTGATTGTGTGTTCATGTTTATTCTTAAAGTAACCCAAGAAGGTTGTTTGAGATTATTGCTCAATGGTATGTGTTTCTCTAATAAGTTAGGAAGCAACGAGATGAGTACAAGTGCATGATGTTTAATGATTAATCAAAGGTATAGGATAATGATCTAATGACAAGAAAGTGTTCATACAGATTAATCAAATGGTGAGCATTGACAGTTAAAGACCCAACTGATCCATAGAGATCCATGAAGAATGTTAAGTCAACATTTTAGAATTATAAAAAATGAGGTCAAAGTGATTGTGGTTTAACATTTGAGCATTGGTGCCTACGCATTAAATATTAAACAAGATTGATGGTGCATATTTGATCTAAGCTGAGAGGACATGAGATTCAAGAATTATGTTAGAAGGTTAACTGTGACTATTTGAATCAAATATTTGAATTTAACACAAGGAAAAAATAAATATCTACATTTTGTCAATATCTTTTGATAGAAGTTGAATTTACTGGTGATATAAAAATCAAAGATAAAGAGTACTCCATAGCATATTTAATGAACCTAATTTGAAGATTTTAAAGTGATTATAATCAAAGATATTGAGCCTAGAATTTTATTGTGTGTTCATGTTTGTTCTTCAAGTAACCCAAGAAGGTTGTTTGATGGTTCATTTTAATGATGTTATATATCACACATGTGATGGTTCATAATTTGTTTGTTATATGGTTGGATTTTCCTATGTGATGAGATCATCTAATCCAAATTTTAGATCATGTATCAAAATGTAGAATAAGTTATTAAGGTGAAAAGTTTGCCTTCTAGGGATATTGAAAGGGTCCCCATACTTGGTCAATTTTGAAAGAGTTAAAGCTTAAGCAATATCAATGGTATGTGTTGCTCTAAGAAGTTAGGAAGCAACAAGATGAGTACAAGTTCATGATGTTTAATTATTGAGCAAAGGTATAGGATAAGGATCCAATGACAAGAAAGTGTTCATATAAATTGATCGAACTGTGAGCATTGACAGTTAAAGACCCAACTAATCCATAGAGATCAATGAAGCATGTTGAGTCAACATTTTAGAATTGTACAAAATGAGGTCAAAGTGATTATGGTTTAACATTTTAGCATTGGTGCCTATGCATTAAATATTGAACAATATCAATGGTGCATATTTGATCTAAGCTGAGAGGACATGAGATTCAAGCATTGTGTTTGAAGGTTAACTGTGACTATTTAAATTCAAATATTTGAATTTAACACAAGGAAAAACTAGAGATCTAAATTTTGTTAATATATTTTGAAAGAAGTTAAATTTTTTGGTGATATAAAAATTAAAGATAAATAGGACTCCATATCATATCTAATGAACCTAGTTTGAAGATCTAAAAGTGAGTACAATCAAGGATATTGAGCCTAGAAGTTGATTTTGTGTTCGTGTTTGTTATTCAAGTAACCCAAGAAGGTTGTTTGAGATTATTTTGATGATACTTATATATCTCATGATGAATTAGATATTGGATCATGTTTTAGACTCCATGAGGATGTTCTGTGTGGATTTTGGAGGTGTGATCAATCTATCTTGATTATGAACAATGCATAAGAAGTTGACTGTGTGTTTAGTAATGGTGTTCCTATGTATAAGGTCTATGTTTGATTTGTTTGAGCATATGAATATGTGAGATAATATGTATGTGATAATGTTATGATATTTAAGGTGACATAAGGAGTGAAACCATGTATTTTAAAGTGGTCATGTGCTCTTTTTTTGCTCAAGGGTGTGCTAAATGCGTGAATAGGTCTTTATGAGACCTATAAGAGCTATAAGATCCTTATTAAAAGGTGTAGCTAATTAAGGGTGACCCATAAATGCTTTAGCTAACCTATGAAGATTATTTTTGGTTGTGTCTTCATGAAAAATATGCCTTAAGGGTTAAGACATGCCTAATGGCCGACCAAAGTGTTGATTATCAAGATTGTTCTATAAATAGTGAAATTAAAGATGGTGATTTTTATATTTTATGTGAGAGGATAAGGAGAGATTGGAGAGAGGATTGTGTGTGTTTTGTGGATCTAAGGAGGGATAGAGTGCCATGAGGATGAGTTAAAGAGTAGATCAATTTGAGGACTATTTGTATGACTTATAGGTCATAATTTTGTTAGCAAAATAGTACTCTTGTAGATTGAGTGTGAGCAAAGGTGAAGTGTGATAACTAGAGGTCCATCATAATGTGTTATAGACATCAGTTCAGAGATGTATGTGTTCATAGGTGTTATTATGGAAACACAACATATAAGTTGTTTGCATCTTCCTTGTAAGGTGAAACTTACTAAAAGGTCTAGTTGTTATTTCAACTCAATTAGATGGGTGTGGTAGCACCTTGTGGGATTGTAGCCTTACTAAATAAGGATTATAGTTTCCTTAATAATTTATAGATTATCTAAATTGGATCTTGTTATTATAGGACAATAGTCCAATTACAAGTTCTAGTGGGTTTTATTCCCCAATAGGGTTTCCCACGTATGTCATGTGTTATGTGATTCACCTCCCCCTAGATATTGTACCTCTAACAAGGATATTAGCTTGTATGGTTACATGTCCACCTTTGATGTATCAAACCATATCCATGTTAGCATGTGCCTCTATATTAGCCTTGACTACCTTTTTAATAATGGAAAATATTATGGCCCATCAACTATGTCTCCACCATAATGTGTACTCTACAATACACCCTACATCATCTACATTGGTAATAGTAATAAGTGGATCCACCTCTCCAGTTAGAATTGGTGCTAACAATACTACACTATTTCATCCCCTCTCACCAAGACATCTACCAATTCTATTCATATGTTTCCAATCCTATGGGATTTGGGTCACACTTTTTCTAACACCAAACTACCTAGTGATATACTCATACTGAAGCACTCATATACTCCATGCCACATATCATAGAACTAATAATTAACCATAATTTGATGTATTTATACACCATCCTTGGTCTACCCTAAAAAACCTTGATATGGCCTTTGAATAATATAATCAAGGCTCAGATGATCAAGTAAAATATGACAATCCATGTTCTACCCAATGATATGTGAGATACCCATCTTTGTAATAACATTTAGGGGTGAACCCACTCTACACATAACATTTTTAATGGGTGAACCACTGAGATATGCTCATATATCCATATGTGAAATAATTTTTTTAATCCCATTCCTCTATTATAATCCTCACAACTGAATTAGTACAAATATATATACATATGGATAATCATAGTGTATCCCCAAGAATACATAGTATCATGCTCATTATTTTGAATAATGGAATTCATCTTATATGAAATAGACACACCACCTCCAACTAGAGTTATGAAATAAGCCAATAATACACTCAAATAATTCTACAAGTGAGGGAAATCTATTAATACAATCTTAAATAATAATGTGGTAGAATTATTTGTCATATGATGATCTCCTCAAGCATTTATAGTCATATACATGTGGGCACACCCTTTCAACCCATTTCCCTCTACATCCTACATAATAATTTGTGTCCCTACCATCAATAATCTCATAATACTCCTTACATGCTCTAAAGTGATATTCATCTCCCCTATTGAGAGCTAGAAATTACAAGTATCTACATCCCACCTCTTTGTGAGTGTAGTCAATACGTGCATATCATAGGACATGGTGCCTAGATGGCCAACATGGCCTAATCATGCCTTCTCTACTAGTATCCTCTCTACATCACTCAAATATAATCCTAGTATGGTCTTTTCATATGTCAACCATGTCTGAAATCCCTTACACACATGTCACCTTATATTTATATAAAATTTAAGATCAATCACATTGTCAAATTATATAAAATATCAACTATAATGATCAAAGTTACAATATTTTAAATTATTATTTTTTTCAAACACCTATCCCATATAAAATACTCCTACAACAGACACGTTTATTAGGGACATAGTCATATCTAGCAAGGGTTTAACACCTCCACTAGAGGCAAAACACTTTGTAAAATTTGAAACTAATCTAAAAATGCATAAAATTTGATGAATCTAAAAACATAAAATTAAAAAAAATGTTAAAAATAAATCAAAAAATCAAGATTTTTAAAACATATCAGTATTAGGGGCTCATCCACCTATAATGTAGTCTCCAATCACTCAAATTTGGTAGGGTTCATCTCTCATCTTAAATACATTTTCACAATCAGATCTAAAAATCAATAACAAATGAGTTTCAAATGAATTCTAAAAATTGAAAAGTTGACCTATTTCTACTTAGTTAAATTTGTGATATAAAGTACAAATTTCAATTTATTATTAATTCACTAAAATATAGTATAGGTGATATCTCAAGACTCGTATATCCTTATTTAATCCCATTTATTACATTGAAAATTAGGAATTATGTTATTTCAAATGATAACACTTTCACATTAAAACAATGTTATATTATAAGATGAATATTCTACATGCCTATCTTTGAGGTATATTCATTACATCGACTCTATTCTTTAGTCTAGTGATTGGGGGGAATGAATGAATTTGACACATTAAAAATGAATTAGCATTAACTATTTAAATCCACTAATAACTCAAAAGCATTCATATTATGGAACTTCACCACTTACTAGGTTCACTCACCCACTTAATGGTAATCAATACACTCAGAGATAAAAGAACTATCTCCTCAAATTAAAATTAAATTCAATATAAAATTCACATAATTTGAAATAACTTATCAAAATTAGTGTTTGGTAACACTACTCGATTATATGGGAACCCCTACAATACATTGACTACATATGTATTATGACTTGGTCATTACCATGGATTATGCACTATCACATATGCTTTTCAGATGATCAAACTATTATATGATGACACATATCCCCATGTGAATGATTATACCTCACATGATCATATTTACACTATACTATGTTATGTATATATGTGGTTCCTTTGATATGAATGATTTAAGGCTTTGTCCCTCTTATCAAAAGGGGGCATATATTGGGACTCTTCCACAAATTCAAATTTTATTGATTACTATATTGACACAAATTATATGACTAAAAGTGGGTCAAATTACTAGATTGACATAAATTATATGACTCAAAGTGGTTCATAATATTTCATATTGGGGGCATATTCAAGACATGTGTGACACATTTTCCAAATTCATGACTCACAGTTCACATATTCTATGATATTATTACACATATTTTAAGACTCATTTTACATGGGTTATATAGAATGGGGGGACATGTGAGTCATATGTGACACATTCTCCATATTACATAGGTTATCATATTTGAAACATATGTAACACAATATGTAGGTTTATATTTTGATAATTTATAGATATTATGATATTTTAGCACATATTACATGACTTAGATTACATAAGTTATCAAATTGGGGGGGCATATACACGGCATACCTTAGACATTCTATATAATTATTTACTCAATTATACTTAGGAATTACTTATGTTGAATTGCATAATCAATTTGTAATGGATGATTCAGAAACTTACTCAGATACATAGGTTCTACTCAAGTTTTACTTAGATTCACATTTGAACCTAATGCAGGGTTCCATATACATAGGTAGTGCTATAAATCTTGTTAAAATATCTATCAAAGACAAAAAAAAATACTATAGGAACCTTTTTCATATGGTCTAGTTTAATTATACCCATGGAATCTCCACTCTAATGACATGAACATACTCTATGAGTGGAAGCAGACCACATATTCCTAGGTTTAGTCATTCTTTGATTATTATGAATTTTCATTATGACTATGTTAATTTCAAATAATATATATGATTTCACATCTTTATTATAAGGTACACATGGACACTATGAATCACTAAGGGAAAGTGAAGTATAATTTTAATATTACCAATGTAGATTTGCATTCTCTTTTTACTTCAAACTAGTATTAGTTATTCCATTTAAATACTAGATTAAACAGGGAGGATGTTTAGAACCTAAACTTGGTATAAGCCTTATTTTTACACTAATTTTATGTGAATTTACATATATAGTCTCAAAATTATGAATTTAGAACTTATTGGCACATCTCTCTTAGTATTTTGTCTTCTTCTCTACTTTACTTGACTACAAATATTAAGTTTTACTCTTTTCATGTTTCTTCAATTTTTCGCAGGATCCTTGGTCTTGTTATCTTATCTCTAAGTTTTCTATGGCTTCATGAAATGTTTAGTAATATGAAATAGTTTCAATTACTGGTAGGGTTTGTAGTTACTATATCTATCCTATCATATTTTTAGGTATATTTTATGACATGCCACCTGATGTATGAGCATCAAGCTAAGAAATCACATTTTTGAGTTATTGTTAATAGGAGGTCAAATTCGGTAAAATTTGGATGTAAATGTGTATGAAGGACATTTTTAGGTCCATTTATTTCCTTGAAGTCTATTTGGAGTCATAGGGGTGTGTCAAATGGTTTCAAGAAGTTTTCCCTCCAAAATATGGAATTTGAAAATTCAAATGTTATAACAAGGTTAAGAGGTCAAACTACATGTGTTGGAGAGTTTAAGTGAGTAAAGTTAGTTTAATGGGGTCCAATAAGTCATTTAATATGGGTTTAAGCATATATTATGATAAGTCATTAAGAAGTTGACACTTAATTAGTCATGTAAACAAACTTCAAGCATTGAGTTAGTTGTAATGAGTGGTTGATGTAACTACCTTGACACCAACATGGAAATGTAAAGGAAAAATTAATTTTAGAGGTGGAATGGAATGAATGGAGATATATTTCTCTAATGAGAGGGAGGAAAATATAAAAAGATAAAATGTTCCAAAACCCTCATAGAGATGAACAAGTCCATTTGTGCACTGTGATTATAATGAAATGTTGAATCAATGAATAAATATAAGTTGATAATTGTGTTGTTTCATTTGTAATATTTATGGATTTCACTTTGTATGTATTCACATTGTTTTAAGTGATCTTTGAAGGCTATACATACACAGACTCTATATGTATGTGTCTACAGGTTTGGGAAGGCTTGTATGTGGTAATCAAAAAGAGATTGCATAAGTATTTTAGAGGAAGAAACGAGAAGAAATAATTTTGATATATGTTTAGGATCATATAGGACCATAGATGATTGAGGAAAAATTTCAAAGTGAAAGTATCTTTGAGAATAAAATTCCTTTTACATACCTTGTTCATAGCTTATGCTAGTCCAAAGTATGGTCTCATGACTTTGCTTGGAAGGTTGGTGTGAGAGAAAACCCCTATTTGGTGAGATAATGTTATATGAAGGAGATAACTTGAGATATGACAATATCCCTATTGGTCTAAGGGTGAAGTTTAGGATAAATCTACAATCTTGAATGTTCTACGTTTAGAAAAGTCAGTAACTATGCAAATACTCTATTTTATCTATCATAGTCAAGTGTCTCATTTGGTGATGTATTGATATAGTATTTGGAGTTTTTTATGTTTTTAATATGAGAAAGAACTATAATATGGTAGTGGGAAACTAAAGAGAAGGTTTTCAAGCATCTTAGTAAGCTAATAGTACTTTTGATGCTATATTCCCTACATAGGCAGACTGTATTAAATATAACTATGAAAACTAGGTTTGGAAAGAGAACAAAGGTCTTTCATGAAGGTTTTAGGTTTTTAAAAGGTGTAACACATGTTTTAAGATGATATTATATCAACACATAATTGGAATGCCTTGTTTTGAGACATGAGATAATAAATGTCAACCCTTGGAATTGGATAGGCAATATTATGTTACAAACCATGTTAACTTATGTTTAAAGAGTAATTGAGCATTGATCATGGTGATATAAACAATGTACAAGGACTGTAAGATGAATACATACCTAAACATGAAAATTTGATCTTTTGAAATGTCATTAAATGTTAGAAATTGAATTAATTGTTTCTCATGCTTGTGTGTAGGCAAGGAGCTTAGGGTTTAGGTGATAATGAGAGTTGTTACCATTAAAAAAATATAAAACTTGGTAGAATGGTGTAATTCAAGGTTATCTAATATATTATGATGTATGTAAAATTTTATGAACCCCTCAGGTATGGATTTGAACAAATGTCTTGAAATAGAGTTAAATTAGGACTAAAAGAGGCTAGTTAGAGGGCAAAGGAGGCTAGTAGGTGGATGAAGTGAATGACTCAGGTCTATAACCTTCATGAAGAGTTGAATGGAGATATAGGGTGACTTAAAGTGTCTTTAAATATACAATAAAGGTGATAGGATGGTCAAACTAAGGATAAATGTCCAAAAAAGGGTTATTAGGCTTGAGAAGTCACAGTAAGGATGTTGTGTGGAAAGGGGTATTGAAGGGTGATCCAAGAGTTGAAAGGGGTTATGACAAGTATGAGATGACCATTTAGGTCCTTCCATGTAATTAGAGTGAGTTATATAAACTTAGATAAATAATTTCTCCTTGAGACCTAAGGAAGATAGTCTAGTTGAGAGTTAATGGGAGAATGAGAGTAAGATTGGAAAAGAATGAATGCCCTGAGGTAAAAAAGTGAGTTTTGAATGTCATGAGAAAGGTATAATTCATGTCTAAGAAATAGGTTCCAAGATAGGAGACTAAAAGGCATCATTTCCAAGAGAAATAAATTAGATAATTAAGAAGAGAACTCAAATCAAGCATGGCATGTAGAAGAGATCTTTGACTAGACCAAAACTAGATGTAGACACTCAAAAATGTCCCCTCAGCTAGTTTTTGATGTTGCATCACCCTGGACCAGTGCTTGAACTTAGCTATTCACCTAGATATCTCATTTTTAAAACACCCTTTACACTTTTTAAAACACCTAGGCACCCTTTATCAAACATTTTAGCAACATCATTCTTAGATCCATTTTTAACCCTTTTGCACTTAGGAATCAACTATTGATGGTTACCCTAACCATCGATGGTTATGTCTCTAAACCTAAAACACAAAAACATCCAGATGTAAACCAAGCATGCATGGGAAAAATATAAACTTTCCCATGCACTCCTTATGGCTTTTCTTCCCTTTGAATTGGCATCTTTATCATCACCCAACTTAGAAGCTTTCTTTTTCTTTAATTAGAAGTTTTGTGCTATAAATGCAAGGCTCTTAGAGAAAATAAGGATCTAAAAATTTTCCTTCAAGCTCTCTTATTCTCTTTATGTAGGTATCTAGGACCCTGAAACTCTATCCATGTGACTATTGAAAGCTAGCGATATTATTGTGTTGCCCAATTTCCTTCAGACTGTTATCAGCATCCATTTGGCATTTCACAAGTATCTCTTATTTTTATCAGTTTCCCTTCTTTATTGACTTTTCTATCTTGATCAAGCCACTTTCACTTTATCTCTTACCTCCAGAACCCCTTTCCAATCTTCTACCCATAAACCATTTTCTCCCTAACACCATATCCTCTAAATTTTCCACATGAAACCATCAACAGTTTCTATAATTGTCACTGGTCATAACCATCATCAATTAGACCCAACCATCATTGGTCAATCTGACCATAATCGATTAGTATTAAAAAATAATAGATTGTTATTTTCAAACATTTTCCACCCAAAAAGACCCTTTTTCTATGTCTGACCTATTTTTAAAGGCTATTCATATTTTTTGAACTAGATCTTGACCTATTTTACGCATGGTATTGACCCACCATGTAACATTTAGTCACCTTATTAAAAAAGTACTTTTATTTCCTTCTGGCATAAGCATTTTCTTTCATGTCAATTTGAATACAAACATATTTTATTTTTATTATAAAATATTTGTATCATTAGGGACATGGATTGAAAGTCATCCAAGGGAGCTTTTGATTCTTGGATCTAGCATCGCTAGGCAGTCCACCCTTCATGCTTGTCTAACAAACAAGTTGTTTTAGTGTGGTCTTATTGTAGGTAGTTCTTCCTCACCAAAAAGGAGCTCTCACTTCATCAGGTCATCAATGAGCATAATGTTTACCAAGTACACACCCCTCCTCTATTTTTTCCCTCCCTTTTCCTAAAAAAGAAAAAATAGAGTAAGAAATAGTAGGAAACATTCTAACAGGCCCAGTGGGACCCCTTCTGGGTTCATAGTTTTTTTTAGGCATATAGTTGCATTAGTGAAAATTCATGTTCTTACATTTTCGTTATTTCTAAATTCCAAAAAAAAATATCTCATCTTTTCTAAAATTAAAAAAGAAATAAAATAGTTTTCATCTTAGGGATAGGTTGCATTTTCATCCTACATTAAGTGTATTTTGAGTTGTTCATTATTTGCATACAAAGACACCAAAAAATTCTTTTAGGTTAAAATTGAGAGCATTCATTATTTTGCCTGATTAATGATTATCTCACCTAGATTGATTGAATTCATTATGAATTAATCATAGCACACATATGTTACACTACCAAACCACTTACATAAAATTAAATATCAAAAATTACTGGAGACAAGGCCCATTGAGATTTCATCACCCTTTAGATCACTTTACCCTACTTGGTGATCTCACTTGGATTTCATCACCAAGGAGAGGACCCGCTCCATTCTCTAGGAAAGTATAAACTCTAGATAAATGATATCTATTGGATAAGTGGCTTGGCTCAGCTTCATGTTCGTGAAGTATGAGGAGCAAGCTCCCAGTACCAGGTCACGTACCTGATCTAGTGTAGATTCATTGAGCACCAAATTTTATCCCAAAACCATCCTTAGATGTATTTTCTTGTACCCAATTTTCAAGTTAATTTCCCCTTTCACACTCTTTAAGGCATAATCCAAAAGAGATTTAAAATGAATCCTAGGATTAATTGCACTTATAGTGTGTGCTTTGCTTGCTTTAGATTTTTCTTTATTTGATCATTATTTGAGGTGAGAGGTTCATTATCCATTTTCTAATTTCTCATATGGTCTTAACTAGAGAACAAGTAAGGAATCAAAACAACCAACCACCATCTTCCTTTTCATCCTCATCCATGGATTACACCTTAGATGTTGATAAATAACCCCATGCTTTGTCGCACCATTCTCCCCTACCTAACATGCCTCCAATTATCTTTGAGGGTGATCTAGATTGTACCACCTTTCTAGATAATAATCTAGTGGCTTTGCAACACTATCTTAATACCTTAGCCTACCATACTTTAATAGCTTTGGTTCCTCTCATAGATCTACCCTATGGTATGCCACACCACCTCATGGTTAAAGTTACATCAACCCAACCTTTTGTCAGTCAAGTTTTTTCTTTTACCATTGATTTATCTACTACTACCACCTAGACACCTATTACCCCAACCAATACTTCTAACATTGGCTCAACTTTACCCCTTCTCACTTATACCCCTTCTACTAGCATGGTGTCTTCCACACCCGTGTCTACCATTCCGTCCAGCTTCACCAATATACTAACCTCAACCCCTTTTTAGAACTTGGTTTTATCCATACCACAAACACTTTCCCCCATTAGCACTAGGGTGACTACCCATCAACAACCCAAAAATACTTTAGCATTACTAACCTAAATCATGCCCCCATCAACCAACCCAAATATACCCCTAAAATAACTACTATCAGTTCCCCTACTGGCCCTCATGGCACCCTATCAATATATTCCCAACCTATAGGGATATATCACACCTTCCACTCAACCCTTAATGCATATTAGTCTTTTTAGGGCATTATCCCAACCTCAGGTCACCACATACTAATATGTCCCTACTTTTGTACCTCCTACCACATACCAAATCATATATGCAACCAACCTCAACAAAACTTACCATCAAATTATTCAACTACCCAACCCCAACCCAACTTCATAAGGATGCTCATATATAAGATGACCCAAATCGAGTCTTCTGTCTCTGAGTCCCATAACCTTTTATCCTATGACCAAATCTATAACAAACCTATCAACCCATCTATCCAAACTCATGTTTATCCACCTCAATTGGATCCCCCCAAATTATCTAAGCTTTAGGGTAAGGAGGATTCTTAGCAACATTTGAGGGCATTTCACCATTATTAGTAATTAATTACATATGATGACACCCTCCTCCTCTGAACCTTCCCTATGTCTTTATCAGGACTTGCCTTGGATTGGTACAGTGCCCTTCCTAGGCATTATATCTTTTCATTCTCCCAACTCACCCAAATCTTATCAAAACATTTTTTAGTGAACATATCCAAGAATGTCTCCATAACTGACCTCTATTTTATCAGGCAGTTTGATGATGAATCAATTACTGACTTCATCACACGATGGTGGGGTCTCATCAATCAATTATCCTTTTCACTACCCCAAGTAAAACTCATCAAGATTTTATCTAGGGTTTCATAAAACACATCACTCCCACCTTTCAATTACAAACATTTAGAACCTTTGATGAAGCATTCACAATGGCATGCAAACTTGAAAATTGAGCCATAGATGAGGGTAAATTGAAATTTTGAAATAATAATTCCACTTTTAAACCTAATGACCCCTTTTCCACCAAAACATAAAACCCAACAAATACTAAATCCAAAACATCCACAAATGTAGTTGCCTTAAAAACTACCCCACCCCTGTCTGTTAACCAACCACATCAAACCACACCTTCCAACCTGTCTTACCCACTAAAATAAAACCAAAATTAGGTTTTTCCTAAACAATTCACACCTATAAGGGAATCTTATGACTCTATCTTAGATAAATTTCTCAAATCTAACCTTATCCAACTACCACCAATCAAGCCACCTCAATAATTTTACCCCTCTCACCCTATGCCTGAGTGGTACAACAAAAATGACCATTGTGCTTTTTATCAGGTTATTGGACATGACATAAATTGGTGTAACACTTTTAAAAGCCTTGTCCAAAACTTGATTCAAAATGTTGAATTATCATTTGACAACCCCAACACACCTCCTAATCAATCTCTTGATATTTTTCACAAACCTTTTCCTAATCATACTTCATTAGCCCAACCCCATAACAATAAATCTAAACCATTGTCATCCTATGAGGTGTGATCTATGAATTTGAATCAAAAGAGTATGGTTAGTATGGTATTAGTTTAAAAATGAAAATAAAATTAAATAAACACACTAATAGCATAACATCTGTAGGCCTAGACACTAGGGAGAGCTTAGTTAACAAAAGAAAATGACAAACACAACTAAAAATCAAGGAATGAAAACATAATAATTATTTCACCTTCCTAGGATGCTCTAAATGCCTTTGTAGTGGTGGCTTTCTTGGCTTGTGCTCATGAAGTCCTTGGTAATGGAAGTTTGGCTACCTCCATCTCTCCTTGGCACATTTGGCTTATGGTTTGGCTTGGCTTAGAATCAATTTGACATTTTAAATTTACATAATCAAATCTTTGAAGATATTTGAGCATAATAAATTTACACCAAAATAGCTTAGAAATGATGTTGTGAGGCCTCCTATTTATAGATTTTTGAGAATGTCTATAATCAACCTGAAACATCCATCTCAAGATTGAGATGTGTGGTTAAGGATTAATCAATTTTTAGGATTAAGTTTATAATTATCCTCATCGACATTGGAATAAGGGGTAATTAAGAGGCATGGAAGGCATTAATGAGGCATGGGAGGCATTAATCATGATATATGTGGTATTTATGGCCTAGGGATGTCTTCTCAAAAAATGAGGTCACCTGATGATGCAGATTTTCAATAATCATTTCCAAGAATAAGTATTCAACAAGTTTTCATAGAATTATTAAGTATGCCTTTATTTGGGTTAATTATCTCTTAATCATGATTAATCACTTTGTGCACAAATTACTAAATTTGATCAGAATGCCTTGTTATTAGTCTAAAATTTGTTTGGATTGGAATTGGAATTCACTACCAAATGTATTAGAACCATATTCCCATTTAGTATGTTACCAAAAAAAAAACAAAGGCACACATCTTGTGAAAAATATTTGATAGGAAAGAGTAATCTAGAGCACCTAGGTGCAAAATTAGCATTTTGACTCAGAATGATCTGATCAAAGTTAGCTGACCCATAAATTACATTGCCCCATTTAGGGATACCCTAGCCAAAATTGGCACTTAAATATGTCATTTTCACATCATTTATCATGTTTTAGTGTTTTTAGGCCAAATTGTACATTTTAAGTGGAAACTGGCCAAAATCCTAATTGAAGGTTATCAGTGCTCAGATTTAGGTGTTTATAATTTGCCCCTATTTGGGAAGGCATTGCAAGCTATAAGCATAGTAACATCTTCTCAAAGAATGAAAAGGTCATGTATGCCTACAACTACAATGATGATAAATTAACTACATGATGCCCCCTCAAGGGAATGGTTGGCACAAGTAGGTTAAAAAATAGTCTATCAAAAAGAAAGAAGTGAAATGAGGGGACCAAAGAAAGGAAAGATGATGGGGTGAAAACACAATGATACTAAAAATGTAGTCAAAATAAATGAGAATGCAAGTGGGATGGTGTGTAATGGTTTGCCCAAAGGTGGTTATAAGCATTGTACCCTGATAGTGGCAATGTGGTATGATAAAAAAATAATTTGCCCAAAGGCAGTTATAATCATTGAGAATATGGAGATATCCTAGTTAGGATAGACAAATAAGATAATAACATGCCCATGTATAGGCAAAAAAATTAAAGTGGTGGTAACATAATGATTTGCCCAAAGGTAGATATAATCATTGAGAAATGTAGGTGGGATGGTGTGTAATGATTTTCCCATAGGTGGTTATAATCATTAGACCTTGATTATGGCAAACATGATAAACTTGGCCGAGGATGATGATAACTTAACATAGAGGGTAATGATGAATTAGAACAACCTACTAGGAGGGAGATGCTCATTCGAACTAATAAAGGTTAAAATTCTTTCATGGTTAATTACTTCCGTTGGGATATGATTGGGAGTGAACTAGTATGTCAGTGCCAAAGAGAGACCACCATTTACTGAATAGACTTCTTGAAGCTGAGGTTTTTTGTATCATGTGTTGGTAGGCATCATGGTATAACATCATGAGGACTTAGCCAAAATATGCATAAGGACTGACTCCCATAATCTAATAATCAATAGAAAATAATGCACCAATGATAGAAACCATGATGACAATGTAAACATATGA
Source organism: Torreya grandis (assembly GCA_037957365.1). Classification (NCBI taxonomy): domain Eukaryota; kingdom Viridiplantae; phylum Streptophyta; class Pinopsida; order Cupressales; family Taxaceae; genus Torreya; species Torreya grandis. The sequence goes on along the minus strand of JARHVA010002256.1, from coordinate 691,024 downwards.
ATATGGATGGACTCAAGTATAAGTGTGGGCAAGAAGTCACCCAATGAACACACATAAACTGAATCAAGGCAATAGTGCTAAAAGTAAACAAATAAATAGAAAATAAAATAAGCAAAAACAAACAAACAATGCAATAGAAACCCCACAAACATTGCCTCTAGAAAATAGGAAACAACTTAATAAACAAACAAAATGGGGGAATAGAATAAAAGGAAGGGGTGGCCGAGTTGTCTCCATATGCACTAGGAAAGTGGAAGCTACCTACATAGTTCCATGTATGTAATATCCAATAAAAAACATTAGGCCAAATGTAGTTCTCCTGGGAAATGGGAAGAAAATGATAACTGATGAAAACAAATAGAATGGATGTGATAGAAGAATAGGAATGGTATTGAAAAATAGCAAGTGCGTGAAAGAAAAGGGCCAAAAAAGATGGGGAAACTAAATGACAAGTGATTTGCTTGTAACTTAGTATGGGTTCCTAGAATCTTTAAGGCAAAGAAGTGGTCAATGTTTTTGTTCTTTTCTAATGATTTGTCAAATGTTTTTGGAATTTTTTGAAGTATCTCAACTCAATCAAGAATGATGAGACACTAAATGGTTCAAGATCACAAAATGGTGAGAGCATTCAAACTGAAGTTGCTCACAAAATGGTGAGAGTGTGGCTTGGGTTACTCACAAAATGGAAAGAGCATGGTGGAGAAGGGTGACTCTTCTAACCTCAACAAGTATTGAGCACTGCCTACATAGTCCCAGAGTAAGACCTTAAGTCACTGTAGTTCTACCTTTATAGTGGAAGAACTTGACTAGTGTGGCAATCAATTCAAACAAAATAGGCATAGTTAGTAAAAAAGCACATTGACACATAGGAAGTGGCAAGTTGGTACATCAAGGCTTAATGTTTCCCCTAGTTTTCCCATAGGTGGTTATAACCAGGACATAATGGCATAGATCAATGGTACTAATTTTCCCAAAGGTAGTTATAGTTAGTAGCAAGACCAGTGGTAAGAAAGGAATTACAAATGAAGGATGTAACTATTGAAATTTATGTCACATTATCCCAAAATATACTCTTTGCCAGAAGTAATTGAACTAACTGATGACTGAATTAGATACCTTGATGCTAAAACTACATAACAAATGACAAAACCCAAGGTCAAATAGGCTAGGTTTTAGAAGATACTAGGTTGATAGAATAGAAGCAAAAATCATATATGGCAAAGAGATGGATAAGGATGGTATTTGTATAAAGAAGAATAGTGATAAAATGTCATAACTAAAATGGTCCTTGTAGACAATACACCTTAGCACTCAAGCATAGTACCACTTGAGAGGAATAATATTCATTGACTCAAGAATTTCATCTCCATCTGGTGTGTTAAGCATGTATGCTTTTGATCCATAATCTACAATGATGATGACAGGCCCTATCTAATTTGGTTTGAATTTCCCTTTATGCTTTTTCTCAGCCATGGTATTCTTTTGGTTTTCTTTAAGAACAAGATCACAAAATTCAAAGTTTTATACTTAACACACTAATTATAGTGGCATTTGAGTTGGTTCTGATATGCTTGAAGATTGTTGAGCATGGGTGTGCATTTTTCATCAAGTAGATCTAGCTCTTACAGGCGAGCTACTCGATAGTCATGATCATCTAAGACATGCTTGAAAGAGATGCATAGTGAAGGCAATTCAACCTCAATGGGAAGGATGGCTTTAGTACCATAAACAAGTGAGTATGGAATGGCTCCTATGGGAGTAAAATGATTGTTACAATATGCGTAAAGGGTAGGGAATATCTAGAGTTACCAATCATGATTGGCATCATTGATAATATTTTTTAGGATGTTAACAATTATTTTATTGGATGCCTCAGCTTGGCCATTACCTTGAGGGTAATATGCTATAGAAAAATGTTGTCTAATGTTATATTCAATGCATAGCTGATCTACATCTATGTTCTTGAATGATCCTCCATTATTGGATATAATGTCAGAGGGGATACTGTAGTGGCAAATGAGATAGTTAAAGATGAATTTAGAAATTTGTTTTCCAGTCACGTAAGTGAGGGGTATAGCTTCAACCCACTTAGTGAAATACTTGATGGTGGTAAGGATATGCTTATGGCCATTAGATGAACTGGGGTTAATCTTCCCAATGAATTCAAGTCCTCATGTAGAAAATAGCCATGGCATCAACATTAGTTTTAGATTTTTTGTTAGGGCATGAATCAGATTAGCATGCCATTGACATTTGTCACACTTTTTTATATAGGCAGTGGAATATGCATCCATTATGGGCCAATAATAAATAGTATGCAAAAGCTTTTTGGATAGGACTGACTCACTAGAATGAGCTCCACATACTCCTTCATGAACTTCTCTTAACACTAGCATAGACACAACCTAAGTAAAATAATGAAGTAGAGTTCCATCAAAATTGTAATGGTAAAGGGTGGATCCAAGAAGAGTGTAATGAGTGGAATGATGAATGAAGGCTTTACATTGTTTTTGAAATAGGTTAGGTGGTATACCTTCATCATAAAGGTAGTTGTAAAGGTCTGAGTACTAGATAAAAGTAGGACCAACAATATCACAAATCATGGCAATGGTTGAAGGTTCATGAACTGGTGCTAACAAATTATTGATGAGGAACTAATAATATATAGCCTTATCTATTTTTTTAATTAGAGATCCAATAGTATCCATGGCATCTACAATTATGTTACTATCCCTTGGTATGTGCTCAAACTGAATATTAGTAATTTGTTACTTAAGAGTGTCAACCATGGCTTTATATAGAACTAGCTTATCATCTTTGGTCTAAAAATGATCTATTACCTGTTTGATGATTAACTAAGAATCACCATAAACTTGGAGATAAGATATATTCCAATACACTGCTTGTCAAAGTCCTACAACAAGTGCTTCATACTTAGCCATGTTGTTTGTACAAGGAAAGCTGATTTTCAATGATTTAGGGATTAGATCCTCCTATGGTGTAATAAATAATAGGCCTACCCTTGATCCATATGTAGTGAATGAACCATCAAAATACCATTTCTAGGGATTCTCTTCAAGGGGTGTATCAATGACGGTCATTATGGATTCATCAAGAAATTGAAATGTGAGTGGTTGTGTGTCTGTGAGAGGCACTTTAGCAAGTTGATCTATAAGACTTATCCCTTGATTGCCTTATGATTGACATACACTAGGTCAAACTCACTAAGAAGCATGATCCATTTAGCCATTCTACCTTGAAAATTTGTTTTAGATAGTAAAAACTTGAGTGGATCTAATTTTGAAATGACTATGGTCTTATTATTTAACATGTAATGACACAATTTTTGAGCTATGAAGACTATGTCTAGATAAGCTTTTTCAAAAGGTGCATAGTTATGTTCATATGTAACCAAGGTAAAAATTAGATAGTATACAACATGTTCTTTTCCATTATTATCATGTTGAGCCAAGAGTGCCCCTAGAGCATGGTCAGTAGCTGATAGGTATAACAAGAATGGCTTTCTTAACATAATAAAATAGGTGGATCAACAAGAAAGTCTTTGAGTTGTTGAAAAGCTATTTGGCAGTGATCATCCCAGTGAAATGCAACTCCCTTCTTTAAAATGTGTGTAAATGGATTACACTTATCTACTAAATAAGAGATGAAGCATTGAATTGACTAGATCTTACTCTTCAAACTATGAAGTTACTTCAAATTGGTTGGTGGTGACATCTTAGTTATAGCATGGAATTTAGACAAATCAACTTCAATACCTCTATGAGACACAATGAAGCCAAGTAGTTTACCTGAAGTTACATTGAAGACATACTTCTTTGTATTTAGTCTGACTTTGTACTCTCATAATCTTTTAAATATCTTATGTAGCACTACTAGATGGTCAACCCTAATTTTGGATTTTCTTAATGTCATTGATATAGTCTTCAATAATATCATGCATCATATCATGTAATATGATAGTCATGGCCCTTTGATATATATCTCTATCATTCTTAAGGCCAAATGGAATTACCTGATTACAAAATGTTCCCTATGGAGTGGTGAACACTATTTTATGTTGGTCTTTTGGTGCGATTTTGATCTGGTTGTATCTTGAAAATCCATCCATGAGTAAAAGCATTTCATAGCCTGTCATGGATTTGATGATCATGTTGATATTAAGTAAGATAAAATCATCTTTAAGACAAGCTTTATTGATGTCTCAAAAATTAATACAAACTATGATCCCTTTAAGCATTTCACTAAAAGGTACTACATTAGAGATCCATTCTAAGTAGTCAATGGATCGAATACATCTTGATTCTAAGATTTTTTCCAACTATTTCTTTACCAATATAAGTAATGCAAGGATGCATCTTACGTAGCTTTTATTTTACTAGTTTGACATCAATATTAACCATAAGGTGGTGAAAAATCAAGGTGGGGTCTAGACCTAGCATGTCAAAATATGCCCATATAAAGATATCTACAAATTTTCTCAACAAAGTTGTAAAGACATCATGCTCCTCCTCAGTGAGGGACATGCCTAATTTTATCCATTTTATGTCTAATAGAGTCCCAATATTTAGCTCTATTGTAGCTTTGACTAGAAGGGTTGAACTATCTTCTAGGATACTAGGTAATGACTTGAACTATTGGATTATGTCAGGGTCCTCTGTTAGGACTTGCTCTTCAACTTATGTTTGGCATGATGAATCTGAGTCTCCTAATGGGAGATATGGCCATGCGACAAAAACATTTATAAATTCTTGAATAATTTGATCAAATACTTATTTTTTCTCAAACTTGAACTATGATCCATAGGAAAGTTCATCATTGGTAGTCTCCTGGTCTAAATTCAAAGAAAAATGAACACCCCCATCTAATGGTGCCTAAAATAGGTTTTCACCACTAGGCTGGCCATTATCTTTACTTTTTCCTTGGTCAAAAAGTGCCTCAAAGAGGTTTTCACTTTGGGACATTAAATTTTTACTTATTTATTTTTGGCTAAGGGTGTTCACTCGCTCTCCAAAATAAGCTGCAAGATCCAATGTGATTGAGAATCCTGATTTGTGATCTCCCAACGAAACATTGTCTCTAGGGCTTAAGAAATCAGAGAATGCCTCATCATTTTGAAACTCATCAATTGATAGACTGGATTCTTGTTGGTCCCAATCTATTAGTTGGGGATAATGGTAATGGATTACAATGAATGGCCAAGGTGAGGGTACAGGTGGCATTATTATCAAACATGTTGGTTTTAGCTAGGTTATCAAAGGTGAGGCTATAATCAAACTTTTCTTCACTATTGGCATCATCATCACTAGTCATTGGTGATGGAATTTTAATAAGATATGTGGGATCACCCCCAAGTTGTTTAAATTCAAGTCAATAAGGTCTTTCATACTTAGTCATTGAAATTGGCTTGATGGTTCCTTGTTGATTCAGTCTAAGGCCTCTTCTTTCGTAATTATGATGCTTTATGATCCTATTGGGAATAAGATACTTGGAATTTTTATAACAATAAGCTTGGTTGTCATTGTATAACCATGAGTCATCCCCTTCAAGAGGGTCAGGTCCTAGGCTAGATGTTGGTACAAATATGAAAGATCCCTTATCTTTAATCTTTTATTACCAATGCATATGCAGGATGACTTTAGGTTGCCCAAAGGTTTTTAGATTTTATGGAAGACTAGAAATGTAAAATGTATCATGGGTCACATATTCTCTTGGTCCATTATCTAAAATGGTGAAATGATTGGAAGCTTCAGGAGGTGGCATGTGGGAAAGGAAATCCAAGGTATTAGGAACTATGCAATTATCCGATGAAGGATCAATAAGTATAGTCTTTCCTTTATCTTGCTTGGAACTTGGATTCATACCATACTAATAATTATAGCTTTAAAATTTGGCCTCAAGATGCTTGTAGTGTTCATATTATTTTAAATATCTTAGAATATTCACTTCCATCCCTGAGTGGGAAAACTTAATACATTGGTGCATCATTGATGGGATTGCACAAATCTCATGTAACCAAGGCCTACCTAGAATCATATTGTATGATAACTCAAGATCAAGCACATGGTAAAGTGTATCATGGGTTAAAGGCCTAATGATAACTAGCAAACTAATTTTGCCTTATGATTCTCTTTTCTAATTATCATAAGCTTTGACGGTTATTGTTTTTGGTTGGAGATCTACCATTTTGTACCCAAAAGCTTGATGAGCTTTAGAGACACTATGTTGACGCATGATCCATTATCTATAAGGACACATTTCACTTTATGTCATCAGATAAAAACTTTTATTTATAATGGGTTGATATGGAGCAGACCAAGGGAAGACATATCACTTTGGTTGAATGTGACTTGTTGGGCTAGAGCTAGGTGTCCAACCAAAGCGATATCAGGGGATATGTCACTAGCAATAGTGGATTGGGTCAAAAACACATTCAAGATGTTTTTATGGATTATTGACATTCACAAAAAATTTAAAATAAAAATTTATGTTGGTGTCTTTTACAATTATTCCACAATATCAAACTTTTTGTCTTGGTCAGTAGTGAATGGTTTATGCTAAGGCTAAATGGTTGGTTGAATGATAGGCAAAGTGGCAGATGGTTATGGGCTTGGGATAGTAATCTTTGACCTCTAAGTTGTGATTGCATAATTAGGATTAAATATTGGACCATTATTGCCAAAAAATGCTAGGAATGGTGTGAGACCAGACGGGACAAGTCTCAATTGCTGCACTTACGTGCGGTCATGTGGCAAGAATGAGTTGTCGATATAAGGTCCAAAAGGGTAAGTCCTAGTTTTTTGGTTTGCCTTTATACAATCCTAGGTCAAAAAAGGATTATCCATGTAATTTGGCTAAATGTTGTTGTTTAGAAATGGTATAGGTTGATTAGTGCTTGGTCTAAGATTAAAAGAGATGGTATTAATGCTACCCCCTATAATATGACCTACAACCCTATTGTAGTCATGTACAATTACATAGTAGGTTTATTGGTTATTACCGTTATGACCTTGGTTTTGTTCATTATTCTATCATTGTGGGTTTTGCTATTGATTTTATTGATTTTTTTGGTTTGACCTTTGATTTTGATACTATTGATTTTGCTACTACACTGACCATTGTTGATGTTGTTGTTGATTATTTTGTAGTTGTTAATTATTATGTCACGGAAAGGGGTTTTGATAAATCCCAAGAGTTTGATTGGAATTAGAAGCACCATTATCCAATTTTATTTCCCCATTCTCCAACATATTCTCAATTAAATTCTTAATTTGGACACATCTTCATAGATTATGCCCATTGACCTAATGATAGTCACAAAATTCATCTTCACAGTACTAATCAGGATAAGGAATGCCTTGAGGATAATGCTTTGGTATGGACTAACTAATCAAATTAATAGTATCAAGCTTGAAAAATATAGACTTAATAGGTTCTCCTAGGTCACTAAAGATACGTTGTGCAGGCATGGTTCTCTTATGAGGAGGGGTTTACAATGGTAAAGGTTGTTGTATTTATTGTGCAGGTTTTGGTTGTTGTGATTATGGTATTGGTTGGAGAAGATGCTAGGTAGGAGTAAGCTGAAAAGGTGGTGTAGATGATGTTTACACCATTTAAACATGATGGGACTCAGTTACTCCATTTTCCACAACATTTCTATTTCAATTGAATTACATCAATCGTTCATGGTTATTGGCTTGTGTCGGTTGTGATGCTTGTGCTTGGATGGGATGCTGGTCATTTTCCTAATTGGTACCTTGATTTTCATTAATTGAATTAATCTTGATGACTCCTTTAGTGATGAGCACTCTCTCGATCAACACACTTTTATCAATGTTCTCTATGAACGTATGTGCACATTGTAGTTCTAAATGATAAGCTATCTCACTAAGCAATTTTTTGATAAAAATAGCAACTAATTGTTTATCTAGTAAACTATGGGTGAAATGGCTTGTAAGGGCTCTCCACCACTATAAATAACTTGCAAAACTCTCACTAGATTTTTTCTTTTCTTGCATTAAGTCCACCAATGAAATCTCATGCTCGAGATTATAGGAAAAGTGTTGCACAAACTTGTAAGAAAGATCATCAAAATCTATTAATAAATTTTTGGTCAACTTCAAAAAATAATCCAAGGCTTATCTATCCAAGCTTCTTGGAAATAATAGCAAAAGGCAGATGTCGGTATATACAACTAGTTGACATGTGACAAAGAATTCGGTCAAATGAGCCTTAGGATCACTTTTCCATTTATATTTGTCAAATTTGGGTGGTTCTTATCCTAGAGGAAATGGTATCTAAAAATAATCCATGTTGAATGGATAGGAACATGTGTCATCCAATTTGAACTTTTTATTTTGTTTACCAGCCTGAGTAGCAGTAATTGTATCCTTCATCTATTGCAATTCTTGGGATAGGAAATTGGAAGGGACATTGGTTTGAGGGATAAAAATGGTTTGGGTAGATGGATGGGAGGTCACAAGTGGGAAACTTTGACTAGAATATGATGGAGACACATGTTTGGGTATATTGGATTGGTTAAGGAATGGACCAGGAATACACATACGTGGATTAGGATGCTTTTGAAATTGCACATTTGGTTATTGGATATTCTAGTTCAGGTTGGCGATAAAGCTTTGACTTGGAGGATTTATGGTTAGGATGGAGGGATATAACTATACTATGCCTATTGTGGTTAAAAAGGGACATGTTGTTGACTAATCAAACCTTACTATTGTGTGGGAAATTGTGGATCAAGACCCTATCTCTGGATTTTTGGCACATTTTGAACAAATTATTGTATATTGGATACTTAATAAATATGGGGACCTCCTTATTACATGAATCCCTATGAGGAAGTGAAAGCAGGTTATAGATTTAGCATCTATCATTAACCAATATCTACACATTGTTGACTAGTCATTATTTGGTTTTGGATTGGCATATTAGTCTATGATTGAAGAGGTATGTTTGTCATTACCTAGTGAGGTGGAATATTTGTTTCTCCTAATTGAGGTGGCAATGTATTTGTCCTCTATTGTGTTGATACACTATATTATGCCTATTGTTGTGGAATACTACTCATTACTTGTTGAGGAGGAGTAGGGTTTGTCATATTCTATCATTGAGGCATGACATTGGCCATTGTTTGATTACCTAATTTCATAGGTTGTACATTTGAGGAAGCAGTCAATTGAGATTGGGATGTAGAAACTCCTACTCCTTGGTATGATGATCTACTCATGGGATTAACTATAGGCACATGTTGTTGGCTAGTTGTTTGCACATTAGTACCACTTTGATCGAGCTTAGATGTTATTTTCACATTGTCAACTACGTTTGGCTCACTATTATGTGTAGAGGCTGAAGACACTTCTTCAATAATGTACATATGCATCAAGTTATCTATTGAAAAAATTTGTACAAATGGGTCAAAATTAAGATTCTCTTGTCCAGTTAACTCTATCAATACTCCAATTGATGGAACTAGTTCAATGAGAGGCTTACTTACCATGTTCATCTGATTAAAATCATGTGCTAGATTTAGGTATGTTTGATATGCTATCTCAATTTGGTTAAAGTGATCTTCCATGATGTTTTTTCCTCGATCAGATATATTAGGATATTGGTACGTTGTTTGGGCTAGAGACATAAGATTTCTAGAAGAATCTTGTTGATTATAAATGATATTGTGGGGAAATATTACTAAACTTGGTAAATTTTCATGGGAGAAGTTTGCTAGAAACTTAGCCCCTACCTCTATGGATCTAACCAAAATCTCATCTTTGTTTTCTAACAAATGTCACTCAAACAAAAATGGATCATACATGGATGTTGTATTAGCAGAATATGACTATTGAAGTACTATCTCATCCACTATATGTATTATCGCTAGGTATTGTGTGGTTTGTTCTTGATCCTATTTTGAATAAGGTGGTGTATTACCCAGATAGTTGGCTAATGGATCTTGGCTTTGTGCCCTTGATTGAGTATTATAAGAGGGATAAGAATCCATCTCATAATAAATAATATTTGCATAGGGGTCTTGTACCATTTCTTCCTGTGCAACTATATTACTAATCCCTGGATTGTACATGAGTCCACTACAAGTGTAGGAATACATGTTGGGCTCCATAGTCAATGCTTTTGTGATAAAAGGTCAAAGAGTTTTACAAACTCTAAAAAGGACAATGTCTAAAATAGATGATGTCCCAACTTGGTCTAGATTTTTTAAAAGGATCAAAAGGTTTATGCAAAGTTTTGTGAGGAAACAAGCTAGCGTGAAGTATCTAACATTTCACTCTTCACATAAAGATAAGCAAGTAAATGGTCCTAGAAATCAAAATGCCAAATTCTAAGGTTGAAGTGACTCAAATTAGTCTAATCTAAGAAATTAAAAAGTTGTTAGGTCTTTTGGCCCAATGTGGCATCAAAAGCTAGACTCAAACAAGGCATGCACTAGGACTCTTGACCAAACAATGTCAAAATCTATACTTTGAAATAGGTGAAAGTTTTAATCTAACAGATTTGAAACACTTATAAAAAACACTAGGCATTTGATTCTTGGACATGAACTCGATCAACTAGGTGTAAGGTATGAAACAAAAGTCACTTTTAGCAATAGTTTATTTTCTCAAAAAAATGGTATAAAACTTGGTTCTTTTGATAAACAATCTAGACAAAGGTGATCAGTCTAATAGTTTTAGACAAAAGATCACAAAAGTACACTTAGATTGGTCTAAAAATTTAGGAGCAAATTTGGAACTCTACGCAAGAGGATCTATGAAATAATATTTGAAATGTTTTGGGTAGTGTAACAACGCTATACTACCCAAAAGGTGTGATAAAAATGTTTTTTCCTAAAACTCTCTAAGGCAAAGACATTTTCCTAAAATTTTGATAGCATAACACTACTTTTCTTAACTCAAATTGTTGTGGTGCATAGACTTAAAGTGCAAGTGTTTAGCACAAAATGGCTTAAGTCTATCAAATGTTGATAATGATTATGAGTCTTAAACGACCTTCAACCCAAATTGGAAATTAAACCTAAGTTCCCTCAAGTTTAGTGCAAATGAAAAACCCACTTAAAAAATCAACCATTATGTGATCTAGGAATTTGACTCAAGAGATGATTGTTAGTATGGTGTTAGTTTTAAAATGAAAATAATATTAAATAAACACACTAATGGTATAACATCTCTAAGCCTAGACACTAGGGAGTGTTTAGTTAACAAAATCAAATGACAAACACAACTAAAAATTAAGGAAGGAAAACATAATAATTCCTTCACCTTCCTTAGATGCTCTAAATGATTTTGTAGTGGTGGATTGCTCAGCTTGTGCTCATGAAGTCCTTGATAATGGAAGTTTGGCTACCTCCATCTCTCCTTGGCACCTTTGGCTTATGGCTTGGCTTGGCTTGGAATTAATTTAACATTATAACCTTGCATAATCAAATCCTTGAATATATTTGAACATAATAACTTTGCACCAAAATATCTTAGAAATGATGTTATGAGGCCTCGTATTTATAGATTTTTTAGAATGTCTAGAATCAACCTGAGTTGTCCATCTCAAGATCGAGATGTGTGGTTGAGGATTAATTAAATTTTTGGAATTAATTTTTTAATTATCCTCATCATGACATTGGAATAATGGGAAATTAAGAGGCATGGAGGGCATCATGGAAGGCATTGATGAGGCATGGGAGGCATGAATCCTGACATTTGTGGCATTTATGGCCTAGGGATGTCTTCCAAAGAAATGAGGTCACCTGATGATGCAGATATTCAATATTCATTTCCAAGAATAAGTATTCAATAATTTTCCATGTAATTATTAATTATGCCTTGATTTAGGTTAACTAGCTCTTAAGCATGATTAAGCACTTTGTGCACAAATTACTCAATTTGATCAAAATACCTTGTTATTGGTCCAAAATTTGATTGGATTATAATTGGAAGTCATTATCAGATGCATTGGAATCATATTCCCATTTAGGATGTTACCAAAAAAAAATAACAAAGGCACACATCTTGTGTAGAAGATTTGATAGAAAAGAGCAATCTAGAGCACCTAGGTGTAAAATTGCCATTTTGACTCAGAATGATCTAATCAAAGTTAAATGGCCCATAAATTGCATTTCCCCATTTAGGGATGCCCTAGCCAAAATCAGAAATTAAACATATCATTTTCACATCATTTAGCATGTTTTAGTATTTTTAGGCCAAATTGTGCATTTTAGGTGGAAATTAGCCAAACCCCTGATTGGAGGTTATCAATAGTCAGATTTAGGTGTCTACATGAGGCACAAAAAATTAACATCATCATAAATGTGCCCATGGGGGATGAGACCCACACTTCTATCACCTTCTCACCAACCTCACCCATGAAAGAAACAAGTTCACCTCTTATCCCTTCAAAGACTTGAATAGAAGAATTTATAGCCCTCATGTCTTCACTGGACCAAACCATACCCACACCTACTTCTCCTTTTGAAAAAGCAATCATTGATTTAAACATTTCCTCTTCTCCCCTACCAATTAAAATGGTGCATCCCTCCTCCTCTCCTTTGACTACCCAAGCAAAGGAAGAAACCATGACCATACCTACACCCTCGAACAAAGAACCATCCATTCCCCTTTCAGAAATCACCCCACAAGTGACCATTGCCTCTTTCACCCAACTAGAAATTTTTAAACCTTATAGATCAAGACAAGATGAAGGAACTGTACATTTTTCCTCACCTAAGGGCTTAATATTCAAAGTGATTGACCAAGGAACCAAACCCATTTACAAACCCTTTTCTTGACTAGTACAAAGTCTAGAATTTACCTCACAACCTAACCTAGATAGAGCCATCTTTTATCACCATCTAGGGATCCCATACCAAAATAGAGTTGAACCCTCAACCATGTTGGCATCCACTCTCCAACCTATTATCACCTCATCATCAAACATTTCTTTTTCCTAAGACATGAGGGAACCATATCACCCATCACCTCCTAGATCCTCTCATAATTTTCTTTCTAAAATGACCAAGAATCTAGGTATCCTTCCCACACCTAGCATCACCCATCTGCCCATGAAATTAGATCTAATCCCCTCTATTCCACCTAATAAACCACCAACCAAGATGGTCCAAAAGGTGTAGTTGCCTAAACCTTGATCTTAAGCTTGACCTATGCCACCTCTTTCTCTTTTACCATCCATTTTGGGGCCCCACCCTTCTACCATCCCAATCACCTATTCTGCTTCAATTAAACCAATGCCCTTTTCTATTCCTACCTTCCCAACACCTAAGCCATTAACTTATTTATCATTCTTAGCTAGTTTATCCCCTTCCACTTTCCCACCTATTATCAACCCCTCATCTTCTACTTCAAAACCACCCACCAGTAACCGCATCACAGCTAAGCTCACCCACCTCAAACCATCCACCAAAATTTTCCAACTACCTACCACTTCTAAGGTCAAATCCACACCTAAAAAGGTCCCTTTTTCTTAAATGAGAAATGCAACACACCCAACACCTCTAAATGAACCCTATGCAATTATTTTACATAGGTTGTTGTAAACATCTTCTATTAAGCTAATGCCTATCAAGCCCTTTATCTTTTTTAATACCAAACCCTCATAGTTCAATGATACTTTTATTTGTGCATATCGTAGGACATGATACAGAGAACTATAAAGCTCTTTAATCCCTTGTCCATAACCTATATGATGAGGATGATTTGTTATTTGACTAACCACCTTCACCATCTCAACCAATCTGACTACTAGCCTAGCTAACCTAGCCATCAACCTAACCACAAACCCTTCTTATACTTTCTCTTCACCTTTCATCTCAAATTAAAGGGGAGGAACAAAAATAATCACCTAGTATAACCAATCTTATTATCCACGCCATTCACATGACTACCTGATCTTGAGTGCAATAACAAGGTAAGGAAAGAGCCCATGCATCCATTCCATGGACATATCCTTTATAATCTAAACCTTCCAACCAATCTCAAGCACCAACACCATCACATATGCCATCACCTAGACCTAGAGTATCTATCTTGGGTATACCCCCTATTAATTCTCCTACATCCATTCAACAAACCATGTTGAAGTAACTTCACCAAGCCCTAATAATTATGAGCCTTTATAACTTGATCAATACCTCACCCCATCATCATCAGGAATTAATAGATGCTCTTCAATCCATAGAGGTTCAAATAAATGACCCTCAACCTCTTACATCCTTTGTTGGAAACCTCCAAAATTCCACCATTATCACCTTCTAAGACTCAAAGATACCTATAGCCCATTCTAAGGAGTCTGACCCTCCTCTCTTTATCACCACATATATTAATCACATCCATGTCAAAATGGTGATGATTGATGGAGGATCCAGCATCAACATAATCTCCTCCCATGTTTTTGATCATCTATATTTACCAAAGAACATCATGGATAAAAGCATAGTGATTATTCACTCCTTTAAAGACATAATGGTAAATAACTTAAGTACTATTTTCTTTCCAAAAAACTTGGAACCTCATACCATTCTTGAGCTATTTTATGTTATAGAGGGTGAATTCTAATACAACATTCCACTCAAACTCCATTGGATCCAAGACATGATTTGTATCCCCTATAATTTACATCATTGTGTCAAATTTGAACATGAAGGATATGTTATAAATATCAAGGTTGATCCTAATCCTTTTACATCTTCCAACATGACCTATAATCCTAATGATGTCCTTCTTCCACCTTCATCTCCCATATGATCAACGAACCCCATTAACATAACTACACCCTTAACCTTGACCCATATTATTTATATTATCAATAATGATGAAGCCTCAACCAATACATCTATCTCTTCTTCCTAGATCCCCATTGAGGACTCCTTGGCATAAACTTTCCAATGTTTCTCCTTTAGGGAATAACAACTTTTAGCCTTCGATGCCTTTCCCACTCCCCAAAAATATAGGAACCTTAAAAGAGACCCTTTTTATGACCCCAACATAGGAAACATCATCCCCTTTGGACTTTCCAACAATAGAACAAATTTTATCTAAGGGGGACTTGATCGACCACTTCTTGTTCCTATCCCCACTCCATACATTTAACCTTTCACTTCTAATTTCTCCTATCTAAGCAATCTAGTCTTTACCAAAACCTATCTTCATCACTATGATTGGAAAGGATTTGGTATGGGCCTTTATGAACAAAGACCTCATAAATTACTTATTATCAAAACTTGGAAACCTCATGAGTTCTTTGGGCTTGGGTTTGAACCACCAGAATAATCCACCTCACCAAAATGCATTGCTAACCATATGGAACAGATTCCATCCTCACCTAGTTCATCTTCTCAATCTAAAGACTTTGAAATCATTCCATCTAACTTTTTTTATCAATTTTGTTAGTTTTGGCCTACTAACCTATCAATAAGGGGGCCAAACTAAGACCTTTCCCCTCATTCATCTTGAGATGATTGATCAAGATTCACCCACTATTCACACCATCTAACGTCAAGATTATTATTCTATCTTCACCTATCTCAGTGCAGGGGATTCTTTTGTATACAAATCCCTTCCCCTTGAGAACCAAACCATGATAAATGATTCAACTATTGATGTTAACTTGGGGACCTAGGAGTATCCTCAAATCATTGAACTTGACTAATATTTAAACTCAGATGAGTAATGAGACTATCCTAGCTTCCTTCAAGACCGTATCATTGCATTTGCATGATCTTATCAGGACAAGCCCATAATTGACCCCTCTATCACTCTCTATAACATCATTACCCATCCTGAGGCTAGGCCGATATGGAAAAAGATTTGAAAAATGCACCCTTGAATAGCTCTTCACATCAAAGAAGAAATTCAATGCCTTCTATCTGTTAACTTCATTCAACCCATTGATTATCCATAATAGGTCTCTAACATTGTGCCTATCACCAAACTGATTGAGGGACTTCATCTTTGTATTGACTTTCATGACCTTAACCTTGCATGCCCCAAAGATAACTTTCCTTTACCTAACTCAACCAACTAGTTGATCTTACTGTAGGCCATGAGATGTTATCTCTCATGGATGGTTTTTTAGGATATAATCAGATCTTGATCATCCCCTTAGATCAACACAAAATAGCCTCCATTACTCCTTGGGGAACATTTTATTATCAGGTCATGCCTTTCTATTTAAAAAATACAAGAGTGACTTATCAATGAGCCATGACCTATATCTTCCATGATCTTATCCATAATATTGTAGAAGATTGTGTGGATGATCTCCTCAAGAAATCTAAACACCGCAAGGATCACCTAGTTGTTCTCTCTATCATCTTCGATCAACTAATCCAATTTCATATTAGGCTCGATCCTAAGAAATACATTTTTGGGGTTCTATCTGGAAAACTCCTTGGATTCATTATCTCCCTTTATGGAATTGAAATTGACCCTACCAAAGTCAAAACAATCCTATAAATGACTCCTCCAACAAACCTTAAACAACTTCATAACCTATAGGGAAAACTCCAATCTATCCATCACTTCATCTCCCAACTATCAAATAGATGCCAGCCCTTTCACCATATCCTAAAAAATATGCCTCCTTTAAATGCACCAAATACTATCAACAAGCCTTTAACTCACTTCAAGAGTACCTACTTTCTCCACCAATTCTTATCCCACCTAAGGATGACTAGGCTTTTTACCTTTACATATATGCCACTAATGACTCTTTCGGTACAATGCTTACTCAGCAAGATGAACAAAACAAAGAACAAACCATCTATTATATGATCTAGATTCTTCTAGAGTATGAGACATGATATACCCATCCTGAAAAACTTTGTCTTACTCTTATTTTTATCACCTCTAAGCTTTGTCATTACCTTCTCAACCATAAAACCTATGTTATCACCAAAATTGACCCACTCAAGTATATGCACTCCAAACCATACCAAAATCAATGTATGGCTAAGTAAATCATGCTTCTTGATAAGTTCAATCTCGAGTATCTTCACCAAAAATTCATTAAAGGGTAGGTATCACTGACCAGTTGGCTCAGGCTCCCCTACCTGATAACCAACCCATTCCTTTGACCTTTCCATATGAGTCCATTGTAACACTTTCTTAGGAAGAACCCCCTTACCAAATGACCATGATTTTTTATAGATCTAATTGCCAGCATGGTGGGGGTGTAGGCATAATTTTCATACCCCTTCATGGTGAACCTCTTCCACTATCCTTTAAACTCAACTTTGAATGCACTAATAACATAGTGTAATATGAAGCTTTAGTCATTGGTCTCCAAATTGATCTCACCTTAAAAATCAAAACCATCTCTATCTTCAGTGATTCTCAACTCATAATCAACAAGGTCAATGGTTCTTATCAATGTAAAAATGATGTTTTGTAAAAGTATAAGATTTTCATTGATGAGATCTTAACATATTTTGAATGTTACTAGATTTAGTTAGTACCCTAATCTACTAATAAATTCATAGATACAATGGCCTCTCACACATCTCAAATCCCCTCTCAACCTTCTAACTCCAAACTATTTGTCACCATCCATCATTTCATCAGGCCCTCGTATATCAGGTCAGCCCTTCCTACCATTTGTAGTGTAGAGGCATCCCCTTCTGAAATCTAGTATGGTCATAGTTTCAATTACCTTAACTTTAGCATTATTCCACTTAACCTCTCAAAGAACACCCATAAGGAATTTGTTTAGAGTACATCTCATTATACCATACTAGGGAGAATCCTATACAAATGTGGCTTTGATGGCTTTCTTCTCCATTACCTGCGTAGTCATGATATTTCCCATGCCATCAAGGAAACTCATGATAGAGTTTGTGGGGAAAATTTTAGTGGCCTCACTATCACCAAAATAATCATGTGCCTTGGCTACTATTGACCTACCCTCAATCAGGACTATTGTGACTATGTAAAAAAGTGTGTCAAATGCCAACAATATGCTAACTTACATCACATGCCCATTCATGGACTCCGTGTATCCAAATATTATTATCCCTTTTCATAATAGGGGTTTGATCTCATTCGAGAAATAAATCCTCACTCATCTTAATGACACTAATTTATCATCACCGCTACTGAATATTTCACTAAATGGGTGGAATCCATCCCCATCATCTTGATCAAAGCTAAAAAAATTATTGATTTTATCAATCATCACATTATCTATTATTTTGATGTCCCTCACAAAATCATTACTGATAATAGTAAATCATTCAAAAACAAGAAAGTATAAGCCCTCTATGACACTTTTGGCATCAAACTAAGTCATTCATCACCCTATCATCCATAGGCAAATGGATAGGCTAAAGCCTCCAACAAAACCCTCATTAAAATGCTAACCAAAGTTTAAGTGCCTCAGTCTAGGATTGGCACCTACACATTTCATTCACTTTGTGGGCCTATCACATTAGCATTCAAACCTCCATGGGTGTTGTACCTTTTTCCCTGGTCTTTGTTGCAGAGGTTGTCTTACCCCTCAAATTTTATATCCCTTCTCTTCACATATCCCTACAAGACATCATTTATGAAGATGAATATCGATAAGAATGCCTCACACACCTTGAGTTTCTTGATAAGCATCACCTTACCATCTGTAATCATCTTTGCATCTACCAAGAGTGTATTACCTGTGCTTACAAAAAACATCTGAAATAACATGAATTTAACATTGGATACCTCATCCTAAAAGAAAACTAACATGTAAGGAATATGGAAAAAATAAAAAAGGGCAAGTTTTCTTTAAATTAGCTTGGACCCTATATCATTACCCATAAGTATGGATTATAAGCTTATCATTTGTCCTCTCTTGAAGGCAAACCAAAACTTGAGCCTCTCAACACTTCACATCTATGCCCTTTCTATGGTTAAGGAAGATATGATAAACCTTGTTATCTAACTTAAGCTCATCCCTTGTTTTATAAACTTCTTCCCCTTACACTATTACCCTATTCCTCTTGGGGACTTGTCATTACAATAGACTCATGTGATTATCCATCATAAGTTTTGGCCTAATATTAAACATGGGTACCACGACTCTACCCATGGCATGATTCTCATGGATAATTTTCATCTCTAACCTGATGGAATCCCATTATCTCTTGTTTCTCCCAAACCACTTTCCATTACCTCATAACCATATTTTGTGGTAAAAATCTTACCCCTATCAGGTCAACCTCTAAGCTTGGATAGATGGGTCCATGTCTAAAACAACACTAAAATATTCTCTATGGGATATAAAATATTATTTGGGTCCATTTTTAAAGTTAGACCACTCCTTTGAAGGATGGCTATTGAATAAAGTCAAAAACAAATAGACTGATCCCTCGAACACTAGTAGAATTTGGTAAATAAATGACTAAATGACTAAAAAAATTAGTCAAAATAACTAAAAATGTCTAAATTATACTAATTTTTTGCAACTCTACTATACATGAGTAAATAAATGAATAATTTGGTCATCAAATAAAAAAGCATTTAATCATATAAATAAAAATGACTAAATAGTTACTCATGCAAATACAAATTAGACAAAACTTTAAAAAAAATTGGTGGGAGTGTATTCATTAAATATTTCCTCATTTCATTAGTTGTTAATTATCCTAGCACTGCGGTGTTTTGGGTTATAGCAATGACTTGCATGGGTGATAAATATTGTTTAGAGAGGACCTAGAAACATTTGAAAAGGTGGGCAAGGAATTTAGAGTTTATTGCAAAGAATTTGAAGTCGATGACGCCCTTTGCAGTGAAGTCAGATTTGGGGATGCCCTCTATAATGAATTTAGAGGTAATTCAAAACCCTTATTACATTAAACACAAAATATATAGCTTTTTAATTGGTAACTTATAGTAGTTACATAGGCAACTGGGTACCAAAACAATACAGGCAGTTTAGGGTTCAGGGGACTATTTTTTCATTAGTATTAATTTAAAAGATTATTAACGATGGTTAGTTTATATTCATTCCATTCTATTAATAAAATTATTAGTATTGATGAAAAATTCATTCTGTTACAAAAAAACCCTACAGGTTTTATATTCATTCCAAAAATTTCCCCTAGGGAAGCTACAAATTCCCAAAGAGATTTCCCATGGTCTTAGTTTCCTTATTATAGGGATGAAGGAAGCTACAAGCTTCAAAGCTTTCACATTTCAAAAAATGACTTTTCATATACCCACCCCTTAATATGATCTATTACAACATATACTTTTTGACAAGTCTTAAAAAGACCACCAAATATATTTTGAATACATATTGGAAAGCATAAAAATAAGAAAAAGACAAAATAGGAGGGCATCCAAGATTTGTTGGTGCCATATTGATGCCAGCTTAATGCTCATTTCTCCTCTACATACTTGGCCTGCTTATTCTTCAATTGTCAAATACTAATTCTCCCATTCATACACTATGAAATCACTAGGCCACTTATATTCTTAGATCTGGAATAGGTTGGCTTGGTGATCTTTCCATTGTTGGTCCAACAGCACTTTGACATCAATGATGAACTTTGCATATCCAACATCCAGAGCAATTAATCTATCTAAAATGACATTGAAACTGAGAATATTTATGTTTTGATCTTTTTTCAAGAAATCAATGACTTGAGAAACTGTTTGACCATATTCACTTTTCCATGCATCAAAACCTTTGAGCTTTTTATCCTCTATCAAAATGGAAGGAATAAACTAGTGTTTGAAGGTAGAAAAAGAATTAATCTTTGCCTGTATTTTCTACCTCTCATAATTCACATATTAAAATTCATCTAGGATCATTTCACTACCTTTTCTATTGGCTTGAGTGAGGCCAGACCACCTGGATCTCTTTGTGTGACTTTGCACAAGGTTAGCAATGTATGGTGTGTAGGTTTCCATTTCTTGTATATTAGATCTAAAATAGAAAGATTGACCTTCAACTGATCAATGTCCTGAGACAAGGAAAAACAACATTCATGCACATCTCCCAACTTATCAACAACCAATTTTACTTTGTATTCTAAATTCTTCTCAAACACTTCAAGGATTTTTAATTTGGCCTCATCCTTTGTCTTCTCATTTTGCTTTTTCAAATCTTCAATTTCTTTCTCCAACTTCAACATCAATGCACTCAACTGATCAACTAGAACTGTACTATCACTAGTTATTTATGGCATAGGGTCTTGGTATGGCACAATTGTTTGGCTCTGAGAATCACCACCTTTCAACTTCTACTTTAGTTTGACATTTTCCAAATACAGCCTATTCACTTCATCATTCATCTCAATTTGAGTTTTTTTATAGTCAAGAAATCTTTGCTCCATTTTCTTGATATTAGCTTGTGTGAACATTACAAAATGCATAGTAAGGGTGGTAGTTTCAAGCACTGATGTATCCTAAAATGTTTTTTCAACAACTATTCCCCTTAACCCCTAGACTACATCAAGCAATCTTGGCTTGTTGGTGTTCTTTTGTCTAGACCATATTGCTAGAGTCTTTGTCTTTGGGTTAAACCCACAACCACTGACACCATCCTCATAATCAAACTCAAAAACCATCATGGGGTCATCATGATTTCTCACTTGGTCTAACAAAAACATTTTTTTTAATTCAAGGCCAGAGATGATTATCATATTACTCTTCAAAACCATTTGTCTAACCTCATCAAGGCTGACATTTATTTCATCAATTTTCAAATCCTTGAAAGACTATGTCACAATTTGATCATTTTGAGATTCATTACCACCCATTTTATTTATTTCCATCTTTTATTCAAATATTTTCATCTTCATTTTGAGCCAAAAATCTTTGAATTTTAGGGTATTGATGAAATCATCATCCTCGATGAACATCATAAAAGCCATAACCCTTTCATCTTCTTATAGTTTAGGTTCACCTTGTGCCTGTTCATCTATTCTTGTTTCTAGTTTGTGTGCTTCTATTTCTTGACCAACAAGGGGTTGATCAACTTCCTTTTCCTCTCCCATATGCCTCAAAATACTATCCACCTCCTTAAAGTCACCAACTTCTTCAGTCATTTCATATGGAACCAGTGGAGAAACATCATCAATCTTTTGCCTTTTGGTAGGTGGTGAACCAAGAACAATTGGATCTTACACTAATATTTCATTTGGACCAGGTTCTTAAATCACAACTCCTGTTGGCTTTTTGACAAGGATCTTGGTAGCCTTTGTAGGTTGCTTCTCAAACTTGCCATACATTTTTTCAAAATTATCAATTATCAAATCTATTCTTTTTAAAGGGTCCTCTTCAACAAAAAATCTTGAAAAATTAGGGTTTTATGTTCTTTTATCATCCTCAATCTTCTTCAAAATTTCCCATTTTCTTTTCCTATTATATACCTCTTGAAAAGTGACATAATTTTTTATCACATCCTCATCAAAATTGATTTGATGGGATATCCCCATCCTAGTAAGGATGACTTGTCTAACAAAGTTCATGTGACCCTCTAAATCACAAACCCTTTCTATCCCTGATTTCAAAGAATATTTAGCCTTCAAATAGGCTTGCAACTCCTCTAAGGTATCTGCACCAATGTACCATTCACCAAACATAATGTAATCTAGAAGAAATGTTCCCTTTTTTTTTCATCACATCTTTCTCCATCTAGAGCATCTACGACATGAATTCAAGAAAATAAATTCTATTTAGCAACACATGGTGTGGCTGAGTACACCCATATACTTTGATTATAGTATGGTCAGGCAAGAAATACCAATCAAAAAAGTTATGTTTGTCACCCTGTTCTAGCCTATGAGCAAGAGGCCTCAACATTTATCTAACCTCTTTGGTCAATCTAAGAAAAAGGCTACCAAGGGAATTCATTATTATGATTGAGAAACCATCATAGAACACAACATAGTTATTATTCTGACAATGAGTGGCCCATTTGTAACACCAACACTGTGTAGGTAATCTCTATCCCTTTTGATCAATCATGCTCAAGTCCATCCTTCTAGGTCAATTCCTTTTATTTTGATACAAAATTAAATGACACAACAAAGAATATATTTGAACTCCATAGGTGCCTTATTCTCCCTTATTTGCAAAAATCCATCATGTAATTTTTGCTCAATAAAAGATACAAAATCATACTCAGCATTAACCTTTGGGTTTTATATTCTCATGGTCATCATCATTATGCCAACTAGCATTCTATCTTGGGCATCAATTCCTAGCACTTGACACAAATAAAAATATGTCCTTTTGAAATACATAGCAAAGTCATCAACTAGAAAAGGCTCAACTGTAGTGGTTGGGATTGAAATCCTTCTATTGTTGGCCCATTTCCTCATGTACATGGGCAAATCATTAGTCTTATGTGTATTTTTTAGATTGGTATATTCTTGTTCACTCTTCTTCAAGTCAAATTTTGTGAGGGCTTGCTTGTTGATCATGAAGCAATCAATGATTGCATTTCTATCCATAGCCACTAATAGTGATCCATTTGGCAACTTGACAATTTTGGTGGATGGATGATAGTGTTGTGCCAATATACTAATTAAATACACATTAATGAATATATTTGGCACCACAATCTTAGCCAAATTCAAATTCCATGGGTTTGCAACTAGTCCCTATCCATTTTGCTTTTCACAAAAATACCAAAAAAGGTTCCATCCTGAGATAGGGACTCTAGCATCTTGATACCCCTTTGCTACATCCTTGAATAGTTTCTTATACCCTTTGTCAACTAATTTTAGAAAAATGTCCAATAGTGACTATTGAATGGGCTACTTCTTAGGAATAAGGGGCTCAATGCTCTTACTTACAGACTCAGATTTCTTAGGTGTCATAGTTTGAACTAGGGTTTTGATAGTCACTTGCTCTACCAAACCAGTTGAAAATAAATCACAAACTAAATACCAACTTTTATGAAGAGAGTGATGAGGTAGACTTACCTTATTGGAAGATGGTTTAAGTGCACACATAGATCTTGAGTTTACCATCTATAATCACCATTGAATTTGCCTGAATGATGAAATATAGATAAATTCAAATTTTTATTTTGCTACAAATCCATTAATTTTAACATTACTCTAGTTCATTCCATGAAATTGACAAATCTTAGCATTTAATTCTTTCAAACATAAACTATTGATTTGGTTCAATATAATAATTGGGTGGGTACTTCAATCATGGGCATCAATGATAACCACTACAAGGTGGTGATATAGTCATTTTAGCATTTAATACTTTACTACATCACCACAAGACCTATTTACATCTATCATGGGACCATGGGAGCTTGTAGATGGTTATACCACATCTTTCATCACTTACCGTCACCCCACAAGCCTTGATACACATCATCATGGGATGGTGGGATACATGTTACCCCTTATACCTCATACAACATTATCACCAACCTTTGATCTAACCATTATGGGACCATGGGATCCTTTGTCATCCCTTCACTATTTACCATATCACCACAAGCATTGGATTTAACTATGATGGGAGCACGAGACATACTTTATATAACTATTACTGCTAACCCGCAAGACCTTTGAACTGTTGTGGGGTTATAGTATATGTTAAAATTCTCCTAATAGGGTTCTCGAGTAGAGAATTCATTTATTACAATTTATATATACCTTCTATAGTTAAATTTTTGACCTAGAGTGTTAAGTAAAATATATGAAAAATATAAAGTGCAGACTCTAGAGAGTTAATATCTCTAACTATGTATATTAGGGTTTAGGTGAGTAATGTCCATTGACTGACCCTTTAAAATGATGGGATTGCTAATAGTAGATATGATCCATGTAATGAAAGTGATGTAAAATAGTTGTGCATATTCTATAAGTTGCCATACTTTAAGGATATAGAAATTAGGCATATTGTTGACTTTATACATATTGAGAAAAATATAGCCTATGCTATTATAGAAATTCTTTTTAGTGCTTTTAATTCTATTTCATCATGTGAAGACTTTTGACAACTAAAGATTCATCAAAAAATTTGGGTTAAAAAATGTGATGATGAAAAATATAGAAAACCTAGTGCTCTCTATGTTTGGACAAAGGAACAACGTGCAAAATTCTTATAGTCAATGTCTCAGACTCGCTTTCCCACTAGATATGTAAGTAGTAGTATTAGAAGCCAAACTGACATTAATGGCTTAAGAGGCATCAAAACCCATGACTATCATGTCATAATTAAAAAAAAAATACCTATTGTGGTAAATAGATCAAGTTTGGCAAAGGGTCCAAGATTGGCAATCATAAGGTTGGGCCTAATATTAAAGAGAATGAGTTTACTTGTATTAGATCCTTTAAACTTTGATACTTTACCACATCATTACAAGACCTATTTACATATATCATAAGACTATGGGAGCTTCTAGATGGTTAAACCACATCTTTCACCACTTACCACCACCTCGTAAGCCTTGATATAAGTCATCACAGGATGGCGGGATACATGTTACACCTTATACCTTGTACTACATTATTTCCAACCTTTGATCTAACCATTGTAGGACTATAAGATATTTTGGCATCCCTTCACTATTTATCATATCACCACAAGCATTAGATTTAACTGTGGCATGAGCATGGGACATACTTTATATAACTATTACCACTTACCGCTAGCCCACAAGACCTTCTTCAAACTACCGTAGGGTTGTGGTATGTGTTAAAATGTTCCTAATAGGGTTATCAAGTAGATAATTCATTTTTTTATATTCATATTTACCTTTTATAATTAAATTTTTGACCTAGAGTGTTAAGGAAAATATATGAAAAATATAGAGTGTGGATTCTAGAGAGTTAATATCTCTAACTATGTATACTAGGGTTTAGGTGACTAATGTCCATTGACTGACCCTTTAATAGTGATACATTATGTGATAGAATAATAAAATTGATGAGAATATGGAAATAAAAAAATATGTGTCTCATATATTATGAATGGCAAGATGGCAGGATACATGTTACACTTTATACCTCATAATGTGTTACCACCAACCTTTGATCTGACCATCATAGGACCGTGGGATCCTTTGCCATCCCTTCACTATTTACTGTATCACTACAAGCATTGGATTTAACTATGGTAGGAGTGCGAGACATACTTTATATAACTATTACCACTTACCACTATCCCATAAGACCTTTGAACTGTCATGGGGCCGTGGTAACCCATCTCTGTATACTGCAACACCACAAGTGAAGTTCCTGCATGTTGTAGGGAAGCGGTAACTATGTTTTCACTTATTTTAGTTCCCACACACCCACCAAAGATATTTGAATGTACTATGGTAAGAGATAAAAAACACATCAATGATTAAAATACAAATGTCTTTCACATGGACATGATATGGGATGCTTATGAATGAAACCTGGAATAATTGTAAAAGGAATATGGACTCTCATGATGAATTTTGGAAAAAATGCCTCAAATAAATGTGGTTTTATGGTGATGGAATGCCATGAAAAGTGAATTTTTATGGATTATCATGGCATTCCATCACCATGAGACCACATTTCTTTGAGGCATTTTTTTAACTAGTTCACTACCTTGTCTATGATATTGCTTACTATTATGCTTTGATATATTTTTTCAAAGCATCCATAGCTTGTTTGAAAGCACTTGTTTTACGCTTTTAGCCATAGCAACAAGGTAGTGAACTTTTTGATAAAATGCTTTGGTAGGCATGTATGAAAAATGTGGTAGTATAGACAATGCAGTGAACTATTTGAAAAAATGCCTCAAAGAAATGTGGTCTCATGGAATGCCATGATAAGCAAATGCAATTGGTAGCTACTCCCAATTATTAGTTATGCAATGTGAAGTAATTTCATAACTTCTTAGGTTGACTTTGTAAAAACTATATTGTAATTGAAATTTTGTCATCTATCAGCATCTAGTTATTAGTTATTCAATGTGAAGAAATGTTTTTATTTTGAAAGATGTGCAATGCAATGTAATTAGTAATTTGAATATAAAATACAAAAATCTATTTTTTACAATTCATTAATTAAACTCTCTATTTTATTTTCTCTCTATAAATTTATTGTTATGGAAATGCCTTTCAATTAAAAAAATAGTTTTTGTCTCTTAGTCTACAATTTTTTATATTTTTTTAAAAATTTGATTTTTTCTTGATATTTTCAAAAAATCTTGAACTTTTGGTTTGCCAATTTTTCAAAAAACTTGTGTTGCTATGTGTATAACATTATATATGGATCAACATAAAAGGTTGACTATGGATCAATACCATGCATTTGATGAGAGAGTAGCCGATGAGAAGCACATGGATAAATATCTATGTCCATGTAATGACTGTCTTGGTGGAAAGGTGAGAAAAAGAAATATGATTTATCAACATATGATAAGATATGTGCATAGTGGTATAATCCCTTGGGATTATAATTATTATAAAGATATGTTAGAATTGCAGAGTGTGAGAAATGAAGAGGCAATAAACATAGATGAAGTGGCACCAAACATCGATGAAGAGGAAACAATGTTAGACAAAGGGTCTAAAGTTGATAGAATGTTGAATGAGGGTTTAAATGGTGATTGGGCATATCGGAGTTGTTGCCACAATCCGGATAATGTGAGTGCAATGGAGACGTGATCACACAAGATGAACAAGTGCACACCACAAGATACTAAAGTAATTTGAAAATAAGAAGATAAATTGCACAAGATAAAAATAGAGAAAACCAAAATCTGATTATTCAACATGAAATGGCCAAAATGAAGAATACATATAGGAGAGCTAGTAAGTAACTCCTCCACAAATGGTGGTCAAAGCACCCAAGAATAGACTCCTCCACAAAAGATGGTCAAAGCACCCCAATAATAGACTCCTCCAAAAAAAGTGGTGACAAGGTGCCAAGAATAGAGAAGTAACTACCATACCCGGAATAGGAGTATCTTATGACATTCTTATGACACAAATATGACACACAATCTCCACATAAGCTAGCCTATCCCACGAATGTAAGAAAACTCCATGTATGCACAAATATATAATATTTCCTAATTAATAAATAGGAAAAAATAAAAACCTACACTAATACCCCTCCATAAGCGCAACTTAGGTGGTCAGTGTGAAAAAATAAAAAATGGGTCCCGGCAACTAGCCATGATGAGGTACCCATGTACAAATGCAATCTCCCATAAGATAGAGAAAAGGAGAAAACCCGTAGGAAAAAACCCCCCCCCCCCAAAAGAGAGACATAAAAGAAAAGAAGAGGCTAGAAGGCCCCCCCTGAAGATGATGTTGCTGCAGATGTAGACCACACCTAAAGAAGAGCTCGTAGATGAATGAACTTGCTCTCAGTGAAAGGTTTGGTGAAGATGTCTACAACCTGCTCCGAAGACTGGCAAAATATCAAGTCAATGACCTGACTATGCATGTTGTGAAAGGCAATCACACCCCCCCCCAAATATTGAGCCCATCCCAAATATGCAAGTGCACGCTCAAAAGATGTCAGACTCAACCGAAAATGCGTCTTAGAGCAATCAGTGCAAGACTTAAGCAAACAGGACGTCGGACTCAGCGGAAAATGCGTCTCGAGAAACCCAAATTTTTGGCACTTTATAAACTAGTGAATTTTTGACAAATAATAAGTCTACACTGTGGAAAATTAAATTACAAACACTTTTGCAAAAAATGGCACCCAAAACCGAGCTACTGTTTGCAAGATATTAAAGTTACAATTTTCTCGTAAACTAGTGTTTTTGCAAAAAAAAGCACTAAAATATTTTAAAAATGTCTGTTATGGGGAGAGAAAGTGGCCTTCCAACCACTCGTTGGATTCGGCACGGAATGAAGAATCCAAATGAAGTTTGTGTGAGGGGGAATTGGCCTCCTACCAACCCGTGCCTCACCCTTCGTCTTCGACAGGGGAAAATACAAGTTTTAATTGAAAAAACCCCAAATTACAAAACTTTCTAAAATCCTTAATATTCAGTCAAATTGACTGATTTTTATTTTATGAAGTCAATTTTAACTGAAAATATTAAATCAAAGACAATTTTGAAGGATGCCACGTGTCTAAGGGTGCCAAATAAGATGCCAAGTAAGGCAGGGGCGTCCAAAAATGCACAGTCCAGAATTTTGACTTAGAAAAGACAAAAAAACTAACTGCAGCCTGTTGAAAGGTGCCGTACAGTTGAAGGCTTGGCTGGAACCGCTGTTGGACAAAAGACTTCACCAAAAATGAGGCGCAATGCTGGAGCTAGACAACAAACAAAGCAAGTGGCGTCCAAAAGGGCGCAGTTCTGATTTTTTTTTTGCAAAAAACAAAAAAACAGCAAGCAGCCTGGGCGCCGTACAAATGATTGTTTGCTGCTTAGCGCCTTGCTGGAGCTGAATTTGGTGTGTGGCCACCTGAAGGAGTGCTGAAGCTAGGCGCAAAAGCTGATTTTGTTGAAGGACAGACGCTGCTGACTAGAAGAGCTGACTGTGAGGAGTGCTGACTGCTGCTCCACACAACAATGGCGTCCAAGAACACAAGCAAAACCAGCCCCTGAAGACAGTGAAGGCACCCCAATGCAAGGATCCCAAGGAAACTAACCAGAAAACGATTTTGAAAGATTTTTTTTTTTTTTATTTTAGATCAAATCTAAAAAATAAAAAAAATAAAGAGAACTCCACTCTTCTTGATTTCAAAATGAACTTCAAAGCATAACCATACACACGATTACCGTTCTTGCTCTGATACCATATCGGAGTTGTTGCCAGAATCCAGATAATGCGAGTGCAATGGAGACGTGATCACACAAGATGAACAAGTGCACACCACAAGATGCTAAAGCAATTTGAAAATAAGAAGATAAATTGTACAAGATAAAAATGGAGAAAACCAAAATCTGATTATTCAACATGAAATGGCCAAAATGAAGAATACATATAGGAGAGCTAGTAAGTAACTCCACAAATGGTGGTCAAAGCACCCCAAGAATAGACTCCTCCAAAAAAGGTGGTGACAAGGTGCCAAGAATAGAGAAGTAACTCCCATACCCAGAATAGGTGTATCTTATGACATTCTTATGACACCTTGTGACACAAATATGACACACAATCTCCACATAAGCTAGCCTATCCCACGAATGTAGGAAAACTCCATGTATGCACAAATATATAATATTCCCTAATTAATAAATAGGGAAAAATAAAAACCTACACTAATAAGGCCAAGTTGATGGAGGATGATTTAAAGCTTGTGTATGCTAATTTCAAGCTAAGTCATTTGAAATAATCCTTCAAATTCTTAACTTGCAAGTGGTGTTTAGTTGGACAAATGAGAGTGTAGATCAGTTATTGGCATTATTAAGTTCATTTTTACCACCTGACTCCACATTGCCAACAAAATGAAGTCAATGTAAAAATAAAATCACTGAGCTAGGCTTAGGGTATCAAAACATCCACACATGTGTGAATGGTTGTGTATTATTTCACAATAATCTTGCAAGTGAGAGTGAATGTCTGAAATATCATGAAGCAAGGTATAGACAAGGGTTAAACTCAACTATGGTTCCTAGCAAGGTTCTTTGCCACTTTCCAATAATCCCATGATTACTCTGAATGTATAGGTGTAGAGACATTGTTGAACTTATGCAATGGCATGCCCAAAATAAGAGCAGTGGATGGAATTTGATAATAAATGGCTTAATTTTTCTCAAGATATTTTTAATATAAGGTTGGGTTTGGCTCTAGATGGGGTGAACCCATTCTCAAATAAAAGTATTAAATGGTCAACTTGGCTAGTGTTTTTAATAAATTATAACTTGCCTCCATGGTTAGCAACTAAACCATTTTTCTTAATGTTATCATTAATTATATCAGGAAAGAAAAGTGTGACTTCAGACACAATATATGCTTATCTAGAGCCATTATATGATGATCTAATGGAATTATGGAAATGAATTTAAGCAATTCAATCTTTAAGGGATGGTCATTCAATAAAACTCACTTTAAGAGCTTCCTTATTATTTATGATTCATGATCTTCCTACATATGGCACATTGTCTAGTCTCAGTTTTCATGGATATCATGGATGTCCAGCTTGCAACTTTAAGGATTTTTTGAGTCACTCAAGAAGTTTGTGTAAGTGTATTTATTGTGGACATCATAGTTACCTTAAAATGGATCATCCATATCGTCGATAAAAAACACATTTCAATGCTCAAGAAGAGAATCATGAAGCACCATTACTAATAACGAGTGATTACATTATTGAGAATGGATAAAAAAGAATGTTATTTATTGAAAATGATGGGATTAATAGTAGAATATATGATCCATGTAATGAAAGTGATGTAAAATTATTATTCATATTCTATAAGTTGTCATACTTTAAGGATATAACCGTTAGGCATGTTGAGAAAAATATAGCATATGTTATTATAGAAACTCTTTTTGGTGATTTTGATACTATTTCATCATGTGAAGACTTTCCATAACTAAAGATTCATCAAAATCTTTGGGTTGAAAAATGTGATGATGAAAAATATAGAAAACCTAGTGCTCCTTATGTTTGGATAAAGGAACAACATGCACAATTCTTACAATTGATGTCTCAAACTCACTTTCCCACTGGATATGTAAGTAGTAGTATTATAAGCCAAACTAACATTAATGGCTTAAGAGGCCTCAAGACCCATGACTATCATGTCATAATCAAGAATATTTTACCTATTGTGGTAAATATATCAAGTTTGGCAAAGAGGCCAAGATTGGCAATTATAAGGTTGGGCCTAATATTAAAGAAAATGAGTTTACATGTATTAGATCCTTCAAAATTTAATAGTTTGAGGGAGGAGGTTGTTGAAGTCCTTTGTCTATTGGAATAGGAATTTCCACCAACAATATTTAATATTTATATGCATCTTTTAATACATCTACAATATGATCTAGAACATTGTGGCCCAGTAAGAATGAGATGGATGTATCTTCTATAATGATATATGAAGGTTTTGAAAAAACTTGTTCATACTAGGGAAAAACTGGAATGCAGCATGTCTAAGGGATATTCAATGCAAGAGGCCATGAGATTTTGCATAGAATATATGAAAGATTTTTAAAATGTCAATCAACTTGTATAGAATGATGATGAAGATGAGAGAGTTACAGGTGAAGTATTAGAAGGCAATGGATATCACTTCAAGCTATCACATCAAGAAAGAAGTGCGATACATGCTTATATTCTTCAAAACACATATTCATTCGATAAGTGGCATAGGTAAAAAAAATTACACAATAATTTATTTACTCAATTATATTTACATAATTATATTATTAATCTTACTATTTATACGTTAATATCTTATGTATAAAATATGAAGAAGAGAATCAAGCTTGGATGCGACATCGACCTCAAAAGCACAGATGTCATGATTTGATTAGAGGTTATTTTTTTCCAAAAAATTAAGAATGGATTACTAATGCAGTCTATGATTCAAAAGAAGAAGTTCAAGATATAACAATGAAGTAAAGTGAGATTTCACAATCTTCAAATTTATGGGCTATGCATTTTAGTGGAATATAAGCCTATGGTAGTCATTTAAGAGTGGAAGAAAAATATAAAGGAAAGACAAATTGTGATTGTGTTGTTAGTGCTGAATTTATTCACAAAAATGAGAACAAATTTTATCTTAGCTCCATCCAAGAATTATTCAAGTGGATTTTGGTGAAAATAGTCCTATATTATTAAAATGTAAGTGGATTTGACCATCTAAAGTATAATTTGATGAGTATGGATTTATACGCACAAATACAAGATAATTTTTATCAGAGACAGATGAGCTATATGTTTCCCCTCTTCAAATGAACCAATCATTTCTAATTGATGATGTAAGATGCCCAAGATGGTTGTATATCATTCAAAAAGAGCTCGTTCTTAAAAAAATTCATGGAAGTTGTCGATATAATGCCTGATGGGTAATATGTTAATTTACAAGAAACATTCAAAGAAGTGGATGAAGATGATGATGAAGTGTTTGAAGAAGAAATTTTGATTACCAATGAAGATATTGGGAGAGAGAATGTATTACATGTCATAGATGAGGATGAGGAAGAAAATCAAGTAGATGCAAATAGGAGTGATCAAGATTCATAAGTGTCAATATCCAGTTGAAACAAGGGATAGTCATATTGATAGTCTGATACCTATAATTGTAAACATCTTTTTGGTTTTTGAATACAAATTCTTTTTAATCTATAAATTGAATTATTTTTTAATTTTCCATTTATATTTATCAGTGGATTGAAAAGTCAACATTTATCAACTTATGAATTGAATAAATTTTTACTGATTCAAGTTGTTGATTTATACATTATTATTTATTTGAACTTCAAGAAATGAGGAAAGGACTATAAGACACAAATTAGTTGATGATAGTGATCATAATGCTGAAATTTCATTGATAGATTATGAGTGTTTTTTTAGAGAAAAAGTGGCCAAGAATAATCAATATTTATCATGTTTTGGTTTGACAAACAGGAAAGTTATAAATCCACTAAGTAGTATATTATTTGTTTAATAGTGTTTAATGAAATTTTATAGGCAAG
Source organism: Torreya grandis (assembly GCA_037957365.1). NCBI lineage: Eukaryota > Viridiplantae > Streptophyta > Pinopsida > Cupressales > Taxaceae > Torreya > Torreya grandis. The sequence goes on along the minus strand of JARHVA010002256.1, from coordinate 657,424 downwards.
AGCTTTATGTATATAAGACATAATATGATTTTTTTTTGTTTTATAGGAAATAAAAAGAGTGAAAAAAAATGTAGAGAAAATACAAAAGGAAAGAGTAAAGAACCATCTCATAGAAGCCAACTCATTTGTGATTCAACAAATGTAGTTGGTGAAAAAAATAGTTGTGATGATGTACAGATTGATATAATATATGGTGATGTATAGCCTAATATAACACATGGTGATGTGTAGCCTAATGTAACATATGGTGATGTGTATCCTGATATAGCACATGGTGATGTGCAACATCGTGATGATCTCTTAGCACAAATTCGAAGAGAGATTATTGAGAAAAAATAGAAAAAAGGAACAACAGGTCTATAGATGATTTATTCAACATTAAAGGATGTGTTTGAAGTGAAATATATGGAGATCAATACTGATCTACCTACTCATGCCACACTTCATATGGCCAAGGAGCATGAAGTTCTGATTAATGAAAGTCATGAAGAGAGACCGCTTGCATATGTTGTGCCTCAAAGTGCACATGTTGTATCTAGAACTTTTGATGGAATTAGTAGATCAGCCATAAATAATGGTAGTGGTTTAATAGAAGATGCATCTATGTTTTTGAAAAGACAAATATTGAGTCAAGATTTGTATAGATCTATAAATATGAATGCAAAATCAAGAAAATTAGAAGGCAAGAAGCCATTATTGGTTGAGGTATCGAGTGATGGTGAGCCCATTGGGCCAAATACTGCAAAGTGGGCCTCTAATTTGGGTGTAAGATGTAGGGCCCATTTGGATATTTTCAAATCAAGTTTTATAAATCAAGATCCATAAACTATGGAAAATGTTATACAAAAAATGGAAAATATTTTCGAGATAATGGTGGACAATTCTCTAGAAAATATTACGAGTAAAAGATGAGAATTTTGATGAACAATTTTGGATACAATTGTAGAAAAACAATCATGGAGGGAAAAGAGAGGTTAGACTCCACTCTATCTCCGAAAAAATGGGAGGTAATGAAAGAAGTTATGCATTCTGAAGAATATTTGGCAAAGAGTAACAGAGGCAAGAGATCAAAAGATAATGTGAGGGTTGGATATACATTTGGCTGAGGTAGGTTGCAGGCCAAAATGGACAAATTTGTAGTAAGTGTATCACTTTTTGGTTCAATTTACATTGTTTTATTTATTTTGATTTTTTATTGAACTAACTACATCTTGAAATTGACATTGTATTTTAGGTGGAAAATAGTAATAGAGAAGTAGGTGCAGAAGATGTTGTCAATTATATGGTAGCACTATATCAACCTAATAAATCTAAGAGTGGGATGAAGTGGAAATCTAGTTCATCAATAGAGATTTCATAGACATATATTAAATGCCCAGTAGGAGCCACTCTAGATCGTGTCAACTTAGATAAAAGGTACCAATAGATAATGAGTTGCATAGTCGATCTCGCTCAGTAAGTTTTGCAGTTGGTTGCCTCAGTTAACCCTATAATTTATGCATGGAATGAGTATAAATCCATAGATTCAGCTGAGGTAAGAGGATCTATTGATCTCATTTTTTCTTGTTTGGAATTTTTGTATACAAATGCCTCTTAATATGTAGATTATTGAAATTTTATTGTAGGAGAATCTAACCCAGTTTCTTTATTATTGTAGTGATCTAGAAAATGTTCTTTTGGACAAATTTATAGCTTGCATTCTTTACTTGACTATTGAATGCTTTGTATATTTTTTTTCCTGATGGTTAAACCACATGCAAAGCAATTTTATCAAAGTAGTAGGAAAATAAAAATGCCTTCATGATGTCAATAGAGTTTTTGATATTGATAGTGATCATGACGAACTGGATAAGAATGTGTAGCACAATCATCATAGTTGTGTTCAATTAGTTGAGGTAATATAATAGTTATCAGTTATCTGTCCCAATGTTTTGTCATTCTTCATGCTTAAAATGTTTTATATCTCAATATAATATGGATTTTCTTTTGTTTTTGTAGAAATTTATTGATAAAATCCAAGAAGGGGATAAAGTCTAGGTGTTGGATGCTTTTGATGGTGCTGATGTGGGCATTGGGTAGATTCACTCACTATTTATTGTATATAGAGTCAAATTGAAAGGAACGGGAGATGAAAATATAAATATTTTAAAGGTCACAAGTAACATACCCCTTGATTATGAAGAGAAAATAGATGGAGTTGTCTATCTGAAAGAGAAAGAAGGGACCTTCACACGGTGGCCACTAAAATATTTGAAAGAAATGACATAGTTGATGTTTATCATGTACTAGCTATTAGACAGCTTGGCCCACTACTTTATGCAATAGTTTGAATGTGTTCAAGTTCAGGGATATTCTTAATTTTTTTTGTCTATTTTAGAGTTTTATAAGCAAAAAAAAGCATTGTAACTCAGTTTTTTCAGTCACAACACTAAGAAACACACTTTGTACTAACACCTTTTCCAAAGCAAAGACACATATTTTTGTCTTGTATTTGTTGTAGGAACACCTTTTCTCAATAAAATTTTAGAATTTTACCTTCTTAATAGATATTTCATTATGTGCAAATAAATGATTGATTATGATTTTTTGTGTTTTATGTCATATGTTTTGAAGTCTCATCATTATGTCATATGTTTCGTGGCACCTATATCTAATACCCAAACATTTATTAATTCATCCTGAGTTTTAAATTAGAGTAAGTTATATTCCCTAATGTTGTAAATGTTGATTCATGAGAAATATTCATGGATTTATCATAGTCATGCTCTACATTATATTGAGAAAAATAATATTTATGCATTTTATGTGGTCTATGAGTAAAATTAAGGATCACTTCCACACAACATGGGCCATTTAAAAGTCTCATGGCCACATGAATCTAGGACTATTATTCATGTTGTAATTAGAGGTGACATAATTAGTTTTTAGCATAATTAGATATACTTTTCTTGTGCCTTATATTAAGGTAATCTTATTACTTAATTGGAGGTGACTTAATCAATTCTTGGTTAAAACCTTATTGAAATCAAACTATGAAAATCTATTGGAAGTAAACACACATTATATAAATAAATTGCTGGAAATAAACACACTTTGAAGAAATGAATTTGCTAGAAATAAACACACTTTGAAAAAATAAAATAGATTGTTGAAAATGAACAAACCTTACAGAATTAAACACATAATTTAGAATGCTTGGAAAATGATTGCAAAGAAATGAGAACTTAATCTAGAACACCTGCAGGGACAAATCTACAAAAAATTTTACTTAAGGAATTGAAAGCATTTATAAATTTTACAGATCTACCTATTTTCTTTTGAAATAAAATATAAATACCAACAAAAATGAAGATCCTAGTTTTTGGATGAGTGGGCCCCTGCTTCACCTAGAAACAGGATTAAACAATCTTAATTCTCTCTCAAAATAGAAATGACTATTTTATTGATAAAATGTTCTGCATTAAAAAAATGTACTAGATATATATATCAATCTATATCTATCCTTATTCCTCTATTCTTCAATTAATACCCCCATTCTTATATTCTTCAGTTTTGTATATATATTCTTCTTCTTGTAGTGCATTGATGGTCGTAACTATTTCATGGATATGATGGAACTGAATCGTGCCTAGAATAGATGCTTCATGGATATGATGGAACTGAATTGTTCCTAGAATAGATGATGAATTAAGACATGGTTGGATGTACAGTTGTATGATAAGTGTCTTAGATCTGCAAGTATGGAAATAAGAAGTCTATTCTTTGATTAATAGGATCATTGATGTTAAGCACAGAATATACTGAGAGGGGGGGTGAATCAGTATATTATATATCTTATAAATTTTTTCTTTAACCAAATTCCACTTAATCAAACATTCAAGATATGTAATAAAAATCAAACAATAAACAACACACAAGACAGAGAGAGACACTAGATATAACATGGAAACCCAATGTGAGAAAAACCACATAGAATCAATCTCAAATATATTCATGAGAACAACCCCACAGGAGCACCATACCCCTTTTCCAAGTACAAACCTCAGCTACAATTTGTGAGCACCAACCCATAGGAGCTTCAAACCCCTTTGTCGAGCACCAACCCAGCACCTATTCGTGAGCACCAACCCATAGGAGCACCAACCCCTTTGCCGAGCACCAACCCAACAACAATTTGTGAGCACCAACCCACAGGAGCACCAACCCCTTTGCCAAGCACCAACTCAACAACAATTCCTGAGCACCAACTCATAGGAGCACTAACCCCTTTGTGTATACCACACACCTATCTCTCAATGTTGCTATCTCAAAAAATGATAGATCAATACAACATCTCCTTTCTCTCTCTCACCTTTTCTCTTCTAAGCTAGATATAACAAATACAAATCATATTCATCTCTCAAAATTGCTCTTCTAAGCTAGATATCACAATATCAAATCAACCTCTCACTACCATATTACAAATGGCTACTCAAGCCTTTATTTATAGCTTTCCAAATGACCTTTGGCCTTCCCCCTTTGTGACCTTTCAATCCTCATGAAAAATGGCACCAATCTTGGATGATCCTTCATATCCAAGCATTTGAAAAGTCATGTGGTGACCCTTCATGACCAAAAACGTCTTTCCCACTTTTGTCCTTATCTTTGGTGACTTTTCGTATTCCTTAAAGTGTCCCTTCATGAAAAATTTGCCCTTTACTCTTTTGTCTTCACTTGGTAACTCTTGGTATTCCCCAAGATGACTCTTCATGGGAAAATGCATCTGATCCTTCTTTTGTCTTTATCTCGTGACTCTTCGACTTCTCCATGGGCCCTTATTTTATCTCATATGCAACCAAAAATATATTCATTAATATTAAATAAATATTAACTCATATTAGCCAAGATATATATATTACCAACAACATTATATGCAATGGGGCCTTTATCACCAATAATACTAAACATTTGACATCAATGACAATACTTACAACAATCTTTCCCTTTCTCATTGATGGCAACCTCAATCTTGAAACTGCCACATCTTGTCACCTGCACATACCGTCATCTGAAAACATACAGTAACTCCCCCTTACTGTAGCAACATGTACCTATTCCCTGTACCTATTTTTTGCACTTGTACCTGTACCTATTATTCTCCCCCTTTGACATCAATGGCAAAGGGCCTACCTGGAGCTAACACTTAGCTCCCCCTCACTTGATGTTGAACATCAATGGCATGAAGTAATAGAAATTACTCCCAACTCCTCTCGCCGATCTTTGAATGTATCCTTTGATCGTGCCTTTGAGAAGATATCTGACAAAACATATACATTGTTCCCTGTCTTTTGAGCATCTGCAATCAACTCATTTGAATCTTTTCTTCTAATCTCACAACCTTCAGCATGAAATCTTAATGTGTATCCTTGATCACAAATTTGACTAACACTCAATAGATTATGCTTAAGACATTTTACATACAAAACATTTTAGTCTTAGTTCTACCATAATCCAAACTCAAAGTACCTTTTCTAGCTATCTTGGTAGTGGTTTTATCTCTGAATCTCACTGTACCACAATTTATCTTCTTTAGAGAAATGAACTTACTTTTATCACCTGTCATATGCCTTGAACATCTACTATCAATTAACCATGGCTGATCTTAACCTCCCACATGCAGAGCTGTCTGCACCATCATAGAATCTTCATGTTGTTTCTTCTACCATGAACATGTCTAAACCTTCTCCCTGATGAATGGAGCTTTGAAACTTTGATTCTTCTTGACTGACTCGAACACACTTTTGCAATACCGAGCTATGTGTATGAAGTTGTTACACTTGTAGCACACTATGGTCTCTTCATTAAATCTTGATAGAGGAGCAAAATAGTTGTGGCTTCTGCTTGACTCTACTTGACTTTCCTTCTTTCTGAAACTATTAGCTCTTTTTCTACATTCTACTTTTTTGTGACCATATCCATTACAATAAAAATAATAGCCATAAAAATAAGACCTATCTGTATATCTCTGACCTGATTGCCTTTTGTAACTTTGTTCCTTCCAACCTTCTCTATTTAGAATGTCCTCTGTATTCTTCACTTCTCCCTTTTTTGTTTCCTCTTGTGTAAGAGCTTCAGCATAGCTCTTTTTCTTTTCAAAACCAATCCCTATCTTATCTGAATATGCCTTTTGACTTTCCAATATCTTATTTAGCATGTTAGTGTTATCCTCAAATTTTGAATCACTAACTACTTTATCATTGACTGCTTTCTGAATATCTTCTTTTAAAGAGGCAATTTCAATAACATACCTTTCACAATCTTTTCTTGCTATTTCCAACTATGCTTTGAGATCTTCTTCATTCTTCTTGGCTTCTTCAAAGTGTGCTTATAGATCTTCAATCATTTCCTTTGACTCTTGTTTATTTTTCTCGATCTGGCGCTTTAACCTTCGATTCTTCTTCTGAACAGCTTCTAACTCTTCTAGGGCACAATTGAGTTCTCCTTCCATATCTACTTCAGCTTCCTCCTCTTCTTCCTCTTGATCATCATCATGTATGACCATGAATAGAATCTCTTCTTCTGAATCACTGACTCCACTATCTTCACCTGGGCTAGGATCTTTAGAATACAGTCTCTTCTTCTCGAATCCCTTCTTAGATTTGCCTTTGAAATTCTTCTTGTATATAGGCTTTTCTTCTTCATCATCTTTAACCTTATCTGGGCATCTAGCTGAAAAATGTCCAATATTTTCATAATTAAAACATTTAAAAGGTAATTTTCCTTGATATTTACCTGTTCCTCTTTTTGGCCTACGAATGAAAAGTGTTTCATTGTCATCTTCATCATCACTAGAACTATCACTTGATTCTTGAATCTTAGCTTTCTCTTTCTTTGATGTCTTGAAAGTCGCTTCTCTCTTTGAGGGTTTATCTTATTCTATCTGCATCTCATATGCCGTGAGAATACCATGAAGCTCATCCATATTTAGCTTCGCTAAATTCTTCATCTCCTCGATTGTTGAAACCTTTGCATCATATCTCATTGGTAGAGATCTCAAAACCTTTTGCACCACCGTTGACTCTTCTAATGTTTCTCCAAGACCTTGAATCTGATTTACTATCTGATTAACTTGTAAGAGATAAATTGCTATATCTTCTTCTTCTTCTTCCATCTTCAAACTTTCAAACTACCTTCTAAAGTATGCAACTTAGCTTGCTGAACCTTTCCATCACGTTTGTAAATATTCTCAAGTTTTACCCAAGTTTCATGAGTAGATTTACATTGCATAGCTTTAACAAATTCAGATTCACATAAACCATATAAAATAGCATTTAAAGCTTTAGCATTACATTCACTTGCCTTCTTTTTTACTAGAGTAATTGTAGATGTATGTGGCTCTTCATATTCCTCCACCACTGATTTCCATATGTTGAATCCAAGGGCCATCAAATAAACCTTCATTCTCATGCTCCAAAAAGCATAATTCATCCCATCAAACAAGGGTGCCTTATTTGTAGAAAATCCTTCCTGTGACCCAGCGATCGTGCTTTCCCGATCTACCTTCAAGCTGTAAAACTTTTCAAAAAGGAACTTGCTCTGATACCAATTATTAAGCATAGAATATACTAAGAGGGGGGGTGAATCAATATACTATATATCTTATAAATCTTTTCTTTAACCAAATTCCACTTAATCAAACATTCAAGATATGAAATAAAACTCAAACAATAAACATCACACAAGACAGAGAGAGACACCAAATATAACGTGAAAACCCAATGTGGGAAAAAACATGGAGATTCAATCTCAAATATATTCATGATAAAAACCCCATAGGAGCACCATACCCCTTTGCCAAGTCTAACCATGAAAGTTTCAGATCTTATCTATAGGAGTTTCAGAACTAATTCTGATAATTATGGAACTAAATATAGAGTTCTAGAACTAAGTCCAAAAAATTTAGAACTAAATTCTAAAGTTCCAAAACTAAGTTTGAAAGTTTCCGGACTAAGTGACAGAACTTGTAATAGCGTGGTGGAGTTATGGAACTAAGCGTATTAATTCCAATGCTTCCAAAAACATGCAATCTGCTTCATATTTGTTCTTCAGCCTGATGATGACCTATTTTATTAAAAAACTTGAATTTCCAAAACACTTTGTTAGGAATTACAAAGCTTTTAAATATTAGAATCACAATCAATGAAAGATGGAAAATTACATCCTAACTCATATTAGATCAAATAAAAGTCATAAAATGCAGTCAAACTTAATAAAAAGAGAGTAAGATGAGGTCATTTATTGTGCATTTAATGGGCATATCCTGGCCTCATCATTTTCCCCATACTTGTTTGTAAGTCCCTTTACAAACTTTACTCTTCAAATTCAGGATTGTATATTCTACATTCCATTTGATTGCTTAAATCAAATGGCTGAAACTGAATATTCCAATGCTTTGATTCAGAGGTACTATACCCTGATCCTACTTCTACTTTTCTCTTCCATTCCTCAAAATGTGGGATCTTGAGGTTCTCTATTTTTCCAAGGAGATATGGGGGTGAGAAGTAGAGGTGGCCTTGTTCGCATTCCTATCCATATGCACCTGTGAGCTTCATTGCTCTGAGGAATTATTGTGCATAATTTTTTTTCCCTTTCTAGACTCCAAATCAAATTTGAAGGGGATATTATCTCCCTTATTTTCAATGCCATCAAGAGAAATTCCCATCTTTTCAAACATGTATCATAAATATTATCAGAATTTTACTTTTCATAAGAGATGAAGGCATTAATGCTTTTCTATAAATTTGCAAGATAAGGTTCCTTGAACCTTATATCAAATTCATGGGTTCTGAAATGTGCAGCAAAGGTGGATGGGTTGCCATAATGAATTCTCATATAGATACCAGATGAACTAGCCTTTAGCAGATGCTCTAACTCCCTCTCTTTCCATATAATCTGATTTTAAAGAATAAAAACAAATGCATTAAGCTAGCTTTCTCCTACATACAAATTGATCATAAAACCTAAATTCTTTTCTAGCATGAAATTGCAGAGGTAAAATTCACAGAGAAGATTTTTCTGTTTTGCATTGGCTAAGGAATAGGCTGCTGAGAAATTAGCTTCATCTTTTATTTCATGTGGAATGCCACATGCTATCCTTTCCAACTACCAGCAAATGAATTGTTCCTCTAAAAACATAATATATGTAGGAGAAGGTCTTCTACATGCAAGTAGTTTCTCACACATCATGCAAACCATTTGTATTTTCACAATATATTTATATTTATCTTTTTCCTCATAAAATTTTTCTTCCCATTCCTTCATTTCTTTCTTTTTTTCCTCCATTTTGTTTGTCAAATATTTATTGGATGTCTTGACTACACTAAGTTCTCTGCATGTATCATCCCATAACTGCTTGAGTGAGTGGTAGATAAGTCAATTTAGTCTGTACAGAGATTGTTGACATAGCAGTCTGTCTCCTAAAAATTTTAAATTCTTCCTCTTTCTCCATCAGCTACCTTTTAATTTTTGCTAATTCCTCAGTCTTGGCTATGAACTGGTTTGTTAATTTTTTAAGGAGCATTTCTCTCTGTTCTAATTTAAGTTTGAAGAAATCCAATTCTTCATCCTTTTCCTTGATAATGAGCTCTACTCTAGACAAAAATAGAGCCTATTTAACCTGCTAATTTTTTTCTTTTTCTAAAATATCTTGGAGACTTAAGCATTCTTCTTCCACCAGAGGGGATTTCTCTTTCTTTTTCCAAGATGCCTATTCATCTTCTGCATGTGATGGTGCTGGTGACTCACCCATTTCATGGAAAACTTGTTCCTTAAAAATTTCATCTTCTTTTTCTTTTTTTGTTCGGCTTGGTCCAGGAGGAGTCATGGCTATGTTGCCCAAAATATTAGCTACTTCAATTTTTAGTCCTTCTTGTTCTTTCATCTCTTATAAAAAATTTTAAGACCTTTTATGACTTTTTCTTCTTTAAGGAGCCTCTAAATGTGTAGAAATAAATCTCCTCTTAGAGCATCTTCTAATTTTCACCTCTTACTCAGGCCTAGGTGAACCATCAATGTTAGAGACAAGTATTAGCTCTTCTATAGATTCTGTAGAAGAAATAATTTCTTGAGAAGGCACAGTAGCATCGATTGTTTTAGCTCTTCTTTCAGATCTTCTTCTTTTTGGTGTTTCCTCTCCTCCTATTTTTTTCATTTCCTCAGCAGTGATATCAATTTCAAAATGAATTGAAGGGATAGGAGTTGTTATTACTCTTTTGAAAATACTAGGGTTTTGCCTAAACTTGCCAAGAAATGTTTCTCACATTTCTTCTCCATTTTTCTTTGAAAGGAAATGGTGTTGGCATACTTAATGCATTAACCCATGATGTCTAATTGTTCCTACACCCCAAGAATACCTCTGGGACATTGTATGGATGGAGTTAAAAAGAAACCCTGGAAGGTTTACTATCGATTCTAGTTTTTTTGCTCCATATCTAAGGTATATAAATATTTTCAGGACTTCTCTTCTTACTGACCCAAATTACCCATCATAGGTTAAATACTTAACTATCCAAAATGCTACTCTATCAAAGGGTTTGGGCAAGCTAGCCCTTTTGACTCCTTTGATAATTTTTTTGTGTTGTAAATATACTGGGGTTTGGCTTCCCCCTCTTTCAGTAGGGTTTCAACCAAGTCTTTTAATGTCCCTTTGACAGGGTTTGGGACATGCACCATTGGTACTCCAGATATCTCACTTATTACATTCACAGAAAATGGAATGAAAACCTTTTAAATCTTTGTCCTTATTTTCTCTAAATTGATAACAAATTCTCTTACCAATTCATCATTATATTTGGGGAATTTCCTCAAAAATTCTAGTCATCCTGCCTATTAAAAGATAGTTACCACTTCATCTACAAGCAGCTGGGTATCATCCTCTGGCTCTAACTTCTTTTTAATCCCCATGATTTGTTCTTCTTTAATCTTACACAGGTTAGCTGAAGAACCCTTCTCTTAGTGATAGAAGTGGTGAATTTGACTACAAAACTACTTTACTTAGCTATGGAACCGATGAATTTAATTCATTGTATCTCTCTTGAATTTTTTTTGTAGCTAGTTTTTACTTTGTCGATTCAATAATAATAATGAATTTTTATAACTATGCCACCAATTTATTCCATCAATATCCTTCTCATGATTTCTCATTTTTAATAATGATGTACAATAGATAGCTCATCATACTAATATTTTAAATCAAGTCTAATCACACATGCAAACTTTCAATTTAACCTTTAACAAGTTAAAAACATAATTACCATCCTTAATGATGTAATCCCTCCATCGTGATGACTCATCATTCGTAAATAAAGTGAAACAAAAAGGAAAATAGTTAGAAAATAGTTTAGAATTCCAAAGATGTTTTTATTTTGAATTAGCCCCTTTTTGAGAAGATCAACCGCCATCACAGGTTTTCAATTGATCTTTGAGAGATTTTTTTTTTTTTTTCAAAAGAGAATGCCATTTACTAGTTTTCATTCTCTTCCCTTTATTCTGGATCTATTCATCTAATTATTTGATCATTTTGAAAGAACTAGGTTCTTCCATATGATTAAATTTTTTGTCTGCTTCAATCTGCTTCAAGAATTCATCCTTGGTAGGAGGCTTCCTATAAAGTTTTAACATGTGTCCATTGACCAAGAGTATTCTTCTACTGCCATCAATGGGAAGTAAATGGAGAGAACCATTATCAAATATCTTCTCAATTTGATAAGGTCCCAACCATCTAGTTCTCAATTTACCTTTGAATTATTGGTACTTAGAATCAAATAGCAATGCCCAGTCTCGTACTTTGAATTGTCTTTCCTTGATATGTGAATCATGCCATTACTTCCTTTGATCTTGGATTATCTCTATCTGGTGAAGTGATTCCATTCTCAATTCATCCAACTCATTGAGCTGAAGGATTCTCTCCTTTTGAGCTACATCCAATTCAATTCCCACCTTAGCTATTGTCCTCAATGTCTATAGTTTAAACTCAATAGGTAATAATGGATTTTACCCATAGACTAACTCATATGGTGAAAACCCTGTTGTGGTTTTCCAAGTTGTATTTTAAGCCCAAATAGCTTCAAGTAGTCTTTTTACCCAATCTCTTCTTCCTGCTTGAACTGTTTTAGTGAGGATGTTTTCCAATTCTCTATTTGTTACTTCAACTTTTCTATTTGCTTGTGGGTGATAGGAAGATGACTTCCTATGATTGATTTGATAATACATTGTGAAAGCCTGGATCATATTAGACATAAATTGTGGTCCCTAGTCTAAAACTAAGCTTCTTGGTGCTCCAAACTTTACCATAATCTTTTGCCAAAGGAAATTAGCAACTACTTCTTTAGTGGCATTTGTTAAAGCCTACACTTCTGTCCACTTTGTCACATAATTATTACACACAATAATGTGATCTTTTCCTTATAAAGGAGGATTAAAGGGTCCAACAAAATCCAATCCCCATCTCTCAAATGGTTCAATCACTACTTGAGGTTACAAAGGCATTTCATTAGTAAAGGTTGGTTGTCTCATCCTTTGACAAGGATCACACCACCTGATATATCTCTTCACATATTTGTACAGAGATGGCCAATAGTAACTAGTGCCAAGTATCTTGTGAGCTATTTTTTTCACTAAATAGTGTCCTCCACTTAGTTCATCATGACATGCCTAGAGGATGCCAAATATTTCATCTTCTCTTACACACCTGTGTAAAACCAAATCAAGACCACATTTAAATAGCATTCCATTTAACCATTTGAATTATGCACTAGTTTTGATTAACTTCTTTATTTGTTTTTTAGTGAAAGGAGGAAACTTCCCTATTGCAAGATAATTTGCCATCTCAGCAAACCATGGTATATCAGCTAAAATAACAAATAATTGTTCATCTGGAAAGTTGTCTTTAACTGGATCCTGCTCCCTTGTACTGGTCAGTCTTGACAAGAAATTAGCTATCATATTAGATTTACCTAGATTATCCATAATGCTAATATCAAATTCTTATAGAAGTAATAACTATATAATTATTCTACCTCCAACCATTGGTTTAATCATTAAATATTTAATTACTGAGTGATCTGTATGTACAAATATTTTGTACCCTGTAATGTAATGTCTAAATTTATTAATTGCATAGATCACAGCCAGAAATTCTTTTTCAGTGGTAGTGTAATTTCTTTTAGTAGGAGTCATATTTTTACTAAAATAGTAAATAGCATACATTTTTCCTTCTTCATCTTTATGTCCCAAAACTGCACCAATTGAGTTATTTGAGGCATCAGTTTGGATGTGAAAAGGTTTCTCCCAATTAGGTCCTCTCAATATTGGGGCAATTACTAATTTCTCTTTAATTTCTTCAAAAGCATGTTGACACTTTTCATCCCAAATAAATTCATAGTCCTTGGTAAGCAACTTAAACATGGGGGCAAAATTTTACTAAAATCCTTGATAAAGCACTTATAGTATCCATCATTCCCTAAAAATGACTTGATATCTATGGAGATTTGAGGAATAGGCAAGTCTAAAATAATCTTGATTTTGTTTTGGTCAACCTGAATTCCTCTTTTTGAAATATGGTGTCCTAATACAATCCCTTCATCAACCATCATCAAACATTTCTCATGACTAAGGGACAAGTGATGTATTTCATATCTTGTTAATACTCTATCCAAATTTTTCAAGGCATCATCAAATGTATCTCCATACATAGTAAATTCATCCATGTATACCTCTACACAGTTATTTGTTAGGTCTACAAAAATTGCTAATACAACTCTTTGAAAGGTTGTTGGAGCATTACATAGTCCAAATGGCAATACCCTGTAAGCAAAGGTACCCCATGGATAAGTAAATGTAGTTTTTCCCTGTTCCTTAGCAGTAACTCTGATTTGATTGTATCCACTAAAACCATCCAAGAAGGAAAAGTACTATTTACCTGAAAGGTTCTCTAAGACTTGATCTATGAATGGTAAGGGAAAATAATCTCTTAGAATGGCTTTGTTCAGTTCCCTATAGTCAACACAAATTCTCCATTTTTCATTTTTTTTATGGATAATTACAAGAGGAGACACCCACTGGCTATCTGAGATAGGGTAGATAAAACCTACTTGTAATATTTTTTCAATTTCTTATTTGACTATATCCCTTAAGGCTGGATTAATCCTTCTCTGAGGTTGCCTAATTGGTCTAATGTTTTCAATATAAATGTGATGGGTGCACATACTTGGATGAATTCCTTTCATGTCTTTATACTCCCAAGCTAAAGCTTTAGTATGATCTTTCATAACATTAAATAGTTTGGCTTCTTCATCATTTTTTAACCAGCTATTAATATTCAAAATTTTACTTGGTTAAATCTCAACATGTTTAGTTCCAGTATATGATGAACTAATTTGTTGAAAGGGTTCCCTTAAGGTGTTTAGTGGACATGCATGTGGTAAAAACATATGATATATAGCAACATCTCCAAAATTTCTTTGAGATAGAATGCTAGACAAATGACAGTAGGAAGAGTTAAGATACTTATCTTGTTGTAGGTCGAATTCCTCATTACTACTATTTTCTAGAAATTCTTCATCATTTCCTGATATCTATAAATCTGAAGCTATAGATCCTTCCTCTCCCCAAGAGAAATATCGTTCCTCTAGAGTGAAATTATCTTCATTTGCAGGGAATTGTTGTTGGTGTGGTTCTGGAACTAACTGTGATATTTCTAGAACAAATTCTGTAGGTTTTAGAACTAAGCCCGACTACTCCAATGATAATTGGTGTTCATTCAATGGATGATTAACCATATCTTCTATTTCTCGTACATGATCTTGCAATGTTATCATAGACAAATAAGACAGATTTTGATCATTAATATCAAGATTATCAACCCATAATTTCTCTTGATTATCAATAAAAGGTCAGGCAGAGGGATATAATGAAATTTTCTTAATATTCTTACCATTTGAAATAGTCATATCACCTGACCTCTAATCAATTAAGGTAGCAACTGTAGCTAACCATGGTCTACCCAAAATAATGGGATAACCAAGTATTTTACCTTTTGGCTGCAATATAAGGAAGTTGACTAGATATTCTCATGGCTCCACCATTACTGCCACATCTTCAATAACTCCTAGTTTTGTTACAGACTAATTTGCCATTTGCAGTATGGTGTTAGTAGGTTGTATGCCTATTAATGGTAATATTTTCAAAGTGTCCACTGTCATTACATTGATAGCTACTCCCAAATAAATCAAAACATTATGTATATATTTATTCCCTATAGAGACAGAAATAATAGAGCATTCAGGATCTCCATATTTAGGAAGTAGGAGTTTTCTTGCTAATAAATCAACAAGTTTCCCATCTACCTTAATAGTCATGCAATACTGCTTCTTTATTCCAAGTTTTTTAAAACATAATGGTTTGATTAACTTGTTCAACTCTGGAATATCCTTGATTTCTTGTAACAATAGTATTTCAATATTCAATCTTCTTAGTTCCTGCACCAATTTAGATTCCTTAATTTCTATGGCTTCTTTAAATATTTTTGGAAATGGAATCTCAGTAGAATTTCTTTTTGGTTCCTTATCTTTTTATTTTTCATCTTTCATAGGTGCAATTAGACTAGGGGTTTCAGCTTCTTATATCATCTCAGTGATTATAATAGGTGAACTACTAACTATTTTTCCATATCTAGTTTGAATGTTTTTACAATCCATTGCATTTAGATCAACTAATTTTTTTGGTTATGTTTCGTATATAGGAGTTGTTTATTTATTTCTTGGGTTTGCTACTGGTTGTGATGGCATTTATGTTTGGACTAAATTTTTTAGCCTATGAATTTTGTGCTAGAGATCCCATTATGACTTGTTGGTTCTGATTTGGATATATTTTCCCTTGCACATAATTACTAGGGCCCCATCTAGGTTGTGGCCAAGCATAAGGATTTCCTTGACCAGCCCAAGGTTGTTGATGTCCCTGAGTATACCAAGATTGACTTGCCCAATCCTAAGGATGCCATGTTGTTTGAGGTGCCCAAAGTGGCTATCCCTAGCTTTTTGGTACTATTTGAGCTGCCCATGGCATCATTCAAGGATTAGGAGCTAGTCTTGGCATAAATTGCCCTTGGCTGGGTTGTCTCTGAACAAAATTCAATTCTTCTTTGGTGGATGATGTACTAGTTTGTTTGAGCTAATTTTTTATGAGTAAAATAAGATAAAAAGCATGATTATCACGTTATTTAGATTCATAGACAAGACATACTTCTATTTTATCCAAGGGACATTCCCTTATTGCATGCTTCTTCTTGCATCTAGGACAATACATGGCTAATGGTACAATTTGGGAATTTGTTTTAGCTTGCAATCCATCCATGGTGGAGGTTAATTAAACTAATATGTCTGTTTTAAAGTTTGCCAATTCATCCATCAGTTTGTTTATATCTGGATTCAAAGTTTTAACTATTTTTCCCTTTCTAGGTCCACCCCTTGTCCTTGAATAGTTTCTATAAATTTCTATGATTTCATCCATTCTTAATTGAGAAATGTTTCCATCACCAATTAAATCAAGGGTTTCCCTAGATTCATCATCTAGACCTTTGAAAAAAATGGTTTTACTTAATTCTTCTTGAAGTACAAATCCACATCTTTTACTCACAAAGAGGAATCTGTCCAAATAATCTTCCATATTTTCATCATCTTCCTGTTTGATTTTTAAAAATTCTTCCTTTCAATTTCTTCCTCTACAATAATCTTGATATTTATCTAAGAAGATAGTTTCCATTTTTTCCCAATTAGTAATAAAATTAGATGCTAATCCCACAAACCACCTCATTACTGCATCATTTAGTGTAGATGGAAACAACTTGATTTTTTGATTATCTTCTTATAATCATAAGTCTGACATAGTACTTTAAACTCAACTAGAAATTGGTCTAGATCCTCAAATGACATTCCTCTAAATGTGGGCAAGTGTGCAGGTGAAATATTCTTCATAGTGGTTTTATCATCCTCCAAATGAATGGGATAGGTAAAGGTTCTCTCAGGTTCTCTTCCAGCCTCTCGTGCCATCTCTCTAGTATTTTTTAGTTCCTTCTCCCAGTCAATGTGGTATGTGGTCTGCTTTGGGGATGGTGAAAATTCAAGAGTAGGAGATTGACTTCTTAATTGAGAATCAAAAATTTCCCTTAATGGATCTTGAGAAATAATTCTCCTCCCTAAAGTTCTACTTGCTTCCGGTGACTAATCCAAAAATTCCAAAGATGGAAACTTTACTTCTTGTCTTGTAGGAGATAATGGTGCCTCCAATTCTTGCTCAACTTCTATATTTAAACTAGAGGATTATGGAAATTATTTTTTAGGTATTTTTAGGAGAAATCTACCCTTGGAGTCTCTTAGTCTACTCATAAATTTTGTGATGACTTAAGGAAGATTGCTTCAATTACTAAATGTATGATTGTTGTTCTTATTGACACCTAATTAGAAAATTCTAACTAGCCTTCCTTGGCAACGGTGCCAAAAATGATGGGTGTCATTATTCCCTTCATTTAATAAACTTTCTGTTGATGTCATATTCAACCAGAGATGTGTCTAAAGCTATATGCAATAAGAAGAATCTTAGTGATTTAGTAATTGATTATAGGTATGTGTATTTTTATTTTGTTTTGGGGGATCTTTAATGCCTTAAGGACTTCTTGGTTAAAACTTTATTGAAATCAAACTATGAAAATCTGCTAGAAATAAACACACATTACAAAAATAAATTGTTGGAAATAAACACACTTTACAAAAATGAATTTGCTAGAAATAAACACACTTTGCAGAAATGAAATAGATTGTTGAAAATGAACAAACCTTATAGAATTAAACACACAATTTAGAATGCTTGGAAAATGATTGCAAAGAAATGAGAACTTAATCTAGAACATCTATAGGGACAAATCTAAAACAAATTTTTAACTTAAGGAATTGAAAGCATTTATAAATTTAATAGATATAAATATTTGCTTTTGAAATAAAATATAAATACCAACAAAAGTGAAGATCCTAGTTTTTGGAGGAGTGGGCCCTTGCTCCACCTAGAAACAAAATTGAACAATCTTAATTCTCTCTCAAAATAGAAATGGCTATATTATTGATAAAAAAAATTGCATTACAAAAATGTAATAGATCTGTATCAATCTATATCTATCCTTATTCCTCTATTCTTCAATTAATACCCCCATTCCTATATTCTTCAGGTCTGTATATATATTCTTCTTCTTGCGGTGCATTGATGGGTATAACTATTTCATGGATATGATGGAATTGAATTGTGCCCAGAATAGATGCTTCATGGATAAGATGGAACTAAATCATGCCTAGAATGGATGCTAAATTAAGACGTGGCTAGATGTACAGTTGTATGATAAGTGTCTTGGATATACAAGTATGGAAATTGGAAGTCTACTCTTTGATTAATAGGATCATTGATTTGGAAGATCATCAGCTATTTAGAATAGATATTTATCAATTTTAGAACTTTATAAGTGTTCTAAATCTAAAGGAAATTGTTCCATGTCTAATCGTGAAAGTTTCAGAGCTTATCTGCAGGAGTTTCAAAACTAATTCTGATGATTTTGATAATTCTAGAACTAAATATAGAGTTTAAGAACTAAGTCCAAAAATTTTAGAACTAAATCCAAAATTTCCAAAACTAAGTTTGAAAGTTCTGAGACTAAGTGACATAACTTGTAATAGCATGGTGGAGTTCCGGAACTAAGCTGTATTAATTCCAATGCTTTTAAAAACATGTAATCCACTTCATATTTGTTCTTCAGACTGATGATGACCTATTTTATTATAAAACTTGAATTTATAAAACACTTTGTTAGTAATTTTAGAGCTTTTAAAAGTTAGAATCACAATCAACGAAAGATGGACAATTACATCCTAACTCATATTAGATCAAATAAAAGTCACAAAATGCAGTCAAACTTAATAGAAAGAAAGAGTAAGATGGGGTCATTTATTGTACATTTAACAGGCATATCTTGGCCTCATCACCACTACTACTTATGTGTCCAATGGAAGCTAAAAAGATACACCCAACTGTAAAATGTAATAAGTAAAACAGTGTAATGGGTGTCTATAATCATCATTTGTAATACATATTGAAGTTTTTATAAATTCTTCTTTCAAGAAGTGAGTATTTAAAATTACATCGAGGGTGTAAATCCTAAGTACAAAAAGCCCAAGGGGAAATAAAATAGGCCAAAGGCCACTAACAGTCAAAAAATAGTGGATAGAAAAAAGAAACATAGGAAACAATAAATAGACTAGGGATTAACCATAAAAAAATAGTAGTTTTTTATCAAATCTTTCCAATCTTCTTTGATGAACTTGAGAAGGTCCTCCATGCTAGCAATTTTTCCTTCTATATCTTTATCTTTTTTTTTGAGGTCTTACAAAATCATCGAGGAAGAAGCTGCATGATGGATAAATTTCAAGCAAATAGTGGTTAATACCTTCATTTTATTTTTAAGGGAGCATAAACACTTCTTCACTTCATTTAACTCCCTTTAAATCTGGCTCTCCTCTTCACTGGTATCCATGAAATCCTCCTTGTTAGAATCATAAGTGGAGTTGTTCAGCTCTTCAAAATAACTAGTTCCCTCCTCTAATTATTGATCAGGATTGGGTTTATCTTTTAATTTACCTACCAGTCTATTAGATCTCTTGATATTCATCAACTTTATTTCCATATAGCTCTAAAATTTAAAACCAAACCCTTCCTCCATAGCCTCCTCACCTTACACCTAGGTCTCTAGGTGCTCTTTGTCACCAGCCAAAATCTAAGGCTCCACCCCCACCACTTTCTTGTTCTTACTCTTTCCCTGATTGATCTTCTCAAAATTAATCTAAATAATAAATTTCCTCTTTTTATTTCCAAAAAAGAAGGGTTAATTTTTAGCTCTTATAGCCCTTCAACAGCTATAGAGTTAGAAGTACCAGGGGATATGGAAGTCACAGCTATTAGGGAGGGACAACCAGAGCCTAACCTGAGAGGGGAAAATCTTTCAAACTTAGGGGATAAGTTTGAAGAGGGGGGAAAAAGGTTCTTAGAAAAGGGTAGGGAACCATGAGGACCCATGTAACCAAATATAACACTCAAGGGAATATGATCATCAAGGTCGCTATCATGGGAACTATCTAACACCTATGCTTTTAAAGGCTTAGAGGGACACAACACAAGGTGAAAGTGATAAAACCTGAAGATAAGACCCTGGTGGAGTAGAATGGCATAGGAAGTTGGGTTTTTTTCTAGGGAATTTTTGACAAACTTAATAAACATCTCTAGGGATGATAGGAGGAAGAAGGGGAAGTTAACCAATATCTTGTGATGAAATTGATTCAAAAGAGAGAAATGGTAATGATAAAAGCACTTAAAATGACCTTCAAGGGGAAAATATTTCATGATGGTGAAGCATACCTTATCCAAAGGTTTAAACAAGATCTCTCTATCAAATATTCCCTACAACTTCACTGGCACTTCTCCTTCAATGAAGAATCTTTTTAACCCTTCTGGGTCTTAAAATTTGGCAAGGCTTTTCAATCTTATACCCTCAGAGTGTAAACCCATGGCCTTAGAAATTAACTCCTCATTAAGAACAAACTCTATACCTCCAACCTGAAATTTATGGTCACCATTCTAGCTCAAAGCAAACTGAATGGAGATGTTCTCATCATATCTATTCATATATTCAAGAAAATGATAAATTCCACCTTCATAACATATACTCCAGAGCATAGCATCTAATTTAGTTTCATCACATGATAATAGCTCAGTTCTGACTCTTTCTCCTCCCATGATTGTTAAAGCTTCATTAAATTGACATTACACAACTGAAAAGGGACTCAAACCAAAGTGAATTACCACCACCAAGGATAATTGAATCAGAAAACCTAGAAGCTTTCAAATCTCATGCCCAATATTTAGTAAAATGTAGGATGATTAATTATTGCACATGTGAAGGAGCTTGCCAAGATTTGTCATGTAAGAACTTGCCTTAAAGTATTCAGGCTACCAGCTCATGTGATAGTAATTTTCTTCAAGTTGAAATACTCAGAACAAATGTGATGAGGAGTATAGTACAATGATAATGAATGAAATCAGCATGAATAAAAATGACTACATATACTACCAATTTGATCAAAATGATGATTAAAATTAATGACTAAATAAACTACCAATGGATAAAAATAAGTGAATAAAAATGACTAAATAAGTGATTAGTTAACAACAATCAATGACTAAATATATTAGTGAATAAAAATGACTAAATAAGTGACCAGATTATAGCAATCAATGACTAAATATACTACCAAATTGATCAATCAAAATAACCAATAAATGACTAAAAATGGTTTAGTCAACAATTTGGTCACATTATAAATGACTGGCAATAAACTACTAATGGTCATGTGATCATGTTTAGTCATTTATATGCAATTTTTAGTAGTTTTTTTAATCTTATATTGCTCTTTTTATACTAGTGGAAGGATAGCTATCATAATTAGACTTAGACCACTCCCTTGAAGGATGGCTAAGCCAAAATGTCAAAAATAATATGTTCATACAAGCCACAATCAGCTCAATCAAATTATTTGAAGCTTCTCACATTGATCAGCTTCACTTTTTTCATAAAATCAATGAATTAATAACCCCTATTAAAATAAATTTATCCCATAAAAGGGCTACAATTGGCTCTCTCATAAAAAATAAAAAAAAATTGATATTTGTGGACTTCTCGCATCGATCAATTTACACCTTGTTACGACATAGACTTGATTGTTCTAGTTCTTAAGTCACATATCAAAAGGTTAATTAAATCCACATTAGTTTCCTATATCATCCCTTTTCCCCCCATTTACCTATCACCTACTTTCCCTGTATACCCTCTATAAAAAACTATGGGCTCACTCAAGGACATTGCATTTATAATGATACCTTTTCACTAGAGATGTGCTAATGCAAAGCCTATCAGAGGTATATTTTCATTAAAATCCTATCTAACCTTGGTCTAAAAGGGTCCTTGCCAATGAACCCAACATGCCTTTTTCTATTTATGATGGTTCACAAGGATGTTGTCTCTTATCATTATTTCTCAAACATTATAAACTTATCAAAGCATACCGCAACATCATGATCCATAATGAACAAACATATTATGAACCATAAAATCAAAATCATCACCTAAGATGATAGTTTCTAACATCATGATCTCATATTTCCATAATATCAATACAAGAACATCATATAAATCAAAATCATTACATCATTTAAACTTTAAACTATATATCATCACATGCTTATACTAAGCAAGGTAATCATAATCGTCATAAGTCTCATACATGATCATAATCTGTAACATCTAAAATCAACATCACTCATCATCAACATATAAGAATCCATCTCATAAAACATGAAACCATAAAATATCTCAATAATCTAAATCATATATATACATCAATATGTGTCAATACATGTACATATCTCTCACTCATATATACATCTTGTATCTATAGCACACAAGCCAGTATCAAAATCAAGTAATTCATCTATCTACACCAAAAACTCATATCAAGGTCTTGGGGCACCATTATCATTAGCCCCATCCACACATATACCTACACCTGCACTTATATCTATAACTGTGCTTGTTTTAGTAACTATACCTATCCCTAGTGGAGGCCCTGTTAGATTTCCCACTACCATAGCCCACTAACCTGGGGCCATAATCACTACTCCACCAGCCAAGATAATTTGATACTCCCCCCACCTTAGCTCATTAGGACACTATGATATCATAATGCCCTCATAGTAATGTAATGCATGTATGGTCACTAGATATCTAGCCTATGTAACAAAACTTGGGGGTGCCACCACTGCTCTAGTATCCCACCACAAAGAGTCTCTCTCTTGTATCACTAAATCAAGTGAGACCCTGGCCTGGTCCTACTCCCCTATCACTATGGTAACCTACCCCTATAAAAGGGCCACCTAACCCTATAAAGAGGTAACTTGTGCCTAGGCCTCATCTTTCTACAATGTCACTCCTCCCAACTAAATCTAAAGAGTGGAAATTTTCTCCTATTACATTGAAATTTGGGTTTACACTATCATTAGTGTCATTACTACCTATGGATTACCCTGTGTTGGTCTCTATCTTGGATCAACATCCATTAGCTCCTAGTCCCCATCTCCCCAACCAAAATCAACCACTACATACCTACCCTAAAACCATGTAGGATAGTCAACCACAATGCCTACATCATCTCCATCTCTAAATGACATCTCCTCATGATCTAACTCTTCCTCCTATGGTTGTAGATTTGATAATAAAAACTTCACAGCCTCCCTCTTTTACTATGCAAAATCAATAGGGATGCCCTAAACAAGTCTAAACTATCTCCACACCCTCTCAAAGGGGATACACTCAATCTCACCATCTCACCTCCCAAACACCCATATATAGCTCTACAAGGCTAGTATGTGGTATTTATATCCAACCCATATAGGCCAAGTCCTATATGGCCTCCAAACTTTGTCTCTAGGCACTAAGCCTTCCAAGGCACCTCAAAACCAATCAATATCCATCAACCCACCACCAGCCCCTATCATCACCCTATCCCTCCTCCATCGATAAAATTTGACTATGTAGTCCATGGGTAGGTAACCCTCTATTGGAAAGCCTAATGGTCTTTGTATATGTGCTTGAATGACCAATAATGAAGCATGAACCTCACACTGATGCCATAATGCCTATGTGATCTGAAGCCCCATAGCTCTCTATAAATCTAAAAAATTAACACCTGACCCCATTCAAAAATAGTCCTCCTAAGCATCATCTTCATGAAAACCCTTAGCAAAACACATGGAAACATCTCCCCAATTAAATCTAGTAATGCATAACATGTCACCACTAACTATAAGATAGTCAATAAGTTCCTCTATCCCTAGGCCCTCTAGTATAGCAGCCTAATACTAAACCCTCTTGAATGGAACTATGCATTTTCTTTATCATCCCCATGTAGAAACTCCTTATAATCATCAATCTCCTCACTCTCTATGTGGTAGATGGGGTCTCTATGAATAGGCAAGCATGTAATCTAATGCATATCCTCTAGAAGGATGCTCATCTCCCCTGTCAATAACTAGAATGTGTTATTCACCATGTCCCATCTCTCAATGAGGGCAAATATCATCATAGCATACTTGGGAAGCCACTGATAATGATGCATCCCTCGAAATCCAACCACCTTCATGTGTCACTAGTCCTTAGTAGACATAGTATCCCTCACCTCTACAAAGATCTCTAGTACTCAATCTTGCAGCTAGATCTAACCTTGTGCCTACAAAACAAACATATCAAAAATTAAGTGATGACCTATCCCTATGTACATGATAACTATTAAACACTTACATCGCTACTAACACTATTTCATCTATCCTTTATTTCCTATGTCTATCTCTCACAACTACAAACAAATTCAATCCTTCACAAATTTTGCACACCTATCCCCTCACTCAATTATAATAACCTTTATCTTACCCTGTATCCCATTCTAAATGCTCATTTAAACAATTGCCTACCTCTCATCGACTATCTATACTATGCTTCCCAAAAAATTTCTTCTTTTATCCCATCTATACACCCAAAAAAAATCATCCCTTAAACATTTGTTTACATCTATAACCATTCTACCCTACACTCATCTCTAAAAATAAATATTTATCATCTCCACACTATTAACCTATTCCTCAAAATGATCTTTCACACTTTATCTATATTACTCGCAACATAACCTATTATCAACATAAAATATTAATAAACATTAAACATAACTAATTAGTTCATCAACTTATTCCACACTAATAAATATCAAAAATAGTTCATCAAATTAAAACCAAAATATACCAATATGCAAAGTCATCTATACAACTCTTATTCTTCAATCAATTGCTACAAACAAATCAACCCCCCCCCCCCCCACTTTTTTCCCCTTCTTTTTCCCATCCAAAACCCTTCCTCCTCAACCATCAATAAATCTCCCCAATCATCGATGGTCTTCTAGGGGTATTTTTACCCCTAAGGTCAATCATCACCAGTCAGGTCAACCATTGATGGTCACTATTAGTGACCATCAGGGGTGAGCCTCGACCCCCTAACCTCCTCCATAAAACCCTAATATCTCCTACAATAACCTTTCCATCATTTTTTAACTCTCTATACAATCCTACAAACACCTTACAACTCTACACTTCTACCTCCATTCCTCTATATTACTCATACACCCTCTAAAACCCATAGAGAATCAAACCCTAGGGCATTTCCTACACACACAGTCTACCCTAACCTCCCATTAACACATATTTTATCTATCTTATCTTCATAAATTATAATTCACATAAAATTTAAAATATAAGCCTACCTCATTCTATGACTGGTGGTGATGCCTTAATATGTGCCCCACCCCTTGATTGTAACCATCTCCAACATCCATCTTGACTCCACTCAATCAATCACATGCACCACTCTCATCTCGACACCTCACCACACTTCCATGGAATATCAATATTTCTTCATATCAAACACTTAAAAATGACAATACACCAATCACTCAATTTACAAAATGAAGATAACTACTAACCATTTGATTTTTTACCATAGTTTTAGGGTTTTCACCCAACCATTGATGGTTACCTAACTATTGATGGTTGGTACTAACCATTGATAGTTGCCCCTAACCATTTATGATTATGGTTTGACTCTATTTACCCCACCTTTTTCACCCCTTTTCTACCTAAACTAAACCTATTAATACATCCAAATGAGGCAGCCTATTTCTTCCCATACCATGACCTATTCAGAGTTACCTTCTCCCCACCAACCAAGAACTACATTTAGCTTAAATTCCATGTTGGATCCACTATCCATAGGACAATGTAGGTAGTGTCTTCTTGTCTATCGCATTAGGACTCAGCTTGGCCATTCCTTACCCAACCACCCCACCTAACATTGGCACCTTTTTTGAACCAACCTATTCACACACCTTGCAATGACTTTGCTTTGGTCATAATGACCACCTTGAATGATTTTGCCATGATGAAATTTTACATTATGCACCACCTTATGTATGAACCAACCCATTCATTTTTTTCTCAGGATCACTTCCTACCCTAGATACTTGAGTAAACACTGACCTTTTCTAGGCAACTTGATATGTGTGACCCAATCAGCTATGACAAATGTTGGGGATTGGTTACCTTATCATTTATCTTAGAACTTGAACTTATCAACATTAGTATCTTTCATCTTTGAATGCTTTTGACTATCACATTTCATCACATGTTGTACATTTATTTGCATTTCAAATTCCCACACCTTTTTTTCACCTAACTCATGACCTTCATTTTCCTATTTATGAAACCATGACCCAATTTTAGTGTTACCTCATCAACTCCTAATTTGAGGGGGGATACCCTCCTCTCATACTTGAGACAATAAAACTTTGACCATCAACACTCTATTTTTGTTTTATGACTTATTTATCTAAAGCTACACAATAAAAAAGGGCAAAATATAAACACTCAAAAATGTCCCCTCAATTAGTTTTTGATGTCGCATCACCCTAGGCCAGTTATTCACCTAGATATCTCACTTTTAAAACACCCTTTGCACTTGTTAAATCACCTAGGCACCCATTGTCAAACATTTTATCAACATCATTCTTTGACCTATTTTTAACCCTTTTACACTTAGGAATTGACTGTCGATGGTTAGGTCTCTAAACTTGTAACATAAAAACATCTAGCTATAAGCCAAGCATAGATGGTCAAAATAAAAACTTTCCCATGCACACCTTATGTCTTTTCTTCCCTTCAAATTGGCATCTTTATCCTCACCTAACTTATCAACTTTCTCTCTCCTTAGTAGTTTTGTGTTATAAATGCAAGGTTCTTGGAGGAAATAAGGATCCAAAAATTTACATATAGGCTCTCTTATTTTCTTTGTGTAGGTATCCAGGACCCTAAAATTCTATCTATGTGACTATTGAAAGTTAGAGATACTATTATGCTACCTAATTTCCTTTAGATTACTATCATCATCCATTTGGCATTTTACAAGTATCTCTTGTTTGTTTTTATTAGTTTCCCTTATTTATTAACTTCTTTGTCTTGATCAAGCCACCTACACTTCATATCTTACCTCCATAACCCCTTTCTAATATTCTACACATAATCCATTTTCTCTATAACTCCATATCCTCTAGACTTCCCATAGGTAACTATCATCAATTTCTATAACCATCATCGATCACAATAACCATCACTAGTTGCCCAACCATTATCGGTCAGACCCAACCATCATCGGTCAATCTGACCACTGTCAATCACTGTCAAAAAATAATAGATTGATGTTTTTAAAAAATTTCCACCCAACCAGACCCTTTTTCTATTTTTTTACCTATTTACAGAGCTTGTTCAAATTTTTTGAACCAGATTTTGACCTATTTATGCATGGTATTGACCCACCGCATGACATTTAGTCACCTTATTAAACATGTACTTTTATTTATTTCTATCATAATAAATTACTTTCTTGTTAATTTGAATGCAAACATATTTTATTTATGTTATCAAATATTTTTATCATTAGGGGAGTGGATTGACAGCCATCCAAGGGAGCTTTCACTTCTTGGATATAGCATCGCTAGGTAGCCCACCCTTCATGCTCATCTAACAAATAAGTTGTTTTAGTGTAGTTTTATTGTAGGTAGTTTTTCCTCACCAAAAAGGAGTTCTCACTTCATCTAGTCATCAATGAGTGTAACATTTAATAGGTACACACCCCTCCTCTATTATTTCCCTCCCTTTTCTTAAAAAAGAAAAAATAGAGTAAGAAGTAGGAAACACTAGATAATGATGAATTTGAAGATTTCTAAAAACTTAGATCAAGAATTTCTCCTTAAAACCTAAGGAAGATAGTATAATTAAGAGTTAGTGGGATGATGAGATTAAAGTTGTAAAAGAATTAATGTTCTAAGGTAACAAAGTGAGTTGTTAATGTCATGAGAAAGTTATAATGCATGTACATGAAATAGGTTCCAAGCTAGGATACTAACAAGCATAGTGGTCTAAGAGAAAGAAACTAGATCATTGAGAAGAGAATTCAAGTCAAGCATGGCATGTAGAAGAGATATTTGAATAGACCAAAACTAGATAATGATGAATTTTAAGACTTCTCCCCTTACCTCTACATCATTTGGTATTAGAGTAAGGTAAGACTTGGCTAAAGTTTTGTTTTGAATTCTTTGAAACTATCGATCTGAGTTGAATGCATAATGCTATGAGATATACATGAGAGATAACCTTGTAGGGTATTGAGGGAGAATATTAGGTTATATTATTGATATATTGATTTTAGTATATAGGTATATCAAGTATATAAGATAATAATACAAGCCCCAAAGTCATATGAGTAGGACTAAAATCTAGTCAAGAAAGGACTAGTGAAGGAGAAGTTGAAGATAACCTTAGAGATCAAAGAGAGAAGAGAAGAAAGAAGAATACAAAATATAAAGTCAAGGAGGATAAGAAGAGATCCTAAATAAAGGACTCATGGAAGAGGAAAGGCCCAATAGAGGTCCAAGAGACAAGGTTGATAAACTTTCTAAGAGGAAGGCTTAGATAGGCCCAGAAAGCAAAGAAGAAAAGAGAAGATGGATATAGAAATGGAAGTGAAAGACATACTAAGATAATTAGGGAAAGTTATAGAGAGGATAGAGCTCATTTTTAAGCTTATAAGAAGACAACAAAGCTAATGGACTGCCAAGAATGTCAGAAGGAAAGTGAAGTGGCCACTAGAGTCACCTGTGAGAGGAAGAAGGCACAAGATGAGTGTCATGAAGAGTGAGAAGAAGAAATAGAAGGCAGCCCAAAGAGGCATGAGAGAGAGATTTTTATAGGTGAGTA
Source organism: Torreya grandis (assembly GCA_037957365.1). Lineage (NCBI taxonomy): Eukaryota > Viridiplantae > Streptophyta > Pinopsida > Cupressales > Taxaceae > Torreya > Torreya grandis. The sequence goes on along the minus strand of JARHVA010002256.1, from coordinate 628,393 downwards.
ACAATACAAAGAGATAGAGAAGAGGGTTCTCATTAAATAAAACAAGAAGAATATAAAAGTGCCAAGAAGAGCACATGAGAGTGAATACAAGAAGAAAAGATGGAGAGTTTCTATTCCAAAGACATACAAAGAGACTATGTGGTGTCTCATTTTATATGCTAAAATTGCTTTCAAGTTTGTGTATACAAGTATGAATACAAGTTTGGTGAAGGCCAAGCATAAGCCTCAAATTTGTTGAATGATGGGAAAATAAAAACACCCATAAAAAGGAAAGAAAATGTTAAAGAAAGAGAGTCTCTTGAATAATAAAAAGTGTTGAATATTGAAATCATTCCACATGTTGAAGATGAAGAAGAATATTATGATGCATTGTCAAGTAAAATATATAAAACAAAGGAGATGGTTCCCCAAGAAGACATGAAGGTCACCCATGAAGACATGAAGTAAGATATAAGCTTACAACAGTCACCTTTGGAGGTAAATGAAAGTCTAAGCATTGATTTTGATTTTATATATGAGGGATACAAAGCTTACACATATTAGGAGGAAGAATAACAAATTGCATCCCTAAAAAAGAGAACATGGGCATGGATATGTATGGCCTAAGTGGTTGAAATAAATAGGTATGGATAAGAAAGAGGTGAAACTCAAACAAGAGGCCAAACAAGGCAAAAAAATAGGTGGAAATCAAGCACAAGAGTGGAATCAAAGCACAAAAGGAAAAGTAAATCAAATTAACATAGTAAATAACCAAATCAAGAAGCATGAAGGATTTGAAAATAGAAACAAGTAGTAGCCCAAAAGGTTACAAGAAAGAAAATGGGTGATAAATACCATGATAAGATCCCAAGAGGATCACATTGTAGGTATCTTCCAAACAATAATGAAGATTAAAGAAGATAGCAAGCCTATGAAGCAAACAAGAGAAATAGCGTAAGCAAACCAAGCAAATGAGATGAAGGTACATCCATGTTAGCAAAAAAATGAGTACATAAAAGATGATTACTCAAATTTTATTTTTAAATGTTGTATATGATGATATATGTGAATTTGATTCCAATGATGAAGATCTCTTGTATATGGAAACCATTACCTTGATGAATGAGTGTGTAGCAAAACAAGATGAGGATGATGCATCTCAAAAAATGCTTGAGAAGCATGGCATTCAACATGAGGAGTTTGATATGACTCTCACAAATGAGGTATTCCAAGGATAATATAAATAACAAGTTTCCCAAGACAATGAAGAACAATGTGGACCAAGATTTGATGAGGAATATGAAGTGGTGGATGCACTCAAGTTGCAAGAGGAGTTGGAGATGTTGGAAGAGATATTCAGTCCATCTAATGGGATGAAATAAGATGAATAATAGTAGGTAAAATTCAAGGATGAACTCTAATAAAACTCAAAATAATATTAACAAATGGAATCATAAAGAGTTATGCAAATAAAGATGCAAACAAGGCCACAAACAAGCAAGCAAATGGAGTATGAATATGAAAACAAGGTGAGTTATTCCATGGGTTAAGCTCAAGTTGAGTTTACATTTTATAAACATTGATATGGAAATCCCTAGATTGGTTAAATAATATAATACTATGATGATGATGAAAGGAACAAGAAGTTGTTCTTGCATAGTGAGCAAAGTCATAGGAAAAGGGATCAAAATGTGAAGAAGTTTGAAGAAGAGAGATAAAAAGAGAGTATACATAATCGAAGGATAGATGTTGGCATGCATGATATGCCACTATAGACTAAATAAGAATATGATAACTTTAACAAGGAGAAAAAATCACTAAACAAACAAGAATCAAGTGAAAACAATGCAGAAGAAAGCCATAAAACAAACATGAGGAAAGAGAATAAGACCTATATGGTTTTAGTAGAGTATGAAGTGGCTCAAATTAACTTAGAATAGGTGGAAGATGCAGGTAATAAGAATTTACTATATTTTTAATACCTCATAAATATGGAATATGCATGGACATGAAGAATAGACAAAGCCATAAGGAAGAAATGCAAGAGTTTGACAAATAAGGAGGAGCAAGGAATGAAGAGTAGAAATTAGGTGAATGTGAAGGACCTTCAAAGAACAAATTGGAAGGCAAAAAATAAAGTTGGAGGCTCAAGTTTTCTCCATCCTAAGGAGTATGATGTAGGAGCATCAAGTTAAGAAATATCATTTTTGAGTTGTTGTCAATAGGAGGTCAAATTTGGATGTCAATATGTGTGAAGTACCTTCTTAGTTCCATTTATGTCCTTGAAGTCCATTTGGAGTCATAGGGGTGTGTTAAATAGTTTCTAGGAGTTTTCCTTCCAAAATAGGGAATTTGAAAATTCAAATGTTTTAACAAGGTTAAGAGGGCCAAATACATGTGTTGGATATTTTAAGTGAGTAAATAGGGTTTAAGGGGGTACAATAAATAATTTAATATGGGTTTAAACATATCTTATGATCAGTCATTAAGAAGATAACACTTAATTAGTCATGTAAACAAACCTCAAGTGTTGAGTTGGTTGTAATGAGTGGTCGATGTAACTACCATAACACCATGGAAATGGAAAGGAAAAATTCATTGTAGAGGTGGAATGACATGAATGGAGAGAGAGTTCTCCAAGGAGAGGGAGGAAAATAGAAAAACTGAAAATGTTCCAAAACCCTCATGAAGATGAACAAGTCCATTTGTGGATTGTGATTGTAATGAAATGTTGAATCAATAAATAAAGATAAGTTTATCATTGTGTTTTTTCATTTACAATATTTATGGATTGATCTTTGTATGTATTCAAATTTTTTTAAGTGAGACTTGAAGTCTATATATACACAGACTCTATATGTGTGTGTCTGCAAGTTTAGGAAGGCATGTATGTGGTAGTCAAGAAAGAAGGGATTGCATAATTCTTTTAGAGGAAGAAACAAGAATAATTCATTGTGATATATTTTTAGGATCATATAGGACCCTATCTTATTGAGTAAACATTAAAAATTGAAATAATCTTTGCGAATACAACTCATTTTACATACCCTGTTCATAGCTTATGACAGTCCAAACTATGGTCTCATGATGTTGCTTGGAAGGATGGTGTGAGAGAGAACCCTTATTTGCTGAGATAATTTTACATAGAGGAGAGAAATTGAGATAGTAAAATATACATATTTTTTTGAGGGTGAAGTGTAGGATAAATCTATAGTCTTGAATGCTCTCTGCTCATACTAGTCAATAACCATGCAAATACCCTTTTTTGTCTAACACAATCAAGTGTCTCATTTGGTGATGGATTGATATATTTTATGTATTTTTAATGTTTTTAATATGATAAATAACTATAATATGTTATTGGGAAACTAAAGAGAAGGGTTTCAAGCATCTTAGTAGGCTAATAGCACTTTT